>JAGQAX010000013.1:7214138-7538915 GCA_019142605.1 Cephalopholis sonnerati | reverse complement strand
TATTAATACAACGCTTTTTCTGCCATTTCCCACAGTCCACCTCCTACGCCACCACCTTCTTTCTCTCTCTGTATCGCTCTAGGTCCAAGGCCACACCTGCCCATACTGTACCGACATTATCAAAGCTCCGTGGAAAGATTCGGTTAAAGGTTAACAAAAGGTACTGAGTGAGAGAGGAAGCTTTCATAGTCTTAACCAAGGACGTTCGCTGGAAAACACACATGGGCACAGTTTCTTTCCGCTAAGTTACGCCATTCATTCAGAGAACTCCTATTGTTCTGCAGGAGGGTCTGGTAATAAACACAGTTTTGGAAATTCAAAGCCTTTATTGTCAGGAGTGTTCCTCATGGAGTAAAGACCCACTCACACCAGCATTTAAAAGCCTGCATCTGAATTTGATGGCAGAAATCGGAATTACTGTTTGGGGGGTGAATCCCTGCAAATGTTTTCAAATTGACTGAATTTCAGACCACAAATTTGCACCACAGAAGTGCTAGAAAGTCCAAAATTGCTGAAGATATCACAGCTGATTAACTGTGTTGCATCAGTATATCATGCTCTGCAAGAGGGTCGACTTTTTCGGAGTTATGAGACCGGAGCTGATGGTACAAATCTGTTCCTGCATTTCCTGCATTCCTCTTTTTAGTCTACCAAGTGTCCCCCTTTACACAGGACTAGCCATCATACAAACTTGAAAATATGAACAGTGACCTAAACCTCCACCCGCCACTATCAATCTTACCAGATCCAATCCCTCACCCAGCAACCTTGGATCCAGAGGAGCAATTTAAGAATGAGAAATTTTCTGGTATCAGAAGCTAGTGCATGGGAAAATAAAGGGTCACAACAGGCTTTAATAGAAAATTTGTAGAATACGATTTGAAACGTACCCAACTCAAAATGCAGATTTGTATTTTGCAGGAATTCAGGTGAATGAGAATAGAGCAGTGAGGTAGAGTCAGGAGATGGTTAAATCCCCAACCTAAAGTACACATCAAAATGTTGCTCAGAATGAGCCTCAAAGCTCATTACACGACTTCTAACAAGGTGGCCTGCAACCAGACAAAGCAAAAGTCAGGATGCTCTGCCTATTCAGAATTACAGCTACTCAAAGCACACTGAACTGGTATTACATGAGCGCTAAACCAAAGTAGCATACCCAAAGGTTCCTCTAAACAAAGGCTCACTAGCCAACCAAGTCGTCCCAAGATGCACAATACAGAGAAAACCAAGCTACAACAAAGCTCACATGCAAAACCAAACAAAGCATGAGCTGTAGCACTTATCACCAAAACAAGCAGGCCAAGATATCAACCAAATTGAATTCTACCACACGCCTAGCCATCTTGAAGCATGCTAGGCTCAAACAGTTGAAAGTGCAACTCACCATCAAGACCAGACAAAGGACGTCGATTCAGTGAAACCAGCCACAGTATTTCAGATTACAAACCCACGAAAACAAATGCTTACAAGAACATGTGCAATGGTGAAATCAAATACCACCACAGAGCTCAAGCTCCCCAGCTCTATCTAACTGGTCACACTTACTAGCTAATTAATCTCAACCCTAGTCTTCAGACAGATACTGGTGGTGGGTACTTATGCACTGATTCCACCGGAACCCAAAAGGCAACCAGAAACTGGCGACCCCCAGGAAACCAGGGAAATGCTCCCAAGACATTGTCTTCAACCACTTTCTCCGCCACACTAAGTGAAAACAACAAACTGGTTGATCTCCTGTTGAGGCCAACCACTTCAGCCTACAGAGGGGATGCATGGCTCATTCAGACTACAGTGGCTATTTTCACCAGTCACATGCACAGTACTGTTTTTTTTTTTTTTTAAATTTCAAACACATGGATTTACAATGGAAGGAAAGGGGGGGACAAATGCTGCTCCCTTCCAACATCCACAAAAATGAACTACACAAAGATAACTAAACAAACAAAAATCCTTGTGTGATACTCCCCAAAATCTCAATCACAATGCTAATGCCAAAAATACTTTAAACTGTACTCCTGAAAAAGTGCTTAACCTCAATTTAGCATTCACAAACCACAAGAGTCACAAACCCGATTGAACAAATCAAGCCTAATATGCGACACTAGGGCAAGATTTAGCTTCACCAAATGGATCGGATGAGTCTCCACTTGTCACAACTAAGGCAAAATTTACCAAACGGATCCCGGACGAGCCCCCATTTGTTACAAACTGGCTCAGTGAATGTAACAAGTAGGGAGTCCACACAAGAGATTTACTTAAAACAAGCATAATTTATTAAACTAAAATTACCAATGGAGTGTGTAGGTCAGCAAAGTCAGTCATGAAAGCCATGCATGGGTGTGTGTGTCAGGTGTGTTGTGGAGGTGTTGAAGGTGCAAACCAAAAGTAATGATGCCCAGTAGATGTCAGCCGCAGGAAGAGAGAGACCAAGTGAACAGAGGAGGCAGCTTTTATAGCCTGGAAGCCCAGGTGAGCCTAATCAAGGAAACGACCCTCCCATGCCAGCCACCTGCCTGATGAGGCTGGCTGGCATATTCTGCAAGACAGTGGGAGGGGCGTCACACATTTAACTATAGACCCTCTTAAACTTGCACTGCAAACCTGATATTATCACCGCCCAGAGGAGCTGTATGTAAGAACGCAAATGTCCAAATTGGTTGGATCAACTTTACCCTGTCAGCTCCCTAGAACAAAGCGTGTGTAATTGCCTTTTTGAGCCCATGTTTGAATAGAGCCGGACACAGCGGGCAAGCAAGTGGGTGCGTCGATGATGTTTCTATTGTGTGACATCATCATATCCTGCCTCCTGCACGCTCCACACAGGTGCCACCCCTCGCCTTAACTAAATTGAGTACAGAGTGCTCCACAGATGTTGTTTTCTGTGGGCCGACAGGGAAGTTAGCGTTGCCCTGGTCCCCTTGTCAAAAAGTTTATGAGACTTTTTTTATTGGTTTTTGGATTATTGCAGAGAATAATCTCTGTTGTAAACAAACGTTTATGATACTTACATGTTTTGTTAAGCGAGATGTCCTGACCTGGTTCTCCGTTTGTTTTCTGGAGTTTATCTGAGAAAATGGCTTTTGTGAACAATCTCCCATTCGCAACTGAGCTAACAAGCTTTTAGACTGACAGTTGGCGAGGTAGCTAGCTCAGAGAACCTTTTTCCTCTCGTTAATAACTTTTTTATCTGGTGAAATAATGTTCAGTTCAAACAACAACATGCCAGAGGGGGAGCAAACTGGCTGGTAAAGAGAAAACAGAAAGATGAGCTTCTTCTCTGTTGTTTCTGTGCTGAACTGTGACGGGCTAGTGCTAGCATGTTATCAGCTTACCAGTGTATTAAGGCCCTGACGCTCTAAGCTAACGCTGGGACGTCCGAGAGCATCTGTCGCCTTAGTCAGCGTATTGGCATTTGTCGGCACTAGTAGGGTTTTTTTTCACCAATTCAGCATACTGAATTAGCGTCAGTCTCTCTGACTGGCAGTTTAGCTCAGTGCTCAAGAAGAGAAATGGAAGTGAGGAAAGTAAACAAAGAGCTAAAGTCAAGAGAGTGTGAGACCAAAACAAACTTGTTATGTAAGATAAAATTATTTTTCTTTATCTACTGAGCTCTTTAGCAGAAACGATTCCTGATGGTTTTTGTTGTTGTTCACTGCCACACGGTGAGTATGCTCTGTTCTTTCAACATTGGATTGTGTTGTTAATGTGCTAGCTGGCTAACTAGCGTCAGGATGGTCTATCTGTTTCCCTTTTTGAGTGACGTTTACAGACTACCACCGTCTGCCAGTTTGGAGTTATTTCCTCTCACACAGGTGCAGAACATATGTACTGGTTGGCTGTTGACTGAAGTATTTGCGATGTGTTCATGTGCAACTTGCCAAGCGACAGGGGGCCTTCGTTGCTGCTAGTTCTCCAAAGTTTGTTTGGCGTAACTGGGCCTGTAGCCTCTAGCACTGCCTATTTCACAAACACATACAAACTGATTTCACTACCACTTTGTGGAGTGAATTTTTATCTAAACATGTATAATATGCGAAGGCAAGCATGTATGACCAGACGCAGTTATAAAAGCCCTATTATACACTGTAACAAAATAATGAGAGGAGCCTGATAAGTTCGCAATATACAAGTAAAAGGTGCAACATCACAAAGGTTCAGTCAAAACTGCTCTGGCAGGAACTTTCCTGATGAGACAGCTATTAGTCACAGAGCAAAATAAAATATGCTTGAGTGCAATTTAAGTAAAGCCATCAAGCCCATTTACTCTTTTTATTACAGTCAAACTTTTCCTTTCCCATGTCTTTCCCAGTCGCCAGACTCCAGTTTCTCCTGGCACAAATACGCCTCATTCTCGCCACCTCTGACTCCTTCTCACTTTCAATCTGAACACATCTAACAAGAACAAGATATGGAGCTCACTAAAAATAGTAAAACTACAGTTTATCTTATCTTAAACAGGGGTTGGGGGGGTTGAGGAGAGGAATGAGAAGAGTGGGAGTGGCCTTAAAATGTTTCAGTGTGCTCCAGGGTCTCACACCAATCCAACACAAACACACACAAACTCTGACACGCCGTGTGTACCCTTGTTTCAACAAACTGAGATTTGCCTTTGGTGTCATGTCACAGCAAACAGAGCAGCTGGGTGTGTCTCGACACGGCTGTATAGGTGGGAAGCAGTCGGAAAATCACAGGTATACAAGAGAGGAGCTGACATAATAACAGTTATAGCTGGTCTAGTACAGGATCCACAGGGCTTAGGTCAGTTTGTCATGATTACAAGGATGGATAGAGATGGAGGATGAAGGATGGATGATGACGCGCATACTGCATGTACAAAGCACACAAGACACTTAATGGGATAGTTCAGGTCTTCTGAAGTGGGGTTGTATGGGGTACTTATCCATTGACAGCGTATTATATAAAGTAGATGTCAGTCGGCATGCTGCCAGTTTGGAGAGGAAGGCTGGAGTCCAACAGAAGCTAAGCAATGTAATGCTGTGGAGGGGTCAGCAGTAAAACACACGTTTGCCACCTAAAAAAATCCATGTCAGTTTAAGAGTACACTATATTAAGAGTATTTTCACTGCTTTACCTTTTCATTAGACAGCCCATTCACGGCTTCAGTTCCCTATCTATGCTCTCGTCAAAGCCACCAGACTCCATCGACAAAAACAGAAATTTTAGGGCGAATTCACACCAGGATAGTCTGGGGGACTCGGTTCGATTGGGCGGGGAATGCCGACAAATTTCACACCTTCATTTGGTTCGGTTCACTTTCACACTGGACTTTTTAAAGCGGACCAAACCACCTGGACAACGTCACGCAGTTACAACAGCTGCTTGTTTGGGGGCGGTATTGCCCGAAAACTACCAGGACTGACCAGGAAGGAAAAAAGCATGAGGAAGAAGAAAACCCAGCTCATCGATTGGCCAGGACTGAAAACAGAAATCCATCCCCTTCCATTCCCTATCCAGCATGTTGCTCTGTACATGAGACGAATGCAGCAGTACTGAAAAAGACGGCGGAGAGCGAGAGACTACGACGTGCTGCTGTGGTTAAACAGACGCCAAGCGAGGTATTGCAAGGATTTAAAAGTTTTCAGATCGCATTTATGTACGTAAATCATACGTATGCACTGCATTCTACGTCACTTCCTCTCTTTGGTTCACTTCCTCTCCTTGGTTTGCTGGATAGTCCGGCTGCGTTTCCCACTGTAAGCGAACCACACCAGGGTTCACTTGTAAGTGAACCGAGACTCCCAGCTGTCAAGCGGACCAGGGTTCACTTGTTTGGTCTGCACCAGAGTTCGAATGAGCGTTCACACCGCTGCAAACGAACCAAACTATCTGTGGAAGTGGACCAGGGTTCGTTTAAAGTGGACCAAATAGCACCAGTGTGAATGTGTCCTACGCTCTGTGAACACAGCAGCTGCTGGTCTACTACTGCCTCGATCTGTTAGTTAGTTGTGTTATTGTGTGACTTTGGGGAATCTGAATTAACCCTTTCAAACACCAAACACCCCTCCACAGCAGTACATTGCTTAGCCTCCATGTCGTAATCCAGTCTGCTTCTCCAAACCATCTATGGATAACTACCCCATGCAGCCCCACTTAAAAAAAAATACCTGACTTTAACCGTTGAATGCAGACACGTCAAAACAAGTGTAACTCTATAACTGAAGGTGGTCCTAATATTAAGCACACTAGATTTACATTTAAAGGTGTCATAGGTTTATTTTGGAGTGATATACACCGTTCACTGAGCACACTATGGGGGTAAGGAGAGTGGTTTTCATGTCTTAGACCACCTACCTTTTCCATGTGTGGGAGGCGAGGCTGGAAAACCTCGCTCACATTAACAGGTATTCAAATAAACATCAGTCTATTATTGTACATGGATTATTGTTGTAACTAACACGGGGTTAAGGGCTCGAGGAAAATGAGTCTGGTAAAATATCCAGGATGTTATTCAACAGAACATCCCCATGACGGACCCAGAAATCTAGGCACGCACATGAAACCACACACAGAGCTCGTCTCCTTCTGGCCTGAAGATGCGCAGGAGCAGATGAAAGTGGATTACCAATTATCTTGTATTATCTGGTTAATCTGAGTGAAGGTGTGCAGGTGACGGTGTGTGTGTGAGAGTGTAGAATGGAACAGGATTAGGAAGCAGGCGAGTCAGCTGCTGAGGTAAGCAAACATGAATGAGCAGTTCTGTCCTCAGCTGACACCAACATCGTCCTGTCAGACCAGACTCAGGGACAAAGGCCAGAAAAAAGGGAAAGTAAAACTGACTAAAATAGACCTTCAAGTGTTTAAATACATCACCAAAGATACATGCAGTCGCCTCTGAAAAACCACAAGAATAAATTCCTAAATCTGGCTGTTCTCATGCACTGTTCATATGTAGACCTACAAAATGTAGGTGCACCAGAATTCATATATTACCCATGTTATAATGAGCCAGTAATTCGTATATAAGCCAAAAAATCAAGAGGGCTGGGATCACGTGACCAATGCACTGACAGGATTGAAAAAGGAAGTCATATGAAGAGCAAAAGTCCCATTAAGGCAGCAGGTTAGAGCAACAGATGGGTCAAACAGACACAGGACTTTCCCCCAGGAGACTGGTTTTATTTTCGGGTACATCCTAACTATGTTTCTTTTCCTAAATTTAACCTCCGTAAATTTACTGTTAGCATGTAGCTTTATGTTAAGTATGTAACGTGATGACACCTCAACATAATCTTTTCCTAAACCTGACCTACATAACTTTACGTGCCTAAAACTAACCTATGGAACTTTTTCTCCTCTGAGTACATTACGTTAAGTATGAAACTTTACGTTAGTATGTAACTTTTTTTTTTAAGTGTAAAATGCGACATCACTCAACCCTGTTTCTTTCCATAAACCTAAATGCCTTCACTTTCCTAAACCTACGTAAATGTATGTTAGGTAAGTTACATTGAGTACATAACTACATGTTAAGCATGTTTCTTTCCCTAAACCTAACCTACGTAACTTTACTTGTCTAAACCTAACCTACGTGACTTTACATTAAGTACCTTACGTGAAGTACATAACTTTACACGAAGTATGTAACTTAATATTGGGTACAAAATACAACAGCGCCAAACCATGTCTCTTTTCCTCGACCTAACCTACGTATCTTTATGTTGAGTACGTTACATTAAGTGCGTAACTTTATCTTAAGTGTGTAACAGGACAACGCTCAAGCATATTACTTTTCCTAAACCTAACGTACATAACTTTACGTTCAGTGCATTACGTGAGGTCTGTAACTTTACATTAAGTATGTAACTTCATGGTAAGTACAAAACATGACAACGTCCGACCATGTTTTATTACTTAAACCTAATCTACGTAACTTAACATTAAGTGTACGTTTCATGAGGTACGTAACTTTACAATAAGTATGTAAATTTATGTTGCATGCAAAACATGACAAAGCCCAACCATGTTTCTTTTGCTAAACGTAATCTACTTAACTTTACTTGCCTACACCTAACCTATATAGCTTAATGTTAAGTACATTACGTGAGGTACATAACTTTATATTAAGTATGTGACTTTATGTTAAGTACAAAACATGACAACGCCTAACCATATTTCTTTTCCAAAACCTAAGTAACTTTATGTTAAATAGGTTACATTAATCCGTAAACAATGCCCAGCCATGTTTCTTTTTCTACACCTAACTTAAGTAACTTTACGTTAAGTACGTAACATTAAGTATGTAACCTCACTTTAGGTATGTAACTTGACTTTAAGTATGTATCTTGATGACAACGAAGCATTGTTTCTTTTCCTAAATCTAACCTATGTTACTTAACTTTCCTTAACCTAACCTAGGTAAATAAGTATGTTACGTTTAAGTAACGTTAAGTACATAATGTGACGATGCCCAACCACATTTTTATTCCTAAACCTAACCTACGTAAGTTTAGTTACCTCAACCTAAACTATGTAACTTGACGTTAATGTGACGTTAAAAACAAATCACGGGATGCTAATTGGTCAGATATCATTCTAACTGTTGCATGTGCATTTTTGTAAGACATTATATGAACCGTTGTGTAAGGATTCCTTGTACGACTTCAGATGTACTATTTGTTTGTGTTTTACAGATTTTTGAGGCTCTGGATTAACAGAAAATATATGCTAAATTTCTGCTTCCTAAACTGTTTCATCAAATCAAAGATACTTGAAGTACAAAGAATTTAAAACAATGGTAAAAAAAATTGCAGTACTGTATTAACTGTTTTGTCGCCTTTGTCTTTAGCATTCATCTTCAAGTCATTCGAGGACTTCCCAGCTCCTGCAGGCACGCTGCATGTACAAAAATGGCAGTGAAGCTGGCGTGGATTGTGAGTCATTTCCAGGGTGGTTTTTAGTCCCACAGCAGTCAAGGCTGTAATACTGAGGGAAAGCAGGGCTCAGTCACTCATAACGTTTATTCCCAGCAGGGCGGGGCTCACTCTACCGCTGGGCTAGCTTTGGGATGTGGGAAAAAAAAATCAGATGGAAAGGCTAAAGCAGATGCCCACAGCAGCAGGCTCAAACTAACCAGGCACACACACACTGTACATACACACCCCCAAGACTGTGAGTCATCAACATACAGGTAACACTTCGTCTGAATCACTGCCAGACACATGCGCTCATTACTTCCACTACACACTAAGTGCCTCTGAGTAATTTCCCAACACAGTCTGCACCAGGCTGAATTCTTCTGTAAAAACACACCTAAATTGGAAAGTGGTGCTGCAACAGTAAAGACAGAAATGCTCACGACTTCAGAGGCCGTTAATCCTGAATAACCCAAAGAAAAGGTACAATCCATAATTGAACTAATTGTGTCACTCATGCCACTTGAACACTCTGTTCAACTACTGACGATGACATTTCAACAGCTTAGGGCGGATTTATACTTGTGCGTCTCCTCTACAACGTAGCCTACGCCATTGTAAGCATTATACTTGTGCGGTGGTGCGTCTGTGTCTCTCTGCAGTTACACGTCCAAAACCCCAGTCTGAGGCGGGGTTTCTGTGAAGTGCTGTTAAGTTTGACTGATTCAAAACACACCCAAAACACACATTAAACACACATTACACACACATTAAACACACAATAAACACACGTTAAACACACGTTAAACACACATTAAACACACATTAAACATGGCTTAATAGAGACAATTTAAAACACAAGTACACAGATCAGTTTCACTATAACTCGCAGCATTCACAGACAAACACTTGTCTTTATCTGGACACATTTTCCCCACAAATACAACATGCTAACGTTATTAGCACAAGCCTATGGCATTTTACATTGTATAAATTAGCTTAGCGGCTAGCAGAGTTTTCCTCTGCTCATTTGAAGCCAGGGACAACAGCAACATTTAACAAAGGTAACGTGACAAAATTCAGCTCCATTACAGCTCACAAGGTTCACTGACAAAACAACTGTCTTATACTAAACACGTTTTCCAAACAAATTCAACATGCTAACGTTATTAGCACAAGCCTATGGCACTTTACATTGTATAAATTAGCCTAGCGGCCAGGCCAGGGAGCCAGGACAAATCACACACAGGACTCAAAATGCTATTTTTGTGGAGGCTTTATTGTCTTCACAGTTTACTGTTTCTTATGTTTGAAATTAAAGTAAATAAAAGCTTTGTTTCCACTGAGGGAAATGGTTTCAGCTTATAGAAATAAACACATGGTGTGTTGTGTTGTCATGACATGTGGTTACATCTCTGGGGTGGTGCAAACAACCACGTCATTTGCATGACGCAGAAGTATAAATCCCACTTTCAAGCGCACACAGTTGAAGTGAAAGCGCTGGACAGAGTTTGACTACTTTTACCACTCACACATCAACAGACTTTTCAGCTGCATTCATCTTTAGTCCTTCACTGATATTTAGACTACTCTCATCTGTTATGCTTCAACTTGCTTTTATGTCTTACTCTTCCAGTGATAATTGCAAAGCATGTTTCCCTATGTAGTTCTTGATTTTTTCGCATTGTTAACATCCAAAATATGTCGTAAACGATCAGTTGTTATTAGTTGGGTGCTCTGTCATCTAAAACATCTTTCCCAATTTACTGTCTATCGAGCAGCTCCAGACTTTATACCCTGTGACATCACAAATTTAAGTTTTAGCATTCAAGTTTTTGGATTTAGTTATATTTTTGGACTGTCTTAGACCTTGAGGAGCTTTGGAGTAAATGTTCAACTTGGTGATGAATTCACAGAGTATGTGATGGTTATTATTAGCTTCAACAGGGTGTGATCTACAGAACTAAAAGGTAAGTGAGCTCAGCTGAGTTATTAAAAACCTTCACTACATCTCTGTAAGACAAGCATGAGCTCAAATGGCAACACAACGTAATGCAAAATGCTGCCTGTCATCATATATCTGTCTCTGTGTCTCCTGCTGTCTGTCTGGCAAAGCTGAGATCAATAGTTATTCCAGTCCAGTGTCTCCGACACATTCCCATCTTCATGTCTGACTCAAGTGTCCATATCCTCTCAGTCTCTATCAACAGTAGTCATCATCCTAACAACCATCAACACATACCACCACCATTACCGACTCCAGCCAGATATCAGCCTGTTTGTGTCATCAGACTCTGACCAGAAGGAGGAACTGAGTGTATTACATATTACAAATGGCTGAGAAGCTGATATGGAGCCAAATTTAGGCTAAGTGCTCAGTTTCAAAGGCTGGAACTGTAGCTGCACTGTCTGGAGCGCAGTCTAGAAAAAGATGGAGAGGAGGAATAACCTCAGTAACTCTGGCTCTTGAACAACAGGCGCTTGCGCACATGCGCTTCCTTCTACAGAGCGGTGATGTATAAACAAACAAAATGGCAACCGCACAAACGTTTGTCTGGACGGACGACGAGGTGGAGTTGCTACAGTTAATCTACACTTTGCTGGAGAAGCGTTGATGAATTCAAACAGAGCTCGGGAGTCCGCCATTGTTGTTGTGATGGTCGACTTTCTCGCGCATACCTAGTGACTGGAACCGTAATGCACATGTGCGAAAAGTGCTGTTGCTGTTTCCAAAAAAAGAGACGGTGCTGCACTCTGGAACCTGTTCTCAAAACATTGCTGTTTTCAGGCACCAAAACGCTGCTGTCGTGTGAACGATCAGCCAAAAACGCAACTAAAGTTTACCGTTTTTGGTTGAAATCATTGCCATACAAACAGGACCTAAGACTTTACCCATTTTAAATATTCAAAAATATATATAATACAAAAATAATGTTCACGTGGGGGGGGGCAGAGGTGAGTATTCTATACAGTGAGCGAATACTGACGTCCAAATGAGAGCTCATGCACATCCCTAACCTTTACCACCCTTTAAAACAATCTAGAGCATGACATCAAATTTGAAAATGTACACTATCATCAGCTTTAGACAGGGAATCTCATTTTGCCCCCAGTAACCCACGCTGACCCGACTCCTCATGTCTTAAGAAACGAGTCCAAAGGCCATGAATCCACTTTGAACTGTTGCACTAGACCCTTATCAGTCCTATTATTCCAGGCTTAGTCTACTGTGATATGTGTGCTTAATGTTATCAGAGCAACATGTCCAAGGCTCTGACCGTATCTTCATGCTTGGGTTCATACTGTAGTCACAGATGCCAGGGTTTAAACTAGGCATGTCTAGTGTAATGGATACAACAAGGAACAGCTGTATGTCCTGTGACTGAACCTATACATGCAGTCGTACAAGTAAGATGTTAGTTGGCTCAGAGAAAGTTAAAGGGATAGTTCGGATATTTTGAAATGGGGTTGTATGGGGTACTCATCCATAGTCAGTGTCTGACATAGAAGCTAATCAATGTACTGCTGTGGAGGGGTCAGCAACAACATGAATTTTACACACCTAATATGCTGTCTATGAATGAGTACCCCATACAACCTTACTTTAAAAAATGTGAACTATCCCTTTAAATCAGGAGGACTGTCTTGGAGGTCATGATCCCTCACCAGCTTCCCAGCCCTGCTGATGAAGCCAGACATACAGCTTCTTGAAACCCTATCCCTGTCTCTGTCTCTGCCATGATGACACGAGTGTTTTGCCCATTTCTCTCATTTGTGTGTGGTGTAAACTTCCTCCAGTCTGACAGCCATGCCCTTTGTTGATGTCCACAAGGTCATAAATATGACAATAAATCCCACCCCGAGCGTTTCCTATAACACAGTTCAAGTACGTGAGTCTGTGTGGGTGCATGTGCAAGTGGGAGAGTGTTTCCTGTTGATGAAGGTATGGCTAACGGCCAAGCAGTCAGGTGTATCCTATGGGTTCCACCCAGGATCTGCCACATGTAGCTGAGGGACTACATGACCGAGGAAACCTTAACCCTGTCATCAGCAGGTCCGATATCCGCCAAAACAGCACGTGTTGGGTCTCCAATCAGGTCAATGGGAAGGCTCTTGGGATCCCCACTTGATTTCATTTCATGTATTTTACTAGCTCACTAGATCCTCCTTCAAATATGGAAATGGAAAGTTAAGGAATCTGCCACAACATACGTACTAAACTGCTCCACCAACCATGTGTCTCTGCTTACATAAGTACACAGTGCCAAAGGGAAAATGCCTAACCATGCAGAAGCAGGTTGACATTTGGAGGGAAAGCTCGTTCTGACTCCAAAATACCCAGCACCGCTCTCGCCACAACTCTGTCACAGCCACGAACCAGGAATACGACCAAAGACCCAGCCCATCGAGATTATAAAAAGCCTGAAGCAAAGTGCTGAGGGAGAAGCCTGCCTTAAACCATCTGCGCCACATCACTCCGATGGAAACTACATCTCACCCGGGAGCATACGACGGGGGGACTGCTTTGGAAAAATGTATTGACAGCAGCACATTGACGTGTGCTGTGTGCCAAGTTGGATCACGGTGCAGGCTGAGCATACTGAAACATCTGAGCTGTGCTCTGTCTTTGAATAGCCACCACTCTTAAATTAGACATTTAAATTCAGGGTTCCCACTCATTTTCATGGACAAAATTTAAATCCTTTCCATGACTTTTCAAGGACCCAAAACAAGATTTTCATTTTAGAAAAGTATGCACTTCACTGTGTCTGCTGCACTTGTCGGCCTGGTTACTTTTCTACACACATGCAGGAGAGTCTCACTGACCATAACAAACACCGCCACACTACGTCACATATACACGTAACGTCTAACAGCAGAAGGCTTGGCCGGTATAAGTCATGGAAAATGAGAACTGTGAAAGTTTTACATTTGTATCAAGCATCAAATAAGTTGTTAGAGTTAATTTGTCTTACTTGACGTTGCACGTCCTTCGAAGTGACTATTGTGCATCACAGTGTCGACGCTGAAACGATATATCATGCAGCCCTAAGCTGACACATATCAGAGCTACGTTATGTCAACAGCTAACTTACAGAAAATAAATTTACTGCTATGTTTACATGAAAGATTACCGTGACAATTAATTTCATTACCAACTACAAAATTCCATGACTTTTCCAAAACTTTCAGTGATTTTTGCTAATTCTATGACTTTTCCAGGCCTGAAAAATGAGATTGTGAAATTCCTTGACTTTTCCAGGTTTCCCATGACCGTGGGAACCCTGTTTATCTTTTGAAAGCCAAGACTTTGTTTATTTAAAATCAGTGACTTGCTGTGTTGACAGAAATCTATGTTCAAGAAGCAATGGAGGGGGGAGGTCGTTGTCTGCAGTGAAACTAACATCCCCACTGTTTATTGATGAATCTGCACTTTATTTTTTACATCAACAAGCTCTATTTCGATGCCTTTTTAATGCACTTTGGCACCTTATGTGGAAGGTTATCCCAAGAATTTTACCATAACAATCCATTTTATTACAAACAACAAAAAGTTGTTCAAAAACTTTCAGTAAGGCTGCGAAATTCCATGACTTTTCCAGGTTTTCCATGACCATATGAACCCTATACATAAGAGTTGAAAATAAGAACTGTGTGTTGGCCACTGCTGCAGCACTGCTGTCTTTGCTCCTCTGCCTCCAAAGCCAATCATCTCCAATAACAAGCTGTCATTTAAAGGAGCTTAATCAAACCTACAGCACAGTGACGGTCACCTTAGGGACAGCTGCAGGCAGCCAGGGGACACTGGGAGGTCCTGACCTCCAGGTGACCTTCAAGCAACAGGTCAGCAGCTCTGAGCAGTTTGACCCCTGTGGGATAGGCTGTCCTATCTGCTTCATTCCCTCACACTTCTCCTTTTGGGTTTTGTTTTCAAAAATCCTAAAGTGCGATACAAGGCTGTTTTGGCTGCTCCTCCTGCTGGGTAGGTCACTTCTGTTTTACTGATCATCAGAGTGAAGATGCACAGATTATAAGACCAACCAGGAGACAGGAAGTGTTTCTCTAAAGCTGAGAAACAATGTAAACACTAGTGATAAAGTCATTTCAATAACCAGCCCAACATCTGCATATAAATACTTGATTTTCATGTCAGTATTTTCAGTTACAGAAACACAAAAGGACCTTTTCAGTCCTTAGATAGGAGTTCTCGTCTACAGCTACAGCTCGACTAGTCCATTTAACTGGACTACTGTCCTCGTGCCAGTATACACTGACCGAAATATGTCCGACTCCGCTTCAATAGGTGGTGATATGCGATTTGGACCTCATTTTGGGTGACCTATTCTGTCACAGACCGAACAATCGACAAACAAGTTAGCTATGTATTTTAAAATATTTAACTCTTCCAGCTGACACAGCGTGAACTGTGTCTCCTCTCATCTGTCCAAAAGGTCACAGCTTCTTCTTCTGTTACGCATTTAATGCTTTTCGACTTTGATGTCCGGGTCAAAGCCCGGGGCGGAAACTGTGGAGCATGCTCAGAGCGCCTCGGCCAGTCTGGGTCTGATTGACTGTATACATGAAGAAGGAATTTGATTTGTGTTAGTCTGACTTTGAGAAACTTGATTTGGTCCGATTTCTAACATGTTAACATGTATTTCTTCTAGTGCCAGGCAAACGTACAGACTGAAGTTTAGGAAATGGTTGGGGGTAGGGGTGTGTCCTATCATCTCGTTCATGATAATACCAGTATAACTTTTAATATCATATGAAAAATTAATGTCGTGATGCTTGCAGCTTGCAGCAAGCATGGCTGAAAGTGAAATTATTATCGACTCCTTGGTGGTTCCAAAAAGAGGAGCAGCTTCAGTAGTGTGGAATAAACTGTGGCGTCCTGAATGTTTTACTTCTCAGACTCTTTTAGCGACTTACCGCTCAGAGGGAACTCATTCAGCGGCTCCTCTGGCAGCAGCACAGCGTCTCTCCCTCTCTTTACCTTTGGTAATGTAAACCTACTTGACACTCACAGCTCAACAAAACCTCCATCTATGTGACTGTGTGGTAGTTGTGGTATCATAACAGCCTGTCACAGGTTACAACGTGATGATTAGAGGAGAAATGGCAGAGCATTAAGGTCCATATATGTATTTGCTGATATTATTTTAGGGCCATATCGCCCGCCCCTAATTGGGAGGCCACCTGGCACCGTACTGGGGGCCAGATTGAGTATCACTGGTTTACATCATGTGCAAACACACATCACCAGGTGGACGCACATGTTGACTCAGCCTTCCTTACACAGTCACTTTCTCAGACAGCTGAAACATATTCGCAGGAACAAAATAAATACAGAGCAAAGACAGATCTAGACAGCCAACATGTCCATGGTTGATATCCTTACGACAAAGACAGTCACCAACACACTGATTACAGCTCATGGTGCAGTCAGACACAATCCTCCCTCCTGACACATGTAGTGACTTCACACAGCTCTGTGCTCACAGGTGTGACATGCTGTGACTTTAGTTACCTTTCTTAATCTGTGTCTGTCTGGCGTCTATAAAAAGAGACAACCCCAACCTGAAGGATTTGAAGTTGTAGGCTGCAGGCCAAATCAGTACGTGGCTAAAAGTTCACAACCCTGCCTTTAAAGAGCCAAATGCACAAGTGCTCACTACTGTAACGGAAAGGACGGTTTCATTCAAGATTATACCCAACATTTGGGCTCAACAAGGAACACACGTTGAGAAATAATAACAGCTAGCATTATTCTTAACGCTCGATAAACACAACCCGGTGTTTAAAGAAAGTTTGCAACGTCTGCACTTCGATCGCTTAGATCACCAAACCTCTACCGCATCACAATACAACATTCTAGCAAAGGCGAATATGGAGTAGCCGCAGACAGGTCGAGTGTAAATGCTTGAATACTGGCAAAATAATACAGAATCAGCAGGTTAAAGATATGCCGAATTGAAAAGTGGCTTTCACTGAGTTAATATAAGTATTAAAGTGTGTTTTTCCAATGAATAAATAGCCAAGGGTCTTTGTAACTTTAAATTGACCCTTTTTTAAATGGAATTCGGCGTGGCGTTTTCCCCCCATATGGCACCCATCAAGGCTGTCTGCCCACTCACTCAAGCATGCTGCAATGTCACAAATTACTGTGCGGAAACTTCCCAAAATGTCTCAAATGTAACTGATACAACCCCTCAGTCGTTACAAGTGACTGTTGGGTAAATGAAATGTAGCCGTTAACGTTACAGTGACAGTAAAAGTAACGTCACGGGCGCAGTAACTGGTGTTAGTGGTGAATAACGTACCTTAAATGAGCCGGAGTCAAACAGTGAGGCAGTGTCTCCTCTTATTGTCCAGATACAGCGGGTGTTTGGTTCAGTCCCTCCGCTGTGAGTGTGTGAGCCCGGTCAGTCCGTCAGTTACTGACTGGTGTGTGTGTATGTGTGTGTATGTCTGTGTGTGAAGGTAACGCACAGTGCTGCCGGGTTCCTCCGGACCCTCCCACCACTCCCAGCCCAGACCAGCGCTCCCACTGTGGGCTCCAGTCCAACTGTGGTTTCTCCTAGACTGCAGCCTCAGCACAGAGCTTCACCTCCTCTCTCACACACACACACACACACACACACACACACACGGGCATATATCTGTGCTGAAACTCATTTATAAAGGTGTTAAAGTGACACAAGTCACTGACAGTGTGTAGTTGTTCCCCTGCACACTCACTGGGAGTGGTGTGGCAATTTCCCCCTTCCTTTTCTCTCAGTGCAGCTCAGCCCTGAACTACCAGGAAGTTCACCAAAAACCCAGCCCACAGCTCGTGCATGACTGATAGGGTTTATTTTAGACGAGGCCTGCACCGTGTCGTCATCATGAGCCTTCATATCTCCTCATCATTCACATGCTTTTATTAATCTGCAAAAATAATTTCCAGTGTTTAATGTGACTTAATGTGGAGTAATACACACACACATTTAAAGGGTGTGACCCGACCTGTGCATATCAAACCTGTGCACATTTATAGTTTATTACAAGCACAAATTAAAGCCTCTGAACACATCTCTTTTAAAACAACATTTAACTTTAACACCTGTCTGCTGACACTCTCTGATAAACAAACCCTGTGCACAAATGTAAGATACAATCATAATAACCACATTTTTGTGCAGAGTTTGGCGCTGAATTCATCCTCCTCCTCCATGCACTGTAACTCAGCTGCATGTTAAACCACAGCAGTGTTATTAAACTGCATCAAACTGCTCTCACAGCTGCTGACATCAGATTCAAAGAGTTCTTGTACCCTCTGCTGTCTGTAAGACCGTCACTGCACCTTCAGCCTGCACCCAGCAGAGCTCCTCCCCTCAGCAGAGACAGCCTCCTCCCTCAAGACAGGGTGGTTATATTATATTTTATTAATACAATGTCTCCAGCAGTAATGGAGTAACCTCCAGGGAGTCTCAGGGGAATTTTGCGAGGTGTCCCAACCTGACAAACAGTTTCACTTTTACTATCATTTCCACTCCCTAGAACAGGGAAAGGCAATCTGCTGCTCTGGAGCTACATGTGGCTTAGAAATAAAAAATAACAAATAAAAAAACAAATAATAATAATAATAATAATATTTCTTTAAAAATATATTTACATCTTCTAATGTAAAAAAATGTGTAGCCTGTACACAGAATTTTTAAAAATTAGTTTTAATTTTGTCAGCTACGTCCACACAGCTACAGCCTCTACATGTCGCTGAGGTCACGTCTAAATGAATCTCAGCAGTGGTGGCGAGTCTTGAATCTCCAGAGCGAGGCGAGCGAAGGACTCCAAGTCCAAAAGTTTGACCTCTGCCTTAGAATTTATAATGAAAACATTCAGAGAGGTGAAGGTGTTGTAGCCAATTTAGATTTATGCTGCGTGCGTATGTTGTATGTATGTATGTGTGAGTGTATATCTTTGGTGAGGCACTTGGTTGCTAGGGTTACCTGCATACCTGTGGGCATAGGTAGCAATCAGCCAGGGGGAGGTTAGATAAGGGAGACACAGGTGATCAGTTGCAGGGATTTGAGCCAGGGGAAGCCGTGCCAGTGTGTGTGACCACCTGAATGTGTGCTATAGTATTTTTGTCTTTTTTGTATATGAGCTCATTTTTAAGTCATTTGTCACCCGGCCTTTTGTAGGTGTTTTTTAAGATTCGCAAATGACGTTAAATAAAGTGTTAAGACGCACATTCATGGCGGACCTCATTTTTACACACCATCCCGAGTTGGAAATGTCTTCAAAATCCCTCAAGTGGCATTTTTTGTAGGTAGATTGCCGCTACAGAAGCGTTTGACCTCTGGGAGCTACTGCATTATACAGGGGTGAAGGTTTCCTTTCAACGTTGAGGGGGACATGTATGAAAGTTTTGGGAAATTTCGAGCATC
Source organism: Cephalopholis sonnerati (assembly GCA_019142605.1). Taxonomy (NCBI): domain Eukaryota; kingdom Metazoa; phylum Chordata; class Actinopteri; order Perciformes; family Serranidae; genus Cephalopholis; species Cephalopholis sonnerati. The sequence continues at coordinate 7,519,606 of JAGQAX010000013.1, read as the reverse complement.
AAACACTTAATTTCTTGCACTCTATTTGATGCATCAGTTTGACTTTATAGGGGCGGCCCGGTGGTGTGGTGGTTAGCACTGTCGCCTCACAGCAAGAGGGCTGCTGGTTTGACCCCGGGGTGGAGGAGCCCCTCTGTGCGGAGCTTGCATGTTCTGACCGTGTTAGCATGGGTTTTCTCCGGGTGCTCTAGTGTGAATGTGAGTGTGAATGGTTGTCTGTCTCTATGTGTCAGCCCTGTGATAGTCTGGTGACCTGTCCAGGGTGAACCCTGCCCCCACCCAGTGTCAGGCTGGGATAGGCTCCACCCCCCCGTGACCCTCAAGAGGATAAGTGGTTATAAAATGGATGGATGAATTTATGGTGGAAGTGTGTACTTTCATCAAAGTAAAAGTCCTCTGCCTCTCGGGTGTTTCTAGGATTTGAGGACATCGGAGCTGAGCGAGGACCCACACTTATGAATTATGATGTTAAAAATTAGAAGTGGGGGAAAAAAATCTGTGTAGCATACTGTTAGCAGCTGACCCCTCTTTCCCCTTTAAGGGCAGTGGCCTTGTGGGTCACCTGTGTGACGTGTGCTTCATGGTGTGTGTGGAGGGAGACAGCTCTCTCTGGGTGTCATGGTGCAGACGGCAGGCAGCAAAGAGTGATGATAGTCAGCAGCATTAAGTGTCTAGATGAGCTCAGGGCTGCTGTTAAACCTCATGAGGAGGCCATGTTTGTTGTTTTGTAATCCATCCTTCCTTCTGCAGAGTGGTGCAGACCACTAGAAGCTAGCTACCAGCTAACAATGAGCCAAGCTAATTTAATGTGAATAAACTAGCATGTTTCCAACTACGGTTTGGAGCTGGTAAGCTGTCACTGAGAGAGGTTACAGTTGTATCATGATACTTTTGCGTGGCAATACTGTATCGTCACATACTGCCAAGTATTGATTTTTTATTGTATATATTATTAATATTACAAATATAAATTAAACTTTAGGCAGCCTACTAGAAAAACAACTCAACTGTCTCTTTAGTCCAGTAGATACAATTTACTGCTGCAAAAAAATGGCTAAGTTGAAACTGACACTGAAAACTTTATCTTATTAGATAAAACAAAAGTTTTCCTTTTGGGGACATAATTTACAGTAAAAAAAAAAAGGTAATAAATCCCAGTATATCACAGTATATTTAAAATCGCAATAATATTGTATCATGATGATATCATATCGTGGATCCTCTGGTGATTCCCACCGCTATTAAAAATAAAATATTAAATAAAAATAATAAATAAATAAATATATTATTTTATTAGGCCTATTCTTATTTTTTAAATATATATATATAGCCTTTACAGTCAGATCCTGGGCTGAAGCCTCAGACGCTCAGGCCTATCAACACCACCTGGGAGGACAATCCACATGTCCTAAGTATTAAGGGCGAAGTGTTCCTTGTGACCTGTGTCATGACCTCAGTGTCCACAGCAGCACCTGCAGCCCTCAGAGTGTGTCTCTGTCTCAGGGTCCTCACATCACAGAGGTCAGGAGGTCAGGTGTCCTGCGTACACTTTGTTAAAGATGAAATAAAGTCACTCCACAGCAGCCTCTGTGTGACTTCAGATGTCACTGCAGAGTTAAGCAACATGTGCCCCGCCCACGTGAAGGTGACCTCGACCAGCTGGCCCTCAGTGAGAGCTGGACTGTAATATGGCCGCACTGCCAGAGGGGGGCGTGATCGACCCAACAACACACAGCCAATGGCATTCACTGACACACACACTCTAACACACACACACACAGGTTATATCCTGTTGACAAGGCAGTGTTAGACAGACAGGCTGTACTGGACGGAAAGGCCGGTCGTGACATTGACCCCCCCCCCCTCAATCTCCCAGCTCCGCCTCTGCTGAACCAAAACCAGGAAACACTGCCGCTGCCAAAACCTAACCATGCCGTCCTCATTTTTATTTTTAACTCCAGAACTTTTCCTGACTTTAAAATTTCCATTATACGATGCAGAGTTCATCATCCATCTCTCTGGAAGCTAAACTGGTCAGGTGAACTCTGTGTCACTGGTTTCCAACTGGTCCAGTCACAGGGTCCAGATTTCTCCTTAGTCATCAGGTTAAAGGTCCACACAGTTTATCTAGTCAGTCTCATACGTGTGTGTTTGGTCATGTCATCGAGCTAGTTTGCTGTCTCTGTTAAGTATCTGTCTGTTAGTCTCTCACTCTACAGCAGGAAACAGCACTTCAAAATAAAAGCTCTGTATCAGAAACTCACTGTACTTCAAGATAAAGTCACTTGTGATCCATTCAGAATGGACCTGTGACCCACTCTTGGACCGTGACCCACCAGTTGGGAACCCCTGCTGTGACTCTTCAGTCATTGTCCTCAAGAATCTGATCAATATAAGAAGGTGTGGACGGATTATGAGACAGCTGGCGGTATCGTGGTCGACTGACCCGAAGCAGGAAAGAATCGACCCTGTGTAACCACGTGTGAAGTCTGTGTTACATTTTACCCTGCGTCAGGTTGTGCCCCGCCCTCCCCTCCTCTTCTTCACTGACCAACAGCAGCGGCAGCTTTGAGAGTCGCTCACAGTTTGTTCTCTGCAGGCGCATTTACTAAATCTCTTTATCGTCCTTTTTTGTCTCTTTGAGGTAATTTTGTGTCTTAATTGGTAGTTTTGTGTCTCTTTGTAGACATTTAGTCTCTTTCTGAGGTTGTTTTGAGACTTTGAGTCATTTTTTTGTCATTTTGTGGTTCATTGAGGTAGTTTTGTGTCTCTTTACAGTCTCTTTTTGTCTCTTTGAGGCAATATAGTGTCTTTTTTGGTAGTTTTACGTCTTTTTGTAGTCCTCTTGTGTCTCTTTAGGGTTGTTATGTGTTTCTTTGCAGTCATTTTTTGTCTCTTTGAGGCAACTTTGTGTCTTTATTGGTAGTTTTGTGTCTGTAATTACTTTTGTTTACTTTTAGGATTGTCATTTTGTGTCTCTTCGTGGTTGTTTTTTTGTCTCTTTGAGGTAATTTTGTGTCTTAAATGGTAGTTTTCTGCCTCTTTGAAATCATTTTTTGTTGGTTTTTAGGGTCATTTTGTGTCTTTTTTAGTCATTTTGTGGTTATTTTTTGGCTTTATTGGTAGTTTTGTGTCTCTTTGTAGTAATTTTGTTTCTCTTTAGGGTTGTTTGATTGACTTTTTTATTGTTTTGTGTCTGTAGTTTTGTCTACATGGTTTTTGTCTCTTCATGGTCAGTTTGTGTCTTTGAGGTAATTTTGTGTCTCTTTACAGTTGTTTTTGAGGGATTTTGAGGCATTTTTTGGCTTAATTGTTAATTTTTTTTGTCTTTTTTAAGTTCCCCGGTGGAAGGATAAGTCTTTTTTGGTGTTTTTATGTTTTTTGGGTTGTTTTTTTTTTCACCTTTTTTGTCATTTTGAGTATCTGAGGTAATTTTGTGTCTCCTTACAGTCGTTTTTTTGTCTCTTTAAGGTAATTGTGTGTCTGTTAGTGGTAATTTCACCTCTTTATTGGCAGTTTTGTGTCTCTCTGAAGTCGTTTTGTGACTTCTTTGTCATTTTTTGGCCTTTTTGTAGTCATTTTGTGTTAGTATTTTAGATAATTTTGTGACTTTATAGTTGTTTTGAGGTTGTTTTGTAATTTTTCAGGTTAGTTTGTGTCTCTTGTGTTCATTTCATGTTGCTTTGTAGTTCCTTTGCATCTCTTTGGGGTCTATTTAAGTCTCTCACTGGTTGGTTTGTGGGGGGGGGGCTGGTAGACCCATTTCAGTAGTCCATCTATGTAAGAAGGTTTCAAATGATTCAAATGACAAACACAGCTCACTGCAGGTTCTTGGTCATAGTTTAGTAAACAATTGATGACCCTGACACACACACACAGACACACACAGACACACACACACACACAGACACACACACACACAGACGGTCGCAGGGTGATTTGACCTTGGAGGAATGTTGGACGGGGAAAAAATGAAGCTGTGTACTGGAATGTCTTTGTTGTTTCCTCCCGTCCAGGCTACAGTACATTCCACACCTCCCCAATCATCTCTGACCGGCGCACAGCGCGCTGCATTAACCGCCACATTCCTCCTGCTATACATCCTAATCCTGTGCCAGCCCACGCTCAACTGTACCAAATGGTACCTTATACCACGGGAGGATCGGTTCTGACAGGCCCACTCCCTTCATTCCTCAGATACAGGGTTTATAGCTGTGAGACAGCAGCTGTCTTTATTGCTGCCCTCCTACACGAGACAGGAACATCACGTATTTAACACGGGTCAAATGTTTAGAAGATGGACGTCTCTTCTACATCTCATTCCTGACTGGTGCCAAAGCTACAGGCTAAGTCAGTGCACGTCTTTTAAACCTGATGCCCCCTGTACGTAACGCAGGTTTCTGTTATATTATAAACTGTGTAATAGATGTTATAATTTGTTGTGTGATGGTGACATCATCAGGGTTATATTCTCACTTTAGAAAGCTGCTGTCAGAGCCACCAAAGACGTGATACGACCAGGATGTTTTGTGTCGTCTTCAGTTAGTGATTTCCTACATTTCCCAGAATCCCCTGTAACAGCTGTCAGACAATGCCAGTAATATGGGAATCCCCTTGAAGGTAGCTGCAATTACTGATGTGTGAACACAACACTGACACTTTATCACCTCTCAGATTTACACGGCCGCCTTGTTAGCAAACTGCTGGGTATTTGCACACCTAGCAAACAAGGGAGCAACATTAGCATCGATTATGAGTCGTGTCTCTGGTCATCTAAGAAATATAAGTCCAATATTCTTCCCCCTCATCCTCCACTAACTCCTTCTGGATATATTTAAGCTCTTAGGTTGCTAAACACTCTCGCAATGTGCAGCCAATAATGGGATGTCAACAAAAGCACGTGGTTAGGTTGGAAACACACATCATGGTTTGGCTCCAGGGTCAGGGCTACCTTAATCTTAGAGTCAAACAGGGAGCAAACTGCAGGGCTCCTGGGTAAAATTCTGGGGTTTGTTGGGGCCATCCATCACGCCTCAAGGCCCCCCATAGGAACTTTCTAACTCCCTATATTGTGTCATTACTGGCAGAGTTTACAACTGACACTGTCCTGCAGCTTATTGTGCTGCGACAGGTGCCGTCCAGCCGACAGACTGTGTATCATAACACTGTCACACTTTCATCTGCGGACTGAAACCGCCTGGCGGTGTATCATACCGCCACAAAAGGTGCCTTTCAATTCAATTCAGTTCAATTCAATAGAACTTTATTTATCACAAAGGAAATTCTTGTGTCAGAGGATGCTCCAAATTACAGTAACACTAAGTACAGTTACAACAATTTAACACTCACAACCAGAACAACCAGTGGGTTCCCAAGGTCAGGGTCACTCACTGGGCCCAGTTTAAAAACAATAGAGTGTTAAACATCTGACAACACATTCAAAATATACAAGTTTTCAAGGAGAAAAAGCAAAAACCAGTGACTAATAGAGGAACAATAGGAGTAAGATCAGTGCAGGAGTCACTGAAGATGAACTTAAATAGAGGAAAAAGCAGACGGTGCATTATAACCAACAAAGTATACGCCAAAACCACTGACAAAGCGGCAGTATTTGACGACTTCGGAATGAGAATGGGTTGAAGTTTTCAAGGACCCATGATGAAATGTTAAATTTTGGAAAAGCGTGCGCTTCACTGTGTCTGCTGCACCTGTCGGCCTGGTTACAGTACTTTTCACTTCCCATAACAAACACCACCACACTACGTCACATATACACGTCACGTCTAACAGCAGAAGGCTTGGCCGGTATAAGTCATGGAAAATGAGAACTGTGCAAGTTTTACATTTGTATCAAGCATCAAATAAGTTGTTAGAGTTAATTTGTCTTACTTGACATTGCACGTCCTTTGATGTGACTATTGTGCATCACAGTGTTGATGCTGAAACGATATATCATGCAGCCCTAAGCTGACACATATTAGAGATACGTACTGACTTTTCCAGGCCTTGATAATAAAATTGTGAACTTCCATGACTTTTCCAGGCTTTCCATGGACTTGATTTTTTGTGTGCTGGGAACTTTAAACTCTTTAAAGGTGGTTCTTATCTACTCTATTGAACAGAGAGGATTCTTCGTAGCCTTCTTCACTCTCCTGATGTTTGTAATTAATCTAGTTTTGTTGCACTGATTGTGACGTTGCATAAATCCTTTTCTCTTCACGTCAATAATAACTGTTTAACTCACATTCTGTTTCAGCAGCAGTCGACACAGGCAGTTCATTTATACATGTATAACCAGCTACGAGTGCTCGGCTCAGAGCCAGAGGGGGTTTAAACTTGTTAACTAAACACAGCTGTTGTGATTCATCAATGTAATCTACATGACACACAGTTACACTCTGAGGAAATTTAGAGTTCTTAAATGATGTAAATGTCTCCCGGCCTCCTCCCTGAGGGAGATGAACCCTGTAACATCAGCTGTGTCAGCACCACCGAGCTGCACTAAAGCCATCAGAGTGAAGGACGAGTGGAAAACCCTGACTCCAGATCAGGTCTCAGACGTGGACACAGTGTGTGTGTGAACTGACCTTGCAGCCGTGGCAGTAGTTCTCTCCGTTCTTCCCCGGAGGAAGGATGATTTCCCCCGTTGGGATCAGCTGGATCCTCAGTTCCATCATCGTGCTGGTGTCTCCTTTTTCCACGTCCCGTTTCCTCAAAGTGAGTCCGACTTGTTCGGAGCTGTCTGTTCTTCTCAAGAGAAAACGAGCACACCTCTCTCCTCAGGTCCGCTGGTGAATCCTCAGGTCAGGCAGAGAGGAAATACGCCCTGAGGACCATCCCATGAGACGCCTGAGAGCAAACACACCTTCATGAACACACACATACAGATCATAGCTCTGTCCTACGTCCATGTGAAGTGAAACACCTCATATTTAAAGTTAGAGATCTTACCTAACAGACAAGTTTCACTGTGACCGAGAGGCGTGAAGCAGTGTGTGTAGATCTGGAGCTGTGGCTCAGAGGTTTGGCTTTGGGGTGTTACCTGCTGCAGAGCGGAGAGTCACAGTGAGGCCAGCTTCCCCTCGCTGCAGCCAGAGGATGTTGCCTCTTCAGTTGAGGGATCATGGGGAGGATATGGAGCTCGGCCTGGCCTGAGATGGATGTCACATGAAGAGGATATGTGTCTTTTGTCTTACTGCCGTGTGTGTGTGTGTGTGTGTGTGTGTGTGTGTGTGTGTGTGTGTGTGTGTGTGTGGAAAGATAAAAGTGTGTGTGCTCTCAGGGAGGGGTGAACACACATCTGCGTCTTCTTGTATGGAGCTGTTATATCACACTGTGTGTAAAGTCGTAGCTGGTGATTTGATTTGATTTTTCTTTTTTCAACATCCCAGAATAAAGATGACTCTAGTTCAATGGTTTCGCTGGGGCACGCCTCCACCCACAGCCCCGTCTGATGAGCTCAAGTGGCCGGTTAGCGACACCACCCGTCATGTTCCCAGTGTGTCATGTGAAGTGATTTTCAAATGGATTTATTTAACGCTATTAATTCTATAAAAGACGTTCAGCTGAACTGTCAGTGTTTAAGGTTGTAGGTTGGTTTGGACGAGTTTGTGGCATTAACTACTCTCAGCTAACTTTTTAAAAACTATTTATTAATTACTTTTAGATAACTTTATTTTAAGTATTTAGGCCTATCTATTACTTTTTAACTACTTATCAATTATTTTAAGCTGACTTTTTGTTTCTATTTCTTACTTTTTAAAGTATTTATTATTTATTTTTTTTATATTTTTAGATACATTTTTTAATATTGATCAGTTACTTTAAGCTAAATTTTCAAACCATTTATCAATTATTTTTGGTAACTAGTTATAAATAACTTTGAGCTAACTTTTTAAACTAGTTATAAATTACGTTGAGACAACTCATTTTTGGTAATTAGCCTGTTACTTTTAAAAGTATTCATCAATTATTTTTACCTAACTTTTTCAACTATTTATGAATTGCTTTAGACATTTTTTGAAAATATTTATAAATGATTTTGATATAACTTTTTCAACTATTTATTATCCATTTTTAGATTACTTTTTTCAACTATTTAAGCTAACTAAACTAAACTAAACTAAACTAAACTATATATCAATTATTTTTAAATGTATATACTTTTTAACTATGTATAAATGACCTTTAGGTAACTTCTTAAAGTATTTATCAATTATTTTAACATAAATTTTTCAACTATTTATGAATTGCTTTAAGTTTTTTAAAGTAACTATTAATTATTTTAGATAATTTTTTGAAAAATATTTATCAATTTCTTTAAACCAGCTTTTTAAAGTATTTATCACTTATTTCCAGATGACTTTTTAAAAATTATTTATAACTATTTTAGGTAACTTTTGAAATGATTTATCAATTATTTTTTGATAGTTTTGTTCAACTATTCATCAATGACTTAATGTATTTAACTGTTTATTAGCCCCACCTTTTCAACCATTTAACCATTAGGTTACTTTTTCCTTTCCGCCTTTTATGTATTACCAAATAATTAACCATCTCTTTCAACTATTTATTCAAAACTTTTAGCTTCAACTATTGTATTTATTTATTTAATTTAATACACAATATTTTCACAACATCATGTGCAGTATTACTTTTCAATATCATGATCACTTGTCAGTGTAGTGCAAGTTCATTTTCAGTCATGTGCAACACTACCTCTCATTGTTATATCATATTCAATAATACAGTATAATATATATATATAATACTGATTATCAGTCTGCATTTTACCACCATTTTAGTTCATGTTTAGTAACTCATGTACTGATCATACTCCTGTTGTTCCTCTATCAGGCACTGTTTATATCTTGTATATTTTGAATATTTTAGCTGATATTTAACACTAATGTTTTAAAAGCTGGGCCCAGTGTGTGACCCTGACCCAGGGAACCCACTGGTTGTTCTGGTCACTACTGGTTTGTGAACGTTAATTGTTGTTCATGTTGGTGAGCGACTCTGCAGTCTCTCTGTGTTCCCTCTGAAACATGCAGCACCAGACATCCTGAGGTACGAGTACCCCTGGTTAAGAATCACTGATCTATTTTTCATCTTGTTGTTTCCCCTCAGCTCCGATTGGATAATTGATGGCACTGTGTTTAACATCGCGCACACACACACACACACACACACACACTGGGCTGGTCTGAACGGGGTTTCCTCCTAGACTCAGCATCCTGCCTCAGACATTCCCAGTACCCGCCCAGTAGATTGAGTGTGTGTGTGACGTATGTGTGTGTGTGTGTGTGTTGGTGTGTGTGTGCATGTCAGAACTCACTTGTGCTTCCCTGAGGATATACAAGCAAGAGGCACGCGTAGGCACACACTTTCTAAAAACAAATAAGTGGCTTGTGCTCTCATAGGCCGTGTGCTTCCTGTCCCCAGGGACCAGACCAACCAGGGCCCTGACACACACACACACACATACACACACACCATACAGACAGACAGGTGAAGGGGTTAAACGTGACGCTGTTCTGTCTTTGTGACAGCGACATATAAACAGCTGTAGATAAACATACATCATGTGGATGACCTCCCTGACCTCTCTGATGACCCCAGGCTCCGCCCTGCATTCCTGTTTGCTCACTTCAGGCACGGTGGCAGACGTCCAGGTACTTCTGTTTCTGAACAATGAGCATTTCATCATCATCATTTTTGGGGTTAAGAGTGCCCTGACCACACAGTAAGGGAGCTAAAAAACAGGCAGCTGTAGAGCAGCTGGTGTGTCTGATCACTGTTCAACCAAACAACCTGACATTGTTTTAATAAGGTTGGTCAATAACCAGCCAGGATCTGATGTCACGCTGCACTCGGTCAGATAGTCTTCAGTCCACAGTAATATGAGTTGGTTACTGAGGTGTTGAGCCTGTCGCCTGCAGTTATGTATCTACCAGCTCACTGTGGCATTCAGCGCCAACATCAGAGACAAATGTTTCCTGTGGCCGCCTCATGTTCGTCCAGTTGATCACTTTAAGTTAAGGCTGTCAAACAGTTAATTTGAATGAATTTCAGTAGTTCAACGCAATAATCAGGTTTAAAATTCAGTTATTTTGCATTTTAAAACAGTCCATATTTTCAACGTGAACCAATTCTTAACAGTGTCTTTATCAGGAATCAGCACTGCACTGCTAAAGAGTGGTCATGAAATCATGACTTAGAGGCTGGAGACGACTTCAAAGTGCTTACTCAGTGAAATACAGTGTTTGTTTGGAAAGACTGCATTGTTCCAGATGATAGAGTGCACTTACTCTGATATTTTTCCCAGGAACGCATGTGCGCGTTGGCGTTGCTCTGGTTATTGAGCGCGCCTGCTGCACATCTATATTGAAAACAATGCATTTGAGGGTGCAAAAAACACAGCATGTGTATGGCCCCTTATATTAAACATGTTTCCCTAACAAATACAACATGCTAACATTATTAGCACAAGCCTATGGCATTTTACATTGTATAAATTAGCCTAGCAGCTAGCAGAGTTTTCTTCTACTGATATGAAGCCAGGGACAACAGCAACATTTAACAAAGGTAATGTTACAAAATTGCAGCTCACAAGGTTCACTGACAAATTGTCTTATACTGGGCACAATTTTCAAACTAACATGCTAACATTATTAGCACAAGCCTATGACATTTTACATTGTATAAATTAGCCTAGCAGCTAGCTAGTAGTTTTTCTCTACTCATATGAAGCCAGGAACAACAGCAACATTTAACAAAGGTAACATTCACTGACAAAACAACTGTCTCATTTAACACGTTTTCCCCACAAATACAACATGCTAACATTATTAGCCTCAGCCAATGATATATTACATTGCATAAATTAGCCTAGTGGCTAGTGGAGTTTTCCTCGAGTTTGGGAGGAGGCCCTTATGTTTGCCTGTGCGCAGGCATCCCAAACAACTAATTACCCCCCTGGCTGCTCAACATAACTCTGCTACCATCAAAGCATTATTTTGCCAGTGCTTCATTTTTCTGTTAGTAACAGAACCTTAGCTAAATGTGTGACTACATACAGACATCTGCTTTGCACACTAGCTAACATATTAGCCTTTTAGCTGCTCTACATAAATATTAATTTACTGTGCTTGTGACCTGACACTGCAGCGTCCCTGAACTGATTCTGGCTGGAGACCTTTGTCCCACTGTTCTGTCTTTCTCCACATTTTCTGTCTGTCTTTGTCAAAAATCGATGTTTCAAAACAGAAAAGGATTCCAGTCTGGCTCACTGCAGTGTTCACTCTGACTTTAAAATGTTACAATAGTGAATTTAATGCCACTTCAGTGTTTAATGAACATCCCTGATGTTGCCAGATGTGGTTGCTGGAACGTTTGATGAGCTTTCTTTGCTAAAATGAGTCAAAATTTAATTAAAAAAAGGATCTTTACTGCATTAAAATAAATATTAACTGAGCAGTAATAAAAAACAAAATCACTGCCATGAACCTGCTGCTCTGCCTTTCAGCGTGAGTTTGGCTCAGGTTGTGTGTGTGCTGGGTTTTGTGTGCAGCGGCATCGCAGGCTGCTGGTGAGAGGGGGGAAGTGACAGTGACACACATCCTTTGACCTCTGACCCCAGCTGGAGGCATTCCTGACAGCCTGGCATCAACAGGAAACCTGCGGCCTTGACACACACACACACACTCACACACACACACACACACACACACACACACTGCACAGCTTTACAGCAAACACTCTGCCCAGTTTTATTCTAAACTTAGAACACATAGTTTTGTCGTGACTGACGACCAAGATCAACACACACACACACACACACACACACACACACACACACACTGTTGCTTCACGTAGAACGAAAGTGAAATAAAACAACAGAGATCACAAACAAATCATCTGCAGTGAAGTCACGAGGGGGGAATGAAGACACGAAGAGCGTCTATCTGTGCCTGTAAACAATCGAAATGATGAGGAATGTGAGCGCTGGTCAAATTATACTCTGGAAACAGGAAGTTCCTCAGTTACTGTAAATTCCCGTCACATAACGGTTGTAAAAGCACTTGTCTTCCTACTTTCCCACCCAGAAGATCATCACATCTGTTTTACTGCTGAAATACATGGGACAGGGATGCAACACGTCATGTAGGTGGAGCGGTGTAGGGTTCCTCCTGTTGCAGCGGGCCCTGGGTTCACACTGGTGCAGAGGGCCCTGGGTTCCTCCTGGTGCAGCAGGCCCTGGGTTCCTCCTGGTGCAGAGGGCCCTGGGTTCCTCCTGGTGCGACGGGCCCTGGGTTCCTACTGGTGCAGAGGGCCCTGGGTTCCTCCTGGTGTAGTGGGCAGCCATTTTGAATTTAAGTCAAAACAAGTCGATTGCTGAACGTGAATCTCAGGTGTTGTTGACGGTAGAGGGCTGACCACGGGCTGTACACGTGAACAAGGGGTGACCGGGATGTGTGTAGCGCATGAGCTTGGTCGACAGCTTTTGAGGAGAGGAGATGACGAGAAGAGGAGTCGGTAATCAACTTGTTTTGACTGGTGGGGACCGGAAAACTACCTCAAGGTACTGTCTTTGTAAACAGTCATTTTTAATAAACTATCTGTGCACTTAAAAAGTTGCGAATGCCTCATTTTAAATGGCAGGACCTTCGTTATACTAGCAACGCAGTGTGGGGCTGCTTTGAGCCTTGTAAGTGGTTTAGTGGCGGCTATTTAATTTCACCTGGAGACATGCCCTGAGTGCTAGCGGCATTAGCCTTTTGGAGGAATTGGCAAAAAACAGCCTGGTTTAGAACGCATCGCATCAGCGCAGTTTTGTACAAAACACAAGATTCAAACTCGTGATCATGCACAATACATTCCAAATCCATTTCACACCGGAATTCCCCTTTAAATCCCTCCACACAGACGTCCTCATGTCTGGAGTGACTTTTTGTCACTCACCTCAAACTGCAAAGGCATGTTATTTAGAGACAGCGACATCTTGTGGATTTTTTAAGCATAACATGCCTGAACTGAACAGTAGAGACAGCTCAGTCAGGTTCAGTTAAATTCAACATATTGTAGTAACTCTAAATTGCTCTACCAAACAGTTGAGCAGGACTTTAAAGGGTTAAAAACTGTATTTGAATTTTAAGGGAACCTTTGTTTTTTTTTTGCTCTCAAGGACGCAGAGTGTGTTTAAGAGCTCTGGACGCAGCAGATGTGTTGAGAAAAAGAGTGCAGGGCTGAGTAAACCTCACAAGTGTTGCCTGAAAATAACCCCGTGCTATTTATATCTGCTGTCTCTGCAGCAGAGGAGGAAGTTCATAATATTTCATTGACGTTTGTTCCCTGGGTCGCACTCTGCGAGCGGTAATCGTGCCCCGACAGCGGAACACCGCGGCAGTTTCCACAGGAAGGCAGAGGAAGCCAGTGGACGCCAATTAGGCTGCAGATGTAGAGGAGGACCCTCCAACCTGGACCCACCCCTCTGATCATCATGGTCCTCACGGAGGGTAAATGCAAAGTCAAGCTGTTGCACTTTGGTATGTCGCCTCACAGCACATCAGCAACCATGTGCTGTGGAAATTATTTCAGGGCTGAGGGATGATTGTTATTAGCTGGAGGTTGCTGCCCTCTTGAGGTTTCATGTTTCAAGAAGCAGCTCAGAGAAAGAGAAACCATGTGGTAACCAGACTGTCAACAAATCACAGAGGCTCATGAGGGTCTGTTTGTGTGACAGCTTCTAGTTTTACATCACTGAGAGTAAGTTCTGCAGCATGACGTGAAGACGAGCTGATGAAGTTCAAACTGAGCATCAGAATGATGAAGAAAGGTGATTTAAGTGACTTTGAACGTGGCATGGTTGTTGGTGCCAGACGGGCTGGTCTGAGTATTTACTGGGATTTTCACCACAACCATCTCTAGGGTTTACAGAGGATGGTCCCAAAAAGAGAAAATATCCAGTGTTGATGCCAGAGGTCAGAGGTCAGAGGAGAATGGCCAGACTGGTTCAAGATGATAGAAAGGCAACAGGAAGTCAAATAAGCACTGGTTACAACCAAGGTGTGCAGAAGACCATCTCTGAAGCAACAACACGTCCAACCTTGAAGCAGATGGGCTACAGTCAGCACCCGGTGTGCTTTATACCAGCACCTACACTCTGTGTCTATGTGAAAGGAAGCAGCTCTCCACACCAGCAGATGGCAGTTGTCTGAAATCGTCATTCAGAGTGGGAAACCAGAAGATTGTCTTGACGCTAGTTAGCCTGTTAGCACATTAACAACACAATCAGAGCATATTTACTGTGCACCAGTGAACAATAACACAAACCATCAAGAAACGTTTCTGCTAAAGAGCTCAGTGGATAAAGAAAAATAATTTTACCTTATGTAAGTTTGTTTTGGTCTCACTCCCTCTTGGCTTTAGCTGTTTGTTTACTTTCCTCACTTTCATTTCTCTTCTCGTGCGCTGAGCTGAACTGACAATCAGGGTGATTTCATTCACTGACGGGCTCTGGTGTTGCAGATTCAGGGCGCATTCACACTGGTGCTAAAAACAAACCCTGGTCCGCTTCCACGGATAGTTTGGTTCCTTTGGAGTGGTGTGAACGCTCATTTGAACTCTGGTGTGGACCAAAGAAGTGAACCCTGGTCTGCTTGAAAACTGGGGGTTTCGGTTCACTTACAAGTGAACCCTGGTGCGGTTCGTTTACAGTGGGAAATGTAAACAGACTATCCAGTGGACCAAAGAGAGGAAGTGACGTAGAGCGCAGTGCATACGTATGATTTACAGACATATATGTGATCTGAAAACTTTTAAATCCTTGCAATACCTCGTTAGTCTCTCGCCCCGTTCCGTCTTTTTCAGTACTGCTGCATTCGTCTCATGTACAGAGCAACATGCTGGATAGGGAACGGAAGGGGATGGATTTCTGTTTTCGGTCCTGGCCAATCGATGAGCCGGGTTTTCTTCTTCCTCATGCTTTTTTCCTTCCTGGTCAGCGGTCGTTTCGGGCAATACCTCCCCCAAACGAGCAGCTGTTGTAACTGTGTGACGTTGTCTAGGCAGTTTGGTCCGCTTTAAAAAGTGCACTGTGAAAGTGAACCGAACCAAATGAAGGTGTGACATTTTTCGGCATTCTCTGCCCAGTCGAACTGAGTCCCCCAGACTATCCTGGTGTGAATGTGCCTTTAGCGTGCTGAATCAGCCAAAACAAAAGTTAACGGTGCAGGACACACTGCACCGATGACAGCAGCGGCCTTTAGATTTTGTAATTTCTTTTTAAACTTTGTCATAGTTTTGCTGCATTAAAAGTCAGAAGGACAACAATAACAAAGAGTTTCATCCTCTGGGGAACAAGAATATACATGGCACTTAAATCTACTTGTTTTCACGTCACGCTGCCAAGTCTGACCTGACAGTGGCGGCACATAAAAAATGAGTAGGGGTCGCCCAATCTGATCAGATGTCTTGATCCATTCACACTAGAGGAAGTCATGTTGAGTGGCTGTGACACGCCGCCTTCTTTCTGTCCGACCAGTTCCTCCACTTTCACCTGTGAGTCTAAATTTAGGCTCCGCTCTGAGCTCGGGTTGTTATTATGGGTGATGTAACAGTAGCATGAGCTGCAGAGGTTATGAGTAACTGACACCAGGGAGCCAAAAGGTTAAGGCCTCAGGGTCCTCGCAGAGCGAACACGTACGTGAGCGCCTGAAAAAGCAACAGTGTCAGAGGTAATGCTGGGCTCCATGAACACAACAGTCAGGATAACAACACACAGTAGTCGCTAATCTGTGATGAATTATCAGGCGGCACAAACGCAGCGACACCATCTTTGTCTCACAGACACATTTGTGTGGAAGTGTTGACGGCTGCTGCGTGCACGTCACCAGACGTCTGTCGCCTCCGTCAGCTGCTCACACAGAGGCAGCAGCTTCACTGTCACAGCAGAACCACAGGCTCCAGATTATATTTGTCTCTGACACTAAAAATAGATCTTATAAATTAATGATCGCGCTCACAGTTGCCAACCAGACTCCAGAAGCAACATCTGCTCTGTGCAGCAACTCTGCTACTGTTCGTCTAGATTTGGAGAGCCAACTGACTCTGCTCTGAAGAAACACCTGTGCTAATGTATATGATCACTTCCACACAGAATCTGTACCCACAGGCAGATTTTAGGAACACAGGTCCTGCTTGTAAACTCAGAATGTCGGCCCTGTCTCCTCCACCTCCTCGTGCATGTGTGACAATCATGTGTTCAGTTGGCATTAAAATCAGAGGTGGTGTCGTGAGAAGAAATGTCAGAAATAAGATTTATTATTAGATTGTTAACAGATTGACAAATATATTTGTTCTCTCTGCTCCATATTTGAACCCTTTATACCTGAACAAATTGGCTTAATTTCTTTTAAATACATGGGAAGAAGGCAATGAGCAATGACAGAGGAAATGACTCAAAAAAATTGCAAAAAATAAATAAAAAGAGAAAATGAAAAACAAGATTTGTAAAAAAAAAAAAAAAAAAGAAAAGAAAAAAAAGACCCTTGATGCCTGTAAGTTATAATAATTCTGTGACATGATTTTAATACATAATTAATATAATTTTAAAAAAATTTTCTAAGTCTTTTTTTTTTGGCAATTTGTGGAACATTTCTTATAAAGTTGCCTTTTTTCCCATGTTTTTGAGCAACACATTCGTCACATATCGACTCTTGGTCATGAACTTTCCACGTCCAGATACGACGTCCAAGGTACCCCAGGTGAGTTGGTTGTTGACGTTCTGGGACTCCGTGTCAACTTCAACCCGTCTGTTTTCAAAATACACTTCTGTTTTCACAGGAAATGTAACATTTACACAGTCTATTTCAAAATAAAAGCACTACGTCAGTACAACACCGCAAACTGACATTTTTTTCCCTTTAACAACAATCATACACTCCTGCCCGCCCCAGTCAGACTTTTGCCGCCTTAACTTTCGTCCTTGTCCCACCGCGTTTCCTCCTGACGCTGCCAGGAACCGTTTAACTGTAATGGCAACCAGCCATGTATCATGCTGATGTTAAAGGACGCCATTTTTCGTTGATTTCTGACGCCAGAAGTCGCTGTCCATGCACCAGATATTGACGACTTTAGAGTGAGACTGGACTCTTGAGAGAAACCGCACCAGTGTGCTCAGGGTTCAAAGGTTTAAATACTTGCAAAAGGCGTCTGAAAGCAGCACAAGAGAAGTGTTGTCCCTCCAGGTTTCAAGGGGTTAACGGCCCCATGTGTCCTACATTTTGTTGACTGACGTTTCCAACAAATGTTAAAATTTTTTCTTGAAGTATTCATGATTAAATAAAATTTCTGATTCAAGTTTCTACTAAAATATGAGTAGTTTTTATCGTAGATTTTAATATTGTGTGAGGTCATTTTGGTTCAAAAACGATTGGTATCATACCTGAATATTTAAAATAAAAAAACATTCCACAAAATTCAACAGATTTTCATTTTGGATCACCACTTAAAACAAATTAATCTGCAGAGTCTGTTTGGACCTGCAGGGTGTTTACTGTGTGTGAGACTTAACAAGACTGAGACTTTTTCATGCCTGGAAAATGTGATTGTGAAATTTCATGGCGTTTCCCAGGTTTTCCATGACCACAGGAAACCCTGCATTCACGACCTTGTTTGAACAGTTCAACATATATCTGAGCCGAGAGGCTGAAAACCATCAGTAACTCCTTAAAGCAAATGAAGTGTAAAGAAGCAGCGAGTCAGAGTGTGTAAGGTTTAATTTAGATTGTTTAATGTTAATTCCATGCTGTGTTTCAGTAAGAACAATACAGATTCCCTGTCTGTGGCTCCAGTCAGATATCCAGTAGTACAAATCAGCTCCGAGTTACACATAATGAAGCAAAACGAGAGGAGGAACAAAGGAGACGGCAATGAAAGAAAGAAGACCTCTAAACCCAGAGGAGCTTTAGTGAAAGGTCGGGGAGAAGCAGCGGAAAACAAAGTGTTAACTCATGCAAGCACTGACTCTCTTCGTTTTGGGGCTCTGTGTCGAGGAGCAGGGCCGAATCCAGACTCGTCTTTTACACGAGTGTGACGTCTCCCAAAAGTCAACCTTCAGCATGTGTGCACAGATACAGTATTTCAGCACAAAGTACAGTCCAAGGACAACTACAAAAACATAACAGAATCACTATGGTGTAAAAGTTAAGCTCTTCTTTGCCCCACGTGGATATCGCGAATTTTGCCAACTTCCTCTGAAAACCTAAGTTAACAAAAAGGGCACTTGTAGTTTTTTTTTTTTTTTTCAAACTGCCCAGGTAAAATGATTCGCATGACATGTCACTAAAAACAGAGATAAAACAGCTCCCATAACTAATAGTCAACATTTCAGTAATAAAAGTTAATTTCTGTAATTACATTAAGAAAAAAAAATTCTCAATACATCCAGCAACTGATAAAAATATTGAGGAAAAAAAAAAAAAGCAAACAAAAATACAATAATGAAACCAAAGACAACGCTTCAGAACTGCTTGTACCAGGACGAGAAAAACAAAAACAAGCCAGGTACTCTCTGTTTCTTTGTCTTTCTAACATTGTATTTCCTGTCTCAATTAAGTGCTATTTACTTGAATGATGTAAGGGCTAATATAAAAATAAAAAAAGAAGAGAAAAATAAACTTGTTAACTCCTCGGCCCTGCTGGGTCACGGAGCTGCAGAGGTGGAAGAAAGGAAACGGTTGGGAAAGGAGGAGGAGGAGGAGGAGGAGGAGGAGGAGGACTGGCAGAGAGGGATGAAGAGTTGGAGGTGGGGGAGGGAGGAAGGAGGAGGCCGCAGGTGGAGGGAGGAGGAGTGTGAGGAGGTGAGGGGAGGGTCTCAAGTTGTTGGCTGTTGGTGGCATAGTCTCACTGGGCCTCGTCGTCGACGTCTTGCAGTTGCTGCTCTTTTTGTTCTTCACCTGGTCGACAGAGAAACACGACGTCAGCCTTCATATTTAAAACCTTCATTTATGAACTGACCAAGAGCAAAGCTACGGCCATTGTGTTCCATTTTTAGAACAATTAAAACTTAAAATAAAATGATCACAAGTGAAAAGGACCCGGTGTGCATGTTTGATGGTGCTGAATTACAAACAAAAAAATACATTATTGTATAGTGACTGCGTGTCAGGGGTGTAACAGCACACACATTCATACTGCACTGTTCAGTACGAGGCTTTTGTTTGAGTACGCATAACAAACTGAGTGATATGATGAACAAGAAATTACCAAGGCTGCCCCCTAAGGTGAAGGACCAACCCAAGGTGATATGTAAACTCATCTTCATTGGTCCACTACAAACATGACGTATCATGTGAAACATGGAAGTAGCTACATGCCCATTAGCCCACAGCGTCATTAACAGGCGGCTCGCTCAGTGTGTGACGTGCACTTGTAGATAAAATATAGGCCTATATTAATGAAGGTTCATTAGTACGGTTTGTATTTCTCTGTAATGTAGCACAGTGTTAACAATGTTACTGAGACTATTCTTTCTCACACCTTCAACTCAAACCACCAAAATATATCATTTCATCATTACATTAACATCACAAACATGAGGGACACTAGTCGACTAATGGACCTAAACGACAGCTATTGGTTGACTAGGAAAATTCTCAGTTGGGAGCAGCCCTAGAAATTAGTAAAAAAAAAATAAAAAAGAAAAACAAGCTGGATTACTGAATTGAAAATATACCGAGTTGTGACTCCACTGTATCAAACCGAACTAAGAATTATGTGAACTGTTACACCCGCTCTGTGTACGCAGCCTCGTTGTACGACTTTTTACAGTCTTAAACTTTGTTGTCTGCCATCAGCCTGCTGAGTAACTACCTGTCAGATAAATAAAGCAGAATAAAGACTGCCATATTTGCTTTGGAAATGTAGTGAAGCTGATAAATGAACACTGCAGTACCTCAAAGCTGTACTCTAATACAGACAATCTGCTTTGTTACTTTGCAGCACTGCCGACCTGTTTCTAATAATCTGGACTTTGAGAGGAAACGTTTAAAATAAAATCTGAATCAACTGTAAACACCAGTCAGAAATGCATGCTGAACCCAAATGTGACAGTCACCAGTGATTGGTGAGAGTGAAACGTGGTATCACATTGCGAATCACAGTCACTCATTCACGTTCAGTGTTGGGAAAACTGAAGAGATCAGAGAGTGACAGTGTGAACAGTGTCTCAGATTGATCAAGTCAGGGGAGCTTTTACACAACAGTCCACACATGCAGCTACATTTGATCAACTCTGTGTTCTTGTCTGTGGAGAAGGCAAAAATACTTCACTATCTGAAATGCTGGGAAACGTTTGCTGCGTGTGTCTCAAAGGTTGACTTCAGTGTGCAGTAGGGTTGGGCGACTGAACGGACGCATCAGCTACAGGCTGAGCACAACATCAGTTGTTCTTTTTAGATCATTTTTGTCATTTATTTTGGTAATTTAATGGTCTGTTTTAGAAGAATGAGAGACAGACAGACAGACAGCGGGGATGGACAGCGTGCAGAGGCACCACACTGTCTCATCTAACTCAGTGAATTAAGGGTTTATTTCGACCAAACCAGAGTTGGTGATTGTTGGAACAACAGAGGACTAACTGAGTCTTCACATCGGCTATTGCCAGTTGGAAAATGTAAACACATCGCCCAACTCTAGTGTGCAGGCAGCCTAACATGCCACTAACATCATCTAACCCTCCCCATGTGGGGATGTCCTGATCCGATCTCAAAGACGTACTACATAGAGTCCGATCCGATCCTTTAATTTACGTCAGCTGGTGTTTTTTCACCTGTGAAGCTTTGAGTTCAGTTGTCTTCAACGTCCCGACTCTATACTGCCAGTTTCTCCTACACTCAGCTGAGCTCTCTTGTGCTAGCAGGTGATGAGACCCGCCCGTGGCGAGACACTACACAATTTATACGACAGCAAAATACAGACTGAGACTGCACTCATTTCATTTCAGCTCAGTGTAAGAAACTCCTTCTTTGTCATCATATATAAGCTCATGGTGTCTCACTGCCCTGCTCTGGGAAGAGACAGACAGTGTAGAGCCGACGACAACACCACACTCACCGTGCCACTGCGAACTCAACAAAATCCCCTGCGAGTAAAGAGCCCAGTGACAGTGATTTCTTAATTAATCTGTGCAAAAGACAGTCCAGACGATGAAACTAAACACTTAGCGGCACACAGCTGACTCAGGTGGCTCAGACACGCCTGCACCGAACAACAAATATTCAAGAAAATACTCTCTTAAACGGACAGAGAAACTCCCGCGAGACAGCGACGAGGCTAAAAATAAATAAATAAATAAACAGATAAATAAATAAAACACCCAACACATTAGGGTGGATGCAGGTTTTTTATTTTCTTAACGCACTGCAGAGCTACTCCATTGTCGAGCATATCAGCCATCATAGAGCACCCAGGAAAGACGCAGAAGTTAGCATCGTCCTGGTTCCTTCTTCAAAAAGCCTGTGAGATTTTTCCATTGGATTTTGGATTATCGTGGAAAATAAGCTCTGTGGCAAACAAACTTTTATGATACACATTTTTTTCAACACTTCTTTCATAATTAATGAAGCCTTAAAGCAATCGCCAGTAGGGCTGCAACGATTAGTCGACTAATCGATGACTAATCGACTATTAAAATAATCGGTGACTATTTTAGTAGTCGACTAATCGGCTTGAGTCATTTTTCATAGAAAAGTACTATAAAAGTACCCAAAATACTCTTATTGCAGCTTCTTACGTTCAAATATTGGCAGCTTTACACACTCTCCCATGACGGTGAACTAAAACCCTTTGGCGTGAGTACGAAACAAGACATTAGATGACATAATTTTGGGGTTTGGGAGAGACAGACGGACATTTTTCAACATTTTAACACATTTTTCGATAAAATGACTAGTCGACTAATCGAAGAAATAATCGACAGATTAGTCGACAATGAAAATAATCGTTAGTTGCAGCCCTAATCGCTGGACATAAAAAGCTAACACTGGGCTATAAACAAACTACACACCAGTAGCACGACCTAATGTCACCACTATAACAAGAATGTAAAGCAGTGCTCGGCACGGCGCAGCATGACGACGTTCTGTAGTCTCGTTTAGCCACTTATTAGCAACCACCCAGCAACATAGAGGCTTCAGAGTTCACGTGTGGTATTTACTGACGCCATTTTGTCATTATTGGACAGCAACGCTCTAGAGTGAAAGCGGTAGAGACAAAGGGCCATGGGTTAGAATCAAACCACAGACCTAAAATCCCATTGACTCAAGGGACGAGGGAACCAGGGTGCTGAAATACTAACCCCTTTCCAGGTTTTAGGACTCCTGGGGGCACTCTTGGATTGAGTTTAATAACTCTGACATATTTAAAGTGTGCACTGTGCAGCCATATTATCTAGGAAAACACAAGTATCTTATGAGGACTCTGTATAAGCAGATTCTCAATATTAAATGACTCAGATGGAGGGCAAGAAAACTGGATCAGGACATGCCTTGTCTCAAGTTTTACAGGCAGCAGAGTAAAAACTCACACGCTACGTTAACATGAGTCAAGCTGAGCTGATCTAGCCGAACTCAATAACTCCTGTTTGACCGGACTGTGGTGGGAACGTCAGCGATCACAGCCTGTTACCAACCGTTAATACAAAATCCATCTGAATGAGTGAGTGACGAAGCAACAGGTGAGTGGACTGAATTATTAAACCGTGAGTGAGTTAGTGCTGAGAGGGAAAGAGGCAGCCACACACACACACACACACACACACACACAGAGCAAGGCTTGGGGTGAGCAACACTTACAAAGTACAGTTAACATGGGAAATGAACAGTCAGGTTTGTTTCCTTTAGGACTCTACAGCAGAGGGAATGAGAGAGAGACAAGAGATGACGAGTCACTGAGAAATGAGAGGAGCCGCTGGACGCTCTGCAACACAGCAAATGCAAACTGCTGCTGAATGAATGCAGGAGGAGAAAGAATGAATCAATGAGGCTCAACCGTTTGTTGTTTTTTATAAATACATTTTCAGCGTCTAACAGGTTGTAGCTCGTCGTGGTGACAATTTAACAGCTATAAAAAAAATGGTCTGCGGCAGATTTACTCAGCTGTGGCTTAATGTTTATTCAGTGAGGTGGTGAAACAACAGAGAAGAGATACTCACTGTTTCTATCATGTTTATGAAGACCAACAGAGGGGCGAGTGTTTGTCTATATGACGTCAATTGCAGGTAGCTTAACAGCTGTCGAGTGCTGTGTGGTAGACGACTTTTAGACAGAGTCAGTGGAATCTCCTGATTAAACTTTTCAGCGCATTATGTTGTACTGACCTTATAACAATAAAAAAGTAAAATCAGGAGCTCCTGTATTCAGAGCTGAGAGGCGGCTCGTCCTGACAGTGTGTAAAGCTAACATTAGCTCGAGCTGCTTCAGTGCAGAGCTGTCAGCAGTAGCACTGAAGTGTGTCAGTCTAATATTACCACAGCTTTGATTAAGGCTGAAACAATTCCTCGAGTAACTCGAATAATTAGATTACTAAAAAGCCCCGAGGCAAATTATTTGCCAGGTGGCAACCCTATCGCCTGCATGCCTCGGAGTGGCGCTAGCCTCAGTCACATGACTTATCCTCAGTTTTATTATCCTTACTTTTATCCACACCTCTGTAGAAAAAGAGTCCGCCGCGTTTCGGAGCTTTTCCTGGGAAAAAGCTGCGCAACTCGGTCAATTAATTAACGTCACTACTGAAAAGCTATTTGATTCAGAAAGTAGTGACGTTACCACCACGCTACTGACGCCGGATGTCCACTGGATCTGTTGCGGGCGCGATTCGGGCACGGCACGGACTCGCTCCGTCCCGTGCCAGGTGTCAGTGGCGCGCATGCAAGCGGCTGGAATTGGCAGATTGCGAGATCATGATGTCACGTGATAAACTGCAGAAACCCTGGAGGTGTACAGACATCAACAAACAAAGAAAAGATTTCTCTGCCTTTCCGACACTGACCACTGAAGGCCATCCGGAGTTTTCATGGGTGTTTTATTTTGAAAATTGACTGGATATTCTCGTCTTTTCTGCGTCTGACTTCCTGTTTTACTCATGTAGTCTGTGCAAATCGACACGCGTCTGTCAAAAATAGAACCGGCGCGTATTTTTAGCGGAGTGGAGTGCCGAGCCTGCTTCTAGGACGCGCTGCGGCACTTCTAATGGAGCAGCTTACATCGACTTGAATGGCTGCGATTAGCTCCGGCACCCGCCCCGCCGCCAGATCGCACACATGACGGATCCAGTGGACATCTGGGGTGAGAATGCTGTTATATGGTAACGTCGCTTCTTGTAGTGAGCTACTGCCCGACACTGATTATTTTTGACAGCTTGAGAAATAGCGGCGTAGCGTGAGTGCGTGTGAAATCGGTCATTTGCGCGAGTGTTGACAGATCTGACTTTCTAAAAGGAAACAAATTTGTTGCTCGTTTCTCTCATTTCAGAGTTTCTTATTTTCTCTTTATATATTACTATTGTCCTTAAGCTAAAGTAATTTAATGAAAACACACAGTACTTCTTATCCAATTACTCGCCAGAATAATCCAGAAATTAACCAGAAATTTGTAATCATTACTGTAACTGTCCAACTATGTCACTGTTTTAATGCATATATCACCAATTTTAGAGCGTCACATGTACTATTAGTGTCATATCTTAATAAATGTGAGCTGATCAGGTCAGTCTACATGTACACAGGTATTTTTTTGAAAAGGGGTTTCCATCCTTTGTTTCGTAAAATAAATTAGGGAAGTTTACTTTTAACTTTTATCTGACTGACAGGCTTAAAAAAAAAAACCTAACAAGCAACTGCAATTGTTGTTTATTCTATAGAAATGAATTTAAATCACAATGTTGATCAGTAAAAAAATAACTAAAAAAATCTTTGCAAAATCTCGGCATATCTTTCAGCCCAGAATGAAATGCTGTAAGGTGGAAAAGCAGATGATCTTTATGGAGTATGATGGTTATGACTTTAAGCTCGAGAGGGTCGACGTCAGCTCAGACACATGTACACCAGTAAGACAGGAAGTCTGTAACAGACCAACTCCAAGCTGAGCATGCACACTGTGAGCAGAATGATCCAGGTCCTGAAAGCTTAAGCTGAAGTCAATGTGTCAGTGTTTTCATTCCCTCTGTATTTTTCTATTTTCATTTTTAATCCACTCCCGCTGGCTGTTAAATTTAATGCATCGTGACTGTATCCTGTATCCGTTTAAAATTAAAAGCCCCTTATTGTTTCGGTGGATAGAATCACTTCATATTATGAAAAAGGCTTTTATTGTGAAACATTTGCAGGAACTTGTTGTGGAGGATTCAGTGACTTCCATGCGGTACTTCAAATGTAGCTCCTGACATCTGGTGACACTTTTTATGTTAATACAATAACAGTTCAGCTGGGACGTGAACAGACTCAGTGACTGAAATAATAATAACAGCAATAGTAATATAAAGGACAAGATTAATCCGATAACATTATGCACGTCTTGAAGGACGGCCGGTGATGATTGGTTTTGGACCAACACGTAGTCTGTCACGTCTGTTTTCAAAGTCATGGCAAAATTTTATGGCTCCATAATCACCTAATCTGACTTAGTGACTATCAGACCGGACAAACATCTACAAAGTTAATGTAGAGATAACGTGCAGATTTTTTTTTTAGCCCCATTAACCAATCACTTGGTTAAAGAATAGGTTGAATTTCAGTCTATTAAAATTTTCTTTGGTTGACTGTGGCCATAGAGTCCAATACACAAAGCAGTGTAAAGAGGCAGGTTAGAAATCAGAGTATACTGTTTTTGAGTGTTTCCTCTGCTTCACCTTAACGTCAGACTGTCAGTACGTTTTCACACTCGCAGTAGTCGAGCTAAGCTCATCAGTCAAGTCGGACTTCTCGTCTTGTCTGAGTATACATGCAGGAGAGAAAGTTGAATTTCTGGCCGAGTACGTCTGACTCCGCCTCGATAGGTGGCGCTGTGTCCTTTTTAATATAGTGCATATTGAACTAGTTCCTGTTGAGCTGAAGAGGAATAATAAAGTAAATTAAATAAATCCACGTTTCTGGTTTTCCTACCATCCATAAATTTCAAAATGTTTAGCTCCTTTAGCTGTCGGAGCATGAATGTAGTTTCCTCGTCTGTCCAGAAGTGTGTCTTCTGCTTCTTGGTTGACATGTTTTTTTTTTTTTTTTCCGGGAGTGAACTGCTGCTGCTTCATCTCCTTCTTCTTCCAGGTGAAAGCCCGCGATAGAAAAAGTAGTGCATGCGCATTAGCCGACTCCAACTCCAGTCGGACTAAGTGGATACATGAAGCAATAGTTGGATTTTCAATCGAATTATCTAGGTGTGTTAGTCGAGCTACGGATAGTCCAATTTCAGTCAGACTAAGCTGTTTCCATGCGTTTAAAAGTCTGGTTTCAGTCGTACTAAGCCAATAATTTGATTTTCTCGAGCTGCTTGTGAACGCATTGAATGATTTCCAACTGGGAAATGAAGCCATTAAATCTCTCTCTTCAAAGCCAGACTCCATTGAGAAAAACAGTGATTTAACATTGCTGAAAACAGGAGCTGCTGGTCTACTGCTGCCTCCATCAGTTATTGTGTTTGTGTCATTGTGTGACTTTGGTGTTTAAAAGGGTTAGTTTGGATTCACCAAAGTCACACAATAACACAAACTGACTAACTGATCGAGGCAGCAGTAGACCAGCAGCTCCTGTGTTCAGGGAGCTAAAATTACTGTTTTTCTCAGTGGAGTCCGGTGGCTTTGAAGAGAGCATAGATGGTGAACTGAAGCTGTTGATGGCTTCCCTGTCCGAACGGGCTGTCTGACGGAAAGGTAAAGCAGTGACAATACTCTAAATGAAGCATACACTGAAACTGATGGCTAAAATATGGATGTTGCTGACCCCTCCACATCAGTAGATTACTTATAGCGTATGTGTTGGACTCCAGCCTGCTTCTCCAAACTGGGGGCGTGCTGACAAACATCTACTGTGTGTAATACACTGACTGTGGAAAGGTACCCCATACAACCCCACTTAAAAAGTGAACTATCCCTTTAACTGATTGCTGTAGTTAAAGAGTAATATAATCTCACTAAATGTGATGACAAAGCTAGTTTTCTCTGTAAAAACACAAGTAAAGTCTCAGTGTATGCTGTTGATGATCGGAACAACAGGTCATGAATCACGCTGCTCACAGTATCTGGACACATCATAAACCCAGTGTAAAGAGGTTATAGACAGATAACAGGAGATGAGTGAGTTAGTTCATCAGCATCTAGTCGTGGATAAAGAGGTTCTGCAGTGACAAACAGGTAGATGTCAGATACAGTACAACATCCTGGATTAGTATAATGTACGGGGGCGCCGTGTTGTGAGACTCTTACCCTCTCCCTGCATATCTGAAGTCCATAGTGTCAGGTTGTCACGTAACAACTGCATGATAAGTGTGGAGTCCTTGTAGCTGTCTTCATTCAGTGTGTCCAGTTCTGTGATGGCGTCATCGAATGCAGCCTTTGCCAACCTGAACAAACACACTTCTGTTACTTTGAGCCTTAACTGTATCAGTAGTACAGGTTCATTTTAGGTTGCCATGGTAGCTATCCCATTAAAATAAGGTGAAAATATATTTTATACATCATCCATCTGTGTCAGTGACTTGCAATATACTCCTGGTAATATTCCTTTAAGTATATATGTGAACACAAAGTCATGGGAATGACTTTAAAACAACAATGTTAATGTGGCAGTCTACCTCTCGATCTAATCCAGAGTATGCGGCAGAACCTGGAAACTACTGTTCAACTATAACCCTGACTATAAAACCTGTTGAAGTTACAGGAATATGTTAAAGATGACCAGGGCGACTGCAGCACACCAAGGTGCCACTCCTAAATACTGACTATTGTGTTACGTACTTACATACTCTGCTTTACCACTGTCGAAGAGTGTGTTGCAAAAATAGTCACCTGCAAGCGCGATCAGGAGAGTTTAGGATCTCATAGTAGAAGACGGAGAAGTTGAGGGCAAGGCCGAGGCGGATGGGATGCGTTGGTGGCAGCTCCAACATGGCTAGATCGGTGGCAGTTTTGTAGGCCACCAGGCTGTTCTCTGCTGCCTCCTTTCTGTTGTTGCCAGTGGCAAACTCTGCCAGGTACCTGTGGTAGTCACCTTTCCTGGAATTGGAGAAAACAAATGCCATAAAATTAACTTTCACAACCACAGTGTTTCCTTTCCTTTTCCTTTTTTGCTCTTCGTGGAGCTTCACTGTAAAATATTCCTTAAAAGTGTCCCATTTGTGAACCACCCTGACATTGCCATGGTTTCCTCAGATACTCTGTCAAGTTCTCCAACTTTGCTGTCTGGAACTGACCTCACAATATTTCAAATTAAACATATGACCATGTCAAAGAACTCTCAAGCACAAAAACTAGGGCTGTACTGTTTTGTGTATTCTTACTGAACTGTCACAGACAGGTGCATGCAGTCACACGCAGACTGACAGCATGTGGACTGAAGCACGTAACGTGGAACCAAAGTTCACAAGTGTGAGCTCCGCTTGGAAACTTTTAGCCGTAGGACATTAGCAACATTTGCTGAGGTCAGCACAACAAGTGCATTGGCATATGAGTCCATCACACTTTGGCAAGCACAAATAAAATGGCGGGGTCTTGCAGCAAAAGAGAGAGTTGTGCATAAGACGAGGAGGACAGTGTGTTGGCGTTGCTCCACTGCTGTAGGGTCTGTGAACAGAAACACAACCAACATGCTACAGCAGTTTTGACTGCTTTGAATGTTTTAATATAGTCAAGGTGGAACCAATTGAAATACTCCTAATGCACAAGGTTAATTTTTGTTACTCAATTTATTTGTATTTTTAATTTCATAGAGCTTAAGAGATGCTTTTTAGTTTTATAGCCTGTTGTGACCTGTTGTCTTTTGGTAACGTGTTCATACAGTGTGATATACAAGTGTTTGAAATGTTCCTTACTTTTACTGTACTGACTATCAATTAAAAGCTGCTAGGAGGCTGAGTCCGGCTCGTAACTGTGACTCGTTCAAAAAAAACAATGTAGAAGTCCAGCGTTGTGTTTTTATGATGATTTATTTAACAAACAACTGACAAACTAAAGTGAATTGAGATTACAGTCAACAGAAACTTCCATGACTGTTCCAGGTTTTCCATGACCGTGGGAACCCCGGTGACTTTTAAACTGGGGTGTCAACCGAGCCATGACGTTTATGTGCTGTTACACCTTCACCAAAAACATATTCAACATTCTGTGCCAAGGTCTAGAGAGGGTTCATTCACTCATTTACATTCAGACCACAAAGTGCTTACATTTTGTTGTAGAAGACCTTCGACTCTCCCATGACAGCAGAGGGGAGTAAGTGCCTTTCCAGTGCATCCAAAATGTCACCACAGATTTGCTTCAGCTCCTTCTCGACCTGCCACCAAACAAACAAAGAAACACAATAAATATGATTTCTCAATCAGCAAAAACATTTGGATCATTAAGATTTCCACCTCTGCGTGAGCACTAGGGTCCATGTAAAGTGAATGCAGTCATCTGCTCATGTTTGTGAGGGTAAAACATATGACCGTGTGGGCTGCATGTGCCGACAAACATGTGTGGAAAATGTCTGTGTATGCAGACACACACTGTAGCTGCTAACAACCTGTAAAAAATGTGTTCCCCTAGGGAGCTGGAGAACGACAAAAGAAATAAAAGGTACAAAAGCAGGATTACCCATCTCTGAATCCCATTAGGTCATTGACTGCAGCCCAACTGCCTCTCCCATCTCTCTGACACACTCTGGCCCCTCCCAGATTAATGGCCAGCTCTTATTTCCCTTCATAAAAGCTAAAGAGAGCGGAGGATTTGCCAACTATGACTCATATGCAGTCTGTCCAGTAGCTGCTTATAGTGTTTATTATCAATATGAGCTTGTGATCCCACATTAGCACGGCCAATCTGAGATTCTTTAAAATGAGAAACATATGTGGGACAATGGGACATGGTATATCCATGTAAGCGCTCCTGACAGACACTGTCTATAAGTACAAGAGCTAAGCTTCTTTATGGGTGGTGATATCCTGAGCCTCTGCAGAGTGCTTTACCGTTTGCCTATATTCCCGGATCATCTTCAGCTTCTCTTCTCCGCCCTTGTTCTCTTCCCTCTGTTCGATACTGCTGATTATCCTCCAGGATGCTCTCCGAGCTCCGATCACATTCTTGTAGGCCACTGATAGTAGGTTCCTCTCCTCAACTGTGAGCTCCACATCCATGCCCGCCACGTTCTTCATCGACACTACCATCTCTGTAGAGGAGACACATGTCACATTCCTTTACACCTTGAGACCACACCTAACAACTAGCTGTTAATCTTACCATCTTGTCTGACTAAATGAGTCCAAAAACGTGAGAAACTTAACTTAGATGCAGATGTATTCAGGTAACCACGAACAGTATGCCATTTCAATATACTTTAAAATAAAGGAGGAACATGGAGGTGCAATACCTGCCCGTGGCGCACACCTCAACCTCCCAAAAACAATTTCAGGGTTCCCACACATTTTCATTTTCAAGTAAAAGGAAAAGAAACAGACTGATTAACAACTGGTGCATCCACTGCCATGTCTGCAAACACATTATGAGAAAGTTTTCACTGATGAGCGTGGATTAATGCACCATGCACTTAAGGCACAGCTGGTCCTGGGGAGATCCCACACATATACACCGCCCTGAGACACAGCTGCGGGAAGCAGAGGTGCTGAGGGTGCTGCAGCAACACCCACCCCCAGGCAGGTGCGGTGTATTATGTGTTGTGTTTTATTTTCTGTCACGCTACACCCCACCTCTCCTGGGGTCTCATTTATAAAACAATGTGTAGGATCCACACTACAAGTGTACATACAGCCTTCCACCTCACCATCTGTGTCATCAATTTCCCGTCTCCACAATGTCGGTAAACATGGGTCAAAGTTTCTCCCATAAAGACTGTTTTTATAGATCACAACTTTTGCATGGGGAGTGGTGTGCACCTCTTTCAGGCCTTGTTTTGTGCGTACGCAGTGTTTATAAATGAGCCCCCTGGTCCTTGTCATCCGCGATATCTTTTCTTTTAATTTAAAGCGAGCAGTGCCAGCTTTCCTGGTGGTTTCCTATACTTTGTACATTACCTGTAGTAATGTAGGGCTATTGATCTGCTGTGGCAGGAAGGTTCGGACCAAATTCAGACAGCCTTTCTTGCATGAACAAATATCATTTAAATGCAGCCATCAACCATCAGCAGGACTTTAAAAATGTGTGTTTGCCATGAGTGATGACTCTGTGCTGTCAGTGTTGTTTTGTAGATGACTAAGGTACTCTACATTTCTTAGTTATGCTGTTTTCACTAGGGATGCACAATAATATCAGCACTTTATTGGCCAATATTGGCTTTAAATGAACTATCAGAATCGACCAAGATGCTTTTTCTTATTTTGCACGATACGTTAATATCACATAATCTGAAAAGCATTGTATTTCATGTCTCCACTTGCTCGTGGGCCATCAGGATAAGCGTAAACATGCATAATATGATGTTAATTCCACTACAGATCAGACCTGATATACACACAGGCACAAACAGGAGTGATACATACATGCAATGGCGATATGTCAGAGTGAGGGCCTTGCTCAAGGACATCTCAGCAGTGCCCAGGAGGCGAACTGGCACCTCTCCAGCTACCAGTCCACGCTTTATGATTGGTCTATACAGTGACTTCAACATGAGCTGGCAACCCAACCCAAGTCCCCATGGACTGAGCTACTGCGGCCCCCAAGTCACTGAGTTGTTGCATATCAGAATATCAGATATTGGCAAAAAAAAAATCTGATATCGTGCATCCCTTGTTTTTACTTTCACTGTTTTCAGTTTTTAGCTTATTGTTAAGTAGCTACTGAACTTCCATGGGTGAATGGGAAGTATCACTGACAGCTGGCAGGTTATTACTTTTAAAACAACCACTAACCGTGAGTTAAACAGTTAATACCTGCAGGCTGGATACCTTCTTAAATCTGAGGGAGTGGCTGACATAATTTGCTAACCTGAGTTTTCCCAGGCTAGTCCATGAAGCCCTGTAGAGATCTCCCCTTCAGCAGCATGTTAACATATTGCACATAAATAACAATGTGAATTCGACTTTATTCCAGCAACGTTACCATTTGGCCAGTAAACCATAAATCACTCTGTAAATACACTCGGTCCAAATCCCGTGAATGACTCATGGCACATTCATTTAACGTCACTGGGCAACGTGTGACCGGTGGCAAAGGCAGGGGTCTAAAAACAGCTCTACCAGGCCTGTAATGGTATGACAGTCTGACAGGAGTCTACCAGAGAGAGGAAGAGGGAGTCATTTTCACCAATCGATCCGTGTAGCCTGCTTGCAGGGGGAACACCCCACCACAAGTGAACAGCTGCCCTCCCACTCCCACTGACTGCTAACACACAGCGAGCCCCAAAGCAGCTAACCTTGTGGCTAACGCGTCGCTAAAGTTGGCTAGCACTGCTAAATAGTATCACGCAACAACTTTTAGACGTTGTTAAGAGTACACAAACAGTGCCATGACACTGTTGCTCATAGTAGGGTAATCAGGCCAGTAGCTCAAGTGTTAAGCTGTAGCACTAGCATGGTGCAGGGGAGGCAACTCCTGACAGCTCACGCTCCAGTAATCCGCCATTTTGTTGTAGCCCTCTCCGCTAACATTAGCCGCTGTCTGTCACAGCCGCACAGATTTCTAAAAACACACAGACTTTGTGACATTTGCTCTTCTTGTAACGTCGCTTTAATTCCTTCCAGCACAAAGCTAGCTGCCATGTCACTGAGGTGTTATGTTAGCTAAAAGAGCCGCGTTAGCTTTCTAGCCGCGGCTAGCATGAAGCTAACTAGCTAGCTAGCCGAGCACAGCTCCGTTAACGTGAAAAAAAATCCCTGCGGCGAACATGTCCCACTCCGAGCCAGCCCTCAAAGTGTGTCTTACCGTCGTATCTCTCTGCCTGCTCGGCAAGTTTTGCCTGGTACACTAGGTCATCTCGCTCGCCCATTGTGTGTCGAGGTGCAGGTGGAGTAGCGTGCTAGTTACGGTGACTAATCTTCAGTGAAACACTCGGTGGAGAGCCAGGTCTGTCGGCGGTTCCTAGAAATCAACTGGGTCGATGAGTGGTGTTCCGCCCCACCGGCAGCGATGTGCTGGGATGGAGTAAAGATGGCGACCAGCCTCATCCGAGTACTGCACATACGCACATGAATCACCGGCTCTGATACCTCCCCCACTAATTTTAATTTTTATGAAGAGAAAACAGAAACCAGACTCTCTGCAACACCATTAAAAACAACAAACACTGCAGAGACACGTTTGAGTTTTCTAAGGGACTGTTCTTTACTTATCACAGGAGGTGGTGTTTAGGGTGTGACTTCTTTCTTTCTTTCTTTCTTTTTTAGTATTTTCACCCTCCCTGAATCTACAATAATTTTTCCTTGAGCCCCCAGACACTCATTTTTCACCAACATAGAACTGGTTCTGCTCCAGGTTCCTACTCAGGGTGGGCGATACAGGCCCTAAAATAATATCACAATGATTCAGAGTATTTTTGTGATAACAATATTCTTGACAATATAGTAAAAAAAATACTATATAAATACTATATTTAAATTAATTTTAAAGACATAGAATTGCAACAAAATAAGGCCGAAATCATTCACTCATTCACTACTCCCTACTCTCTATATAGGGATGTAAAGCTCTACATCCTCCTGAGACCCGGCTTTGTTTGGTTCACATATTTAATTTCTCCTAGCTATTCGGGATCAGTAGGACCGGATAATTATAAAAAACTAAACACTGACAACAATAATTAAGTCCCAATGTCCTCAAACGAGACGACAGCAAAGTCCCAATGTCTTCAAATGAGTACTTCCTAATTAATACTTGCTAAGCGTGTTAGTGTTCCTTAAATTGGTCAGATTTGTTGCCATATCAAACTACAAACATTATTAATCATCAATAAACAAGTTTCAACCATAAAATGTGATCAGGTTTTGGACCTTGTCCACTTTCATGTCAGGATCTGCTGCAGACTGACTTGGCAGAGATGGCTGCCATCTTGTTTTTCCATGGGTTAGTGTATCGTGGTCTTACTACCACTAGATGGACACAAAAAGTGTCCATGAACGAGGACAACAGGTCTAAATTAAGCAGAATGACATATAAGGTCAAGTAAACCCACAATGTTTGTCTTTATATGAGGACACAGGGTCTCATGAGGATATAGTGAGCTCGAGTCCCGTCTCACTCTGAAGCCGTCAAAATCCAGCACCTTGGCAGTGACTTGTGGCATCAGAAACCGACGAAAAAAGGTGTCCTTTAACGTCAGATTGATACGCGGCCGGTTGCCGTTATAGTTTAACAGTGCCCGACAGCGCCAGGGTGAAACGCAGCGAGACAAGGACAAAAGTTAAGGCGGCAAAAGTCCAACTGGGGCGGGCAGGATGGGTGGTGGATAGGTCCAACAAACACCGACTTTCACCCAAGACAGTGGTTTTCGCGTCCCATAAAATTCTAAAGCCAAACCCTGTTCTTTTTTCCTAAACCCTTCCACGTATTTTTGTTGCCTGTGCCCAACCATGTGCATTAGTTGTTGAAGGAAAAAAAAAACATCAATTTGCGTCAGTGTGTGTAACAGGTAGAAGTTGACATGGTGTCCCAGAACGTCAACAACCAACACACCCAGGGTACCTTGGACATTGTATCTGGACGTATAAGGTCCATGACCAAACATCAATATGTGACGAGGTCAGAGTGAGAATGTGTTGTGTCAATGTAATCTGCCATTTTGCTGCTATAGTTTACTTCAGTTGTACATTGTTTAACACCCTCCTTTGATGACACGTGCTCGATTACAAAGATTTCACTCATAACGGGTGGAAACTCAGGCTGGTTCTCGGAGAGTACCCAGGATCTATGAATCCCGAATGGCACAGGTTCAAGAACCAGAGCTAATGTGGTGGGAAAGGGGTATAAGTGACTGGTGGAAAATACATGACCCTCCCTCCACCATAAATGAGTTATTAGAGTTTTAAAACTTTCCCTTAGATGTTTGAAAAGTAAAAGTTAAAAGCTAAAGATGAAATCCTGGAGTTAAAAACAGGCTAGTTTTTTTCCACTTGTCGTGCTGGTGAGTTGGTGCAAATGGTTTATTTTGGGCCAGATTTTAAATGACACAAAGAGCAAAGTGATTTTGATGAAACGTCACTCTTTAAAGCTAAAATTTAGATTTGTTTTTTCCTGATTGAGGCGTTCGTCACACATGATGTGTCCAAGGACCGTTGGAAATTTGAAAATTCTTTCTGTGTTAAAGGATCAGGGTTCCCACACATTTGCATGCTTTTTCAAAATGTAAAATTTTATTATGGGTCCTTGAAGTCATGTAAAAGTTTTGAAATTTTGTCCATGAAAATGTGTGGGAGCCCTGTTTATCTTAACATATAATTAAGAGAAATGTAAGAGAGTGTTGCTGCATGAGACCCAGTGCTGTTGGCACAGTATTATGGGATCTATGTATCCTCTCCCTGCCATCAGCAACAGACTGGATCGACCATATTTCATGGCAGTTTCCTTGCTGGCTGCACAATATGTGCTATGTAAGTCCACATTAGCTCCACGGGCTCATTCACAAACTGTTTGCTTGTTAGAAATCATTCCTACTGTACATTGACACTACAGTTACACAGCTTCATACAGTGCTACTAAAAATACCCCCTGGTTATATGAATAGCAATAATATCTGTAGCTAGGCAACTGCCATGTGCAGCATGAATGAAAAGGAGTTTTACTCACTGACTATACAGTTAAAACAGCGAGCACTGAAACAGTTGTTTGACTTTACAGTATCTGATTCAGCAGCATGTAAGGTCAGACAAAAAGCAGGGCTCCCACACACTTTCATGGATAACATTTCAAAACTGTGTCACTGTGTCTGCTGCACTTGTCGGCCTGGTTACAGTACTCTTCTACACACACACACAGGAGAGTCTCACTGACCATAACAAACACCACCACACTACGTCACATATACACGTAACGTCTAACAGCAGAAGGCTTGGCTGGTATAAGTCATGGAAAATGAGAACTGTGCACGTTTCCCATTTGTATCAAGCATCAAATAAGTTGTTAGAGTTAATTTGTCTTACTTGACATTGCACGTCCTTCGATGATACTATTGTGCATCACAGTGTCGATGCTGAAACGATATATCATGCAGCCCTAAGCTGACACATATCAGAGCTACGTTATGTCAACGGCTAACTGACTGTTAGCCGACTGTTACATTACGTGGAAGAATACCGTAGCAATAATTTCATTACAAACAACAAAATTCTCCAAAACTTTCAATGACTGCAGCTGATTCCATGACTTTTCAAGGCCTGGAAAATGAGATTATGAAGTTTCTATGACTTCATCTGGGTTTTTCATGACCGCTGGAATAGGAGTGTGTCATATCAACTTGTTCACCGTAATACCGGTATCATTTTTAATATCATATGAAAAATTCATATTGTGATGCTCGCGATATTTCGACTTGTTGACACTGATGTCATACTGTTACCCACGGCAACAACAAGCATGGCTGAAAGTGAAATTATTATCAACTCCTTTGTGGTTCCAAAAAGAGGAGCAGCTTCAGTAGTGTGGAATAAACTGTGACGTCCTGAATGTTTTACTTCTCAGACTCTTTTAGTGACTTACCGCTCAGAGGGAACTCATTCAGCGGCTCCTCTGGCAGCAGCACAGCGTCTCTCCCTCTCCTCTCTCGCTGTGCGCACACAGGAGTCGGTGTCGGCAAGTGATTTTGTCATAAACCTTTGGTAATGTTAACCTACGTGAATAAACTCTATATGTGACTGTGTGACAGTTGTGCTATCATAACAGCCTGTCACAGGTTACAGCGTGATGATTAGAGGAGAAATGACAGGTAGAAAACAGAGAAGGAAATCACCTGTTGATTTATATATATATAGATCCCAGGGGACATTTTCTGTATTTGGGAGCTGTTTAAATGTGTAATTAGTGGTAGATTTTATTTAGTTGAACTATTAATATTGTATACAGAATCTGAATCTCACTGAGTTACTGTTGTTGTTCACAAACCAAAGAAATGAAAGATAATTTTAGTTTTTACTGAATATTTGAAGCAAACTGTAAAACTATATCACTGATTTTGTTGCAAAACTATGTCCTTAAATTAATAAGATTTTTTTTTTTATTAATTTATCATATCAACGTGGGAACCTTAAAAAAGTCACTACATTAAACAGATCATTTGTCATGGGTTTGACTTTATTTACTAGTATATTAACACATTACATGCTACAGAAAATAAAAAGGTAATTTCAATTGTCTTGAAAGAATATAGTGTTATAATAAAATGGCACATTTTGATATTAACACAATTTCCACTGGCATTTCGCCACCCCTTCCTTTTGATGAAAAGAAATGAATGACTCCATGCAGCGCTACTAAAAATAAAAATACTTCTTGGTGGTTTCATTGGCAATTTATAAGATAATGATTTATGTAGCTTAGCACCTGCCGTGTGCAGTGTGAGTGACAAAGAAGCTTGATTTGATCGTAACTACACAGATAAAAAATAGAGCGTGTCCAAAGCTGGCAGTACACAAATGTTGCTTTAATGGGCCAGATTTGTTTCCAAGAAGTCGACCAAATATTTTTAATAGTAATTATTATTACATCAGTTTGAAAGATGGCCGACTTGAAATGTGAAAGCAGGACAGAGCTTGTCAGGCGTGAGATCACAGACATGACTGTGGGAGCACTCAGGGATAATTAAAAACCTTCACAGGAGGGTGTATAATGCAAACTCAGTGTAAAAGCGGTAAGTGCATCCTGTTAAAAATCAAATTTCATCTCCTTTAATCTCATAAGCACTGGCAGAATATGCTCTCCAGAAGGACCCCGTCTCTCTGAATGCTGTTACAGTGCCATCTAAAGGTGACACCGTGCTCCAGCCAGAAATAATCAGGCATGACATCTGAGAGGATCAGCGAGTTCCCACAGCTCAAATTCAGAGGGACCCAACTCTGGCGACACGCAGCCTGCTTCAATCCAAACCAGTCTGCTTCATGATACACGAGGGGGATGATTGTCAGGTGTCAACACATAGATTGATTCAATCAACAGAAAACAACCTCATGAGGGGGGGAAGGCAATTTGGACGATAACATAAGTTGCTAATCTATTTGTCTTGGCAACACAGACATGGCAGAAGGTAAAACAGTAACATAAAAAGTCAAAGTTGGCTTGTGCATCGTAAACGGACGAGGCTTTAAATAAAAGAGTCGTGGAGAAAGCACAAAAGAAACCAGAGGATTAAAAGAACGAAGCGGTGCAATGAGATTATTAAAAGGTTAAAAACAAAGGGCAGGTACCAAATAATACCACCGTCTCTTTTCTCGGACACATTGGACAAGATTTGAACACAGAGCAGTCTCTTTTTCTAAGGTATACTCAGTGAGCTGAATGCAGAGCACTAACATGAGAAGACAGTACTAACTAACATGGTGGACAGCCTACATTCACTCCGTTCAACTTCATTCATGTACATCACACGCAAAATGAGAACACATGTGGCCTTGTGAGGGCTGTGGGGGGTGGAGGGTGGGCGACATACGCGGCCCTCCTCGAGTCAGTTTATCTGTTTTGCACCAGCGACCCTTCGCTCCCTCCCAACATGCAGCAGTAAAAAGTGTACATCGAAACGGTTTCCTCCCGCACAAAATCAGCTATGAAGAAAACTACAAAGGTAACCAAAGAGAAAACAATATCTTAGCATGTAATGATCATCACATAGTACATCATTTCATAACAATATGTTCTTTTTTCTTCTTACAAAAGACTACTTGGTGGTACTTGGTCGTAGGTGGTGGGTGGATGGGGCTGAGGTGAGCCAAGGTGGAAGGTATGGAGAGGTTGAATGTAGTGTTGCCTTCATCTCCACCTCAACAATAGTCTGGAAGTTTCTCAGGTTCACTGCTGGGGCAGCTGCTCTACGGCAAGGACTACATGAGGCTGCTCCTAGCTGCTGGTCACGACTCGTTATGTCTCCGTCTGGTACGAGGGGTGGGTGCTGGACTGGTCCTTGGTCTGCTCCTTGTGCGGCTCTTTCATTTCTTTGTGAGAGACATCCTAAATCTCCCCTGTATTTGAGCCTTGCTGCTGTCGTCACTCGCTGCCGCGGGTTACCCTACAATGATGCTGCATTCATGTCCAATGAGAACAAAGTAAGATGCAAACTCAACACTCAACCTAGGCTGGTGGTAAACACAGCCAGGGAGTACTGTTCAGTCCTGTTTTGGAGATGTAAATGTTCTCTTGTAAATCACTTTTAACAGCGTTTTAAAATTAAAAATTAATCAGGACTGCTGTGTTTTTTATGTCCTCAATGAGGACATCAAACAAACACTAAGATATCAGTTTGGATGAATGAAGGGCAATGTGGGGACAAAAAAATGCTGCCATGGCAGGTTCGAGCGGACAGAGGCTGACGCTGCAAGTTTGTGCTCAAATTCATCACTCGCTACATGCAGCGGGATTTATACTTCTGTGTCGAACTGACGCTGTAACAACATCGTAGACACATACCCTGCGCCATGGCCTGACATGCACCTCCTCAGAAATGTGACGGCACGTTGCAGCGACGCAGACGTCCTGTTTCTGTAAGCTGAAACCATTTCCCTCAGTGGAAACAAAGCTTTTATTTACTTTAATTTCACAGATAAGAAACAATAAATTGTGAAGACAATAAAGCCTCCACAAAAATAGCATTTTAAGTCTTGTGTGTGATTTATCCTGGCTTCATATGAGCAGAGGAAATCTCTGCTAGCTGCTAGGCTAATTTATACAATGAAAAATGCCATAGGCTTGTGCTAATAACGTTAGCATGTATTTGTGGGAAAAACGTGTCTAGTGTGAGACAACTGTTTTGTCTGGGAGCCTTGTGAGCTGTAATGGAGATGAATTTTGTAACATCACCTTTGTTAAATGTTGCTGTTGTTCCTGGTTTTATATGAGTAGAGGAAAACTCTGCTACTCTACTAGGCTAATTTATACAATGTAAAATGCCATAGGCTTGTGCTAATAATATTAGCATTTTGTAATTGTGGGGAAAATGTGTCCAGATAAAGACAAGTGTTTTGTAGAACAGATCAATTTTCCACCTTGCCAGTTACAAACTGCAGCTGAGTAAAAAGGAACTCATGGAGAGCTCCGTCTGTGCTGCGTTCAGAGCCCTGCAAAGACCTCCAAATTTAGAGATGGGACACAGAATGATACAAAGGGCCACACAGGCATTGTTGTCGTAGCAGCTACCACCACACATACACTCTAACTCTGTGGGAGACCCTGTGCACCGCACAGACAGAGAGGAGTATTGTGAATGCTTGTTGTTGTGACTGTAATTTGTGTTGCTGTAATTGAAGCGTTCTCTGGAACAAGAATTTCCTTCAGGATAAATAAAGTTCTATTGAATTGAATCAATCCTCTGATCCAACTCTTGGCAAGAAAATTAATAAGCACATTTCTGAAAATGTCAAACTGTAGTTTGTAAAAAACAAATCTCAATAATGGCAGCAAAACACATGAAAACTGTGTTGTTATTACTGTATTCCCATTTGAGATGAATGCAGCATGAGTGATCCTTCAGCGCCGTAACCATGGTGACGGATGAGGA
Source organism: Cephalopholis sonnerati (assembly GCA_019142605.1). Classification (NCBI taxonomy): domain Eukaryota; kingdom Metazoa; phylum Chordata; class Actinopteri; order Perciformes; family Serranidae; genus Cephalopholis; species Cephalopholis sonnerati. Next base: position 7,478,724 of record JAGQAX010000013.1, on the reverse strand, counting down.
CGACGATGAAAAATGACACAGCGCTGAGCAGTTATCTACTGGCTGCAACACAGGAAGAGGAAGTGGATGTACTCTGCGGCGAGGAGTCTCCTGAGGAGTGAGTGTTGATAACGTGTCCACGGCAGGGACGAGACGAGGCGAGGCGAGGGGAGGATCTAAAGGGCGCTGCCACATCCATGGAACGAAGGGTTCAGTTTACAGTTCCACTGCAGAGTGTGTGACCCATTTATAAGTCAGTCAGTCAGAGCAGGTGGAGGAGGGGGCGGGGCATGATTACTCAGAGGGGTAGACAAGGAGGGTGTGTGCAGTACGAGGGTCCGACGAGGGTCTGTTTGTTTTGTTCTCAGTGATTCTCTGAAACTGTACTTGGTGCAGGTAAAAGCCGGAGCAGACGTGAGGGAGGGGGAGCAGGTGAGTGTGTGTGGTGTGTAGGCAGGAAGGGAGGGGTGAGGGAGGGTCTAATACTAGTGTCCAGGTTGCGGCACGGCTGTCCGCTCTCAGCTGAGTTCATCCTCGGCGTTGTGCTGGTCCAGCAGTTTGACGTGTGTGAAGGGAAAGTGGCCACGTTTGCCTTTACATTCACCCTCCCACTGGCCGTTCACGTTTATTTTGGTCACCTTCACCATGTCGCCCACCTGCGGAGGGAGGGGAGAGAGAGAAAACCAACAGAGAGTTCAGCAGGAAGCAGACATTATGTAACAGAGATTTATTATCATCATTACAAATAATAAAAATACAGATAATCCTCCATCTTATCGAATCCTTTCTGACCAGAGGGAGCTGAAACAATTATCTGATGAACAAAAACATTACATTTCTAATCATTAACTTACTGTTTCAGTCATTTATCAAACAAAAACTCCAAATATCCACCAGCTCCAGTGACACATATAGAAAGATTTGCAGCTTTTGCCTGTTTTATATCACTGCAAACTAATTTTGTTTCAGTTTAGAGCTGCTGGTCAGAGGCCATGAGCAACCTGAACATGACACCTCAGGTTCTGGGGATTTGTACGAGTCTGTTTTGTGACATTTAAATCGATTAATGAGAATAATATCAAAGACAAACCCCAAAGAACAAACTCTCAGTTGCAGCCCTGCTGTCAGGTGTGAGCATGTATGTCAGAGTCAACCTGGACAGGCAGAGGAGTGGCTCTTCACTGAACCTTAGCAAACACAGACTAACAGACAGTTCCAAAGTTCAAGTCGATGTTGTTGACGACTGAGCGGTCTGAGGTTATGACACTCCTGTAGGGCTCATACTATCAGTTTGATGACCTGTTTCCAGTTAAGACGATGTTCTCTGTGATAAATGTGTAACTGGCAGCATGACTCAGTGGGGCTTTTTCTCTCGCTGATGCAACAGCTTAAATTTAGTTTAATTTTTTTTTTTATTTTAAAATTAGAGAAACAAATCAGGTGTGTTTGAACACAAAATGCAAGTTCATGAACAAAATTTTAAAACCTTTACATGACTTTTTAAGGACCGCTAATATATATTTTTTCAGATTCAAACTCTGTTAAAACAACATTCAGCGAGCAGGCACACATGAAGGGAGAGACAGAGCACGGGGATATAATGGCGAAACATACGTGATGTATGAGTTTTCATTTTGGAAAAGCATGCACTTCACTGTTACTGCTGCACCTGTTGGTCCGGTTACGGTACCTTTCTACACACACATGCAGAGGAGTTTAAATCAGCTGGTCTGTTTGTTTTGGAGAGGAAGAGACCTCTGTGGATAATTCAGCTCCCGGTAAAAACCTCCTGAACAATGAACAGTTACGTATTTCGAACCAGGAGAAGTTTAAGTTGGTTGCAATCTGCAAAAATCACTGCTAGACGCCACTAAATCTCCCTAAATCTTACAGTGTTCCTTTAGCTAAAAGGCCAGGAGACTGAAAGAATAGACACGTTAAAGCTGCCAATTTTTTACCGCCGATTAGTTCAAGTTCAAGAATTTTTATTATCCCCTAGGGGCAATTAGTTCCACAGCTAGTAGTAACAAAACAACACAGAAACAAATATATACGTCACACAGTCAAAATAAGTCATTTAAAAGTCTAATTGCTGCGGGGACAAAACAAGGAAACCGAAAACAACCTCAGGCTATCCTGTCTTCTTCAGGGTGGAGCCTGACATGTTCTGGAGAGGAGTCGTGCAAAGTCTTTGTAATTTTGAGGTCCGTCTAACGATCCAAAAATCATATTTTGTTTTCTACCGTATATAAGATAAAGAGCATAAACCCTTCACATTTAAGAACCTGAAATCTCTCATCTTCAAATCATCTTTGCTTGAAACACGGCTCTGAAAAACACAACAGTATCAGCTCAGTGTGAATGTGCCTGAGTGCCGTGCTGCAGCTTGTGGATATCATTAATTTAAACTGCTGGCTGCGGCTTGTTTGTGTGTTTTGTGGGTCATTAGTAATGGATTAGTGATGGATCAGGCTTTATACAGCAGGTACCAAAGCATTCAAAGGAGCACTGATTGCTCCCCGCGTCCGTCTTCGGGATCGACTCAGGACATCCTGAGGCATTAGGATGTTTTAAATAGAGGTGCTGATGTGTCTGCGTAATGAAAGGCACAACGTCTTCATCATTGTTATGTAACACGCCACAGCCGTTTGACACATACTGGTCACAGACATTTGTTGATGCGGTTCATCACAACACACTGAAAGGTGTTTGTGCCGCTCGGCTCCATATACAGTGTACAGGGGGAGATACAATACCATTAAAACCAAAATGATGCCAAAACAAGCTGCGCCTTTACAATGACCTCACAGCTGAAGCGACACATCTTTGACACAGCCTCAGTCTGTTCTGGAGCTGAAACAATGTGTAATAATTGATTAGTTAACAAATAGAAAAAATAATCAGCAACTGTTTTGGTAACTGATTCACGATTTTGGTCAATTTCAAAGCAAAAATGACAAACATACTCTTGCTCCGTCTTCCTAAACGTGAGGATTTACAGCCTCTCTCTGGTTATAGCGACTGTAAATTGATCACATTTGGGATTTGGGCTACTGGCTGGATATTAACTGAGGTTTAAAAACTTCCCCTTTGGCTTCAGAGAAGTATGATGGATGAATTTTTAGAGAATTTAAGTGACGTTGTATAAACAGGGCTCCCACACATTTTTGTGGTAAAAATTTCAGTACTCTTCCAGGAGTTTTCAAGGTCCCACAATAAAATGTTCATCTCGGAAAAGCATGCACTTCACTGTGTCTGCTGCACTTGTCGGCCTGGTTATAGAACTTTTCTACACACGCACGAGCTACGTTTTGTCAGCGGTTATTCAACGCTGCAGCGTGTGTATGTCCGCTGTTTACTAACTGTTAATGACTGCTCCGCTCCATATATGTTCATCTCTGGGTGATGGCAAGTATTCACAAGGAAGTATTCACAATAAACTTCATGTTCATCTCGCAAATGTGATTATTAAGACTTTAAATGCAACAAGCTCGTAACCGCTGACTTTTGTTAAGATGAATTACAAGTTAACTCTAGTGTGTCTGCCCTGTAGTGTGTCCAGGTGTTGCACTACCCTTGCGGCTGAGTTCAGCCTCTTTTGTTCCGTCAACATCTAGATAATCGATTACTGACATTTTTTGAATCGCTGCTGAATCGTCCGCATGAGATGCATCTAAAAATGATTTCCCCCAACCCTAAATTATGCATGGACTCTTCACAAAGACAGAAATTAAAGTTTTAGTGCAAATTTATAACAGCATGTAATCACTGCCTAAAATGTTTTCTATGTCTCTGAAATTAAAAAGCAAGTATTCAGACATAGGCTTTAACCACCTGAGACTGTGATCCAGCATTACGGATTTTAAAGTATAATTTAAAACACAGACACCGGCAGAGTATAATTCAACTAACACACAATTTTAAGTGAGTTTCATTTCCTGACGATACAGCGATCTCCAAAATCAGAGGGTTTTCTGAGGAGGACGAGACAAGGAAATGTGAGCTAATTATTAACTTTCAGTGGCGCCTTGCTGAGTCACTACGAGCAAACTAGAGTGGAGAAAACAAGCAGCCTTGCACAGGTCAGAGCCAGACAAGTCTACCACAGGTGGGAGTGCCAGCAGAGGCCAACTCACACAAAGGATCTACCTGTCACTGGCAACTAAGCAAACTTTAAACAAACCAAAGTTTTTCTAGCTGACAAATGAGCTGGAGAAGGACAAAGGGTGCAGCGTTAAGGAGTCCAAGGATGGATAAGTTTTAGTGTTTTAGTGTCTTAGAGTCCAGCAGGCCAGGAGAGACAAGAGCACGCTCTGCTCAGCCTGCCTCAGAGTCCCACTGCAGGCTCAGCTTGACTCCTGGCTTCACAGAGACCAGAGGAAATGGTCCTGTTCCCAAACACAAACTATTTCCTTCCCCCAACGACCTGCTCCGTGGGAGCCCCGCTCTCGCTTCCGGACAGTTAAACAGGCCAGCCACCGAGAGCAGGGAGCAGAGTTTAACGGCAGTTTTCATATTGGGGTACCCTGTTAGCTTTAAATCTGGGGCGTTCGTCTTTCTTGACTACAGAAAACATTTTGGGCAGACTGTATGTAGATAAATCTGTCATGTCACTGGAGCGATCTCTCTAGAGGAGACACTCTGACCAGATTATCTAGAAAACTACGCAGAAAGCTGTGTGAGCACTTTCTGACCTTGATTCTTCACCCTGCTCAAAAAATACAGAAAGAGAAACAACCACAGGTACAACGAGGAAAGAAAGTGAAAGAATGTGAGCTCAGTCGTGATAAGCGTTAAGGGCTGGTCCTACATCCTTCTTCGCTAACTGTCTCCTTTCCTTCAGCACGTGCTATGAGGATGCATGGAGTCGAGAAAAACAAGTCCATATTTACCTCTAAGGCCAGCGCAGTCTTGTCGTAGGCGTTGGGCACCCTCTTCTGTATGGCCCTGGCATACACAGGTCCGTTCTGGAGGTTTGGGAGGGGGGTGGGCTGGGCGTACTGGCTGGGGTCTCCCAGCAGCGGAGGGCCGGACTGGGCTGCAGAGCCGTCAGAGTTCCCTAGCATCCCCATTCCTCCCGGGGGTCCCCCAGGTACACCGGGCCCTGCCGCCGAACTCGGAGACGCCGGTCGGTACTTCTCCACGTAGGGCACTGGGATCATCCCCGCCCGGCCTTCAGAGTTCTGGGCGTTCCACCACTGCTCCTCTGGCTTCTCTAGAACTCGGAGAATATCGCCCTTCCTAAATGGGAGATCCTCCTCGTCGTTGCCGGGGAAATCAAAAAGTGCTCGGACATATTCGTCTTCCAGGCGCGGCGGGGGCCCCCCAGGGCCGACGCTGATGAAGGAGGTGTGTTTGGACTTGTTGATGGGCTCTATTAAGGTGGTGGTGTCCAAGTAGTGGATTTTGTAGAACTCTAGCAAAGCAGGGAGAGCGTCGAACTCCTGGTCGCCGATACGGAACCTCGGGTGGGCCAAACCTGGTGAAAATGAGGATGGAAGAGGAAGAGGAGTCAGAGAGGCAAAATGATAATTTCTGCAGATCTGTGGCCTGTCTATTTATGTCGTGTAGCATGATGGAGGTGCTTTCCAAAATGACCTGGAAGGATTTTTGTTTCCTTATTCTGCAGTTATTTCCTCTGCCATGTTTGTTTTGTTCCCTCCAATGAAAAGTCTGAGTATTTCTGAGAAGGTATGAGGAAATACGACAAATATTCTCCTGCAATATCGACACAGGAAAAAACCAGCGGAGGCAGGGGACAGCGTCTGGTCAAAGTCTATTCAAACCTGGCAATATGACAGACTTTTTCTAATTCACAACTCTCTCAGGGTCAGCTGGGAAATTAAGCACATTTTAAAGGTGCAGCAGGCCAGTAATCACTGCTATTTATGTACACACACACACACACACCACCCACCATGATGCGTGTTAGTGACAGAAACGTGCACCAGTCTCTACTGATGATTTACTGATATAATGTGTGGTGTAGCATCCAGTGGCTCGTCTGTTTGAGTGCTCACACATGATCTGAAATCACGACCAGAGGTGTGTTTGCCTGTTAACGAGCCCACATCACACTGACACATGCTCCAGTGTGTCTGGCCTGCCGTATTCTCCATAAGAGAGTGGAAAATACACTATTGCGCATCTCCTTTGGTGCAAGTCATGCAAGAATGGTCACATCAGCATCTCCATAACACCGAGCCCCCCTCCAAAACCACTCTCGTGATCTTACCTGGAGCGGATTGTCGGTTGTTGCTGATGCTGTTAATTATATAATGCGAGACTTTGGAGTTCTCTGATACCGAGAGCACGTAGTCGCCGGGGCTGGTGATGGAGTCCCGCACCAGAAACACGCCGTGCCTCTGCCCCTGCAACAGAGACACAGCCTCCTGCCTGCTCAACCGACCCCAGTACCAGCTGCCACGGTCCTCCGCGTCAAAATTTCCGGCCATGATAACCACTCCAAAGCCGAGGCTTCACCGGGCCTTCCCGTCTCTCCCTCCCGTTATCCACAAGCAAAGCCTTCAACTCATACAAAAACTTTAGCGCCTAGAGCACGTTTAGTAAACAGGCGACATCCGCAGCTGGCTGTTTGGACATCAATCCGCCGATATCGAACCGGAACCACCAAATAAAAACGACTCTTATTCGGTTTGTGACCGGAAATCAGCTCTAATAACCATACAACGCGTTATAGCGACAGAATTCCAGCTACAATTCAGCGACCGATGACAACTAACTTCAAAAACTGAAATGGCGGATACGGGAAAACAAAAAAAGACCCCACTCACCGGATGTGACGTAGACGCACCAGTGTCAAGCCAGTCAGAATCAACCATGCTAACATTTAACTTCCGGTTATAGAGGAAAAAAAGCACAACTATTATATGAAAACATTTTGTTTTATTTTTATTTTATATTTTAATTTTTACTGTTACGTTTCTTCTTTTGAACTAAAACATGAACTAAAACATTTTCCCACTGTATTAAATCACTATTTTATTTTATTGTTTCGTAATTACTTTTCTCCTTTGTTGTTTAATATTTCTTTTCTATTTAACTTACAGTTAAAAGCACTCCCACAACAATTATATAATACTCTAAAATAATTCCCCACTGCATTAGACATGTATTTTCTCCCTTTATGTTAACTTTTTAATTTTATTTCATGTTATTATTATTACTTTTCTTATTTTCCTTTATTGTTTAATATTTAATTTCTATTCAACTTACAGTTAACAGCACTCCCACAACAGTTATATGATACTCTAAAACATTTTCCCACTGCATTAGATAACTGAGATACATGTATTTCCCCTTGTATGCTAACTTATTTATTTTAGTTTTATTTTGCTAAATTTAATTGATTTTATTTAGGGAAATGGGTGTATTTAAAAAAACAAAACAAGGGTAAGGACAAACATAAAGAACAGATGTGTATCTGTCAAATGGATAAACTTGGGGAATTGTTGTGATAAGGAATTAAAAGTGTAGTTTAAAGTGTAGTTTAAAAAATATTTAAAAATATGGTGGTAGACAATTATGAAACTAGGGTATGATTATTAGGGTATGATTGTTATTTTGTATGAAATGTTTTGGAAATTTGCTGGTGTTGCTGTTTTTGTCTTTCTATCTTAATTCTATTTTTGTTTTTTGTATGTTTTTTTTTTTTTTACCCTTTTAGTAGTAAATGAGTTATTCATGAGAATATGCCCAGTAAAAATGGTGGGTATAATAAGCTTAAGCTACATTTTTTTGTTTTCCTTGTGTTTTTCTTTATGTGAATGTAATGCCTTGATGTTATTGAATCTGTATTATGTGCATTCCACTTGGAAAATTGTTGATAGGGACTGAAATGATTTACTATTACCATATCACCAAAGCTACTGCTTCTCATCAAAAGAATATCCCGAACTCTTGATTGGTGGCAAAAAGCTATCTGACCACATGTGTGATAATCACCATGTCAGAAAAATATTGACCTTAGATCAAGGTTACACTCCAAAATCAACTCCTCCTCTCCTGTTATAAACCTGGTGTCTCTTTCCATTAAATACTGCGATGTATATTTTCTTTATCATTTATTTATCATATATAATTTTATTATGACACATCTGTGAGCTTTAATTTTGGAGCTAGAGTCAGTAACCAGCTCTTCCTGTCCATGTTAACTCTGCCTGACTTGACAGCCTGTCCTTCATGTTGCTGGCTTGTTATTGTGAAACCTAAAGCTTCTCTCGTTATTGCTCCAGATCAGCAGCAGTGCTGTAATTTCACTGTGGACACACTCACCTTGTGCTTTGCTCCCACAAGCATTAAGAAGCTCTGAAAAATAAACCTGGCTCATCTGATCAGGTAAATAGCTGCTTGGTTGCAATTTCTAATGTTGACCACTAGATGTCAGTCAAAGACTATCAGAGCCCCAGAGCCATGTCAGTGTCCGTTATGTCATGTGTCACTGGTGTGGTTATGTATCCAACATTAGAGCCTTTGTCCTCAATAAATAATATCATAATAACTAATAAAGGATTAACTTGATAAGAAGAAAATATAAAACTTATCTTGCTCACAAATTTCATCAACATACAGTATTAGCAACATTTAAAGGTGATGGGTCATGTGTGGAAAAACATGTGCTGCCTGAAAAAAAGTTAATGGAAGTTCGGCTTCAGATGCAACGCTTCTAAATACTGGGTCTGGAAGTTGTTCATCAGGTGTGAGGTTTATAAGAGAATCATTGCTACACTGACAGGTCAGGAAAATAAAAACCATCATTGGGATATTCCTGTACTGCTGACCCATTTAACAGTGGTGTACGCACTGCGTTTACACCGATCAGCACCAGAAGTGAACAACACTGATCATCTTGTTACAGTGCAGAGTTCTGTTGGGAAACCTTTGGTTCTGACATTCGTGTGGTTGCCACCTAACACGCTCCACCCACCAACCAGTGCAGACCAGGTACTCCCCATTATGGCAGTAGCTGTAGCCCTCCAGCAGGACAGTGCACCATGCCACACCACAAAAACTGCTCAGGAATGTTCTGAGGACCGTGACAAAGAGCTCAAGGCATCAACCTGGCCTCCGAATTCCCCAGATCCAAATCTGATCAAACATCTGTGGGACGTGCTGGCACCCCAACTCACAACCCACAGGACTCAAAAGATCTGAAGCTAACGCCCTGGTGTCAGACACCAAAGAGCATCCTCCAGAGGTTTTGTGTCCATGCCTTGACAGGTCAGAGCCAAGTCCGGTCCAAGGAGGACCACCGTTGATCAAATGTTGACCACTGCCATCAGGGAGTGCCATTGCCATAAGGGGGTTTAGGTGGGTGGAGCGCATCAGGTAGCATTTACATGAATGCCAGGACCCAAAGTTTCCCAATGGAATGCTGCACTGTAACAAGATGATCAGTGTCATTCACTTCAGCAGCCGGTGGTTTAAGTGTTTTGGCTGATCAGTGTACATCGTGAGTTAAATCAGATAAAAATCAAGTTATGGATTTTCCAAACAGAATGCACAAATAAGTCCATTTGAAAGAACTACCAAATATTGGTGAAAGTAAAACACATACTTCTCCTTTCAGTGTCTACAACTAGCCACAGCCACCACCAGCAGAATGGATGGATGCTGATGGATGCTCCTCCACATCGAGGCTCTCTGGGGCCCAACACAGGATGTATAATCCAAACTTTTGCTGTGGATGACAGATCTCGAGCAGTCACAGTATTCAAACACAAAAGTCAGAAAGTACAGGACTTGTTTTTGTATCATAGAATTTATTTGAATCCATGGCACAACAGAAAATAATACAGTTTCATCTGTAAAGAATGTTCGCAGCGCTCCTTTCAAAGGATCACCTTGATAAAGTGGCCTGAAAATAAAAGCCATGGGAGCTTTGGGGGAGAGGGAGAGTGAAAGAAGAAGTTACTGTAGAGAGAATAATACAGAGGTATACTGCAGATCGAGAAATATATATCGAATAAAGATTCAAGGAGAGAGAAAAGATCCAAGGCTACAGACACGCATGCCTTCAGGTTCACATGTGTCTTTTTACATCTCACAAAACATCAGCAGAGTCTCTGAGCAAGACAAACATGGCATCTTCACAGAGAGAGTCTGCAGTCGTTGTGTCTGACCTCTGTACAAACAGCCAATGGTATAATGGACATACGAAGCAATAGACACGTGGCTACAGTTTCAATAACACATCTTTATATTCAAGCATTTTCTGGGCGCGTTAGTCCGTGCTGCAAACACACTTGTTAGGATGAACTTTGAAACAATATTATAGAAGCCATGTTCGTGCATCCTGTACCTTTATACCTTGGTACCACACAAGCCTAGATGAAAGGTGTCAAATTAAAAGCCCACATTGATGTTGGTGTCTAGCTCCGGTGATCTCTTTGCTTTGATTTGCACTGACCTTAACATAAAAGCAGACATGGCTTCAGCATGTTACAAACATGTACATATGACTCTCATCTCCACTGTCTCAAAACTCTCTCTGCAGTCAGAAGGTTTCGTGTTACAGTAGTGAGCAGAAAACCACCGTAAACCTGAGAGTGTATAAGCTTAAACAAGATGTTGAAGTCACATGCAGTGAGTCAGTTTGACCCTGAGCGTCGGGTCCAACCAGCAGCCGTATACGGTATAAACCCAGTGATCCACACTGAACCATAGCTGATGGTTTACACACATCACAATCTGAAGTCTCGTTACAGCCATCGGTATCTGACATGCTTCTACACGATGTCTGTCTAAATCACTGTATATGTGTCTGTCTGTCTGTTTAAAGGGTTTGTTTGACTGAGCTGTTTGTAAAGTTGATTTTGGAGGGTCAATGCAGTAATAGCTTATTGTAAAGGTTAAAGGGACGTTTCTCTTCGCCATCAGCTTCAAGTGCAATAACACTAAAGTTCTTCCGTTTTTATTCATGAGGTGTTCGGGAACTGTTTGCTTTATGACGAGCTTTCAGGTTATCATGTATATGATCCATGCTGTGTCATGCTGCTGCCACTGACCAGGGGTCTTGTTTATAAAACATGTACGATCAAAAGCTAAAAATGGCGTGCGCCAAAAAATATTCAACAGTTTCTACATTCAGGCTTCCACCTCACCATCTGTGTCGCCAATTTCCTGGCTCCAAAATGTTCGTCAGCATGGGTCAAAGTTTCTCCCATCACGTCTGTTTTATAGATCACAACTTTTGTGTGGGAAGGGGCGTACGCCTCCTCGTTTTGAGCGTATGCAATGTTTATAAATGAGACCCCACATCGGCAACGGACACGTTATCCCTCGCTAGCTGATGAACACATTCGATACAGGGTAGGTTAAATCACACTGTGGCTTTAAAGGTAGAGTCAGCGACTCTGGAGAGAGATTGTTAATATAGACCCTTTTATTGTTAGTAAACAGTATGATGTTTTTTGGTGGGCGGGGCTTAGCTTGAGGCAAAACAATTCTCCACAGACATTAGCTAACGCTAGCTAGCAAGTTCTGTTGGCTTGTTTTAGACAATGGAGGAAGATGATGTGAGTGGTGCGTTCAGTACTCTGGCATGAACTGGATGTTCGTAAATTGGGAGCGCTGTCTGAATGTACTGAGCGCTCTCTGGACACTTTGACTGTGGAGACGGAGCAGCAGAGCGCCGAGCGGAGTGAATGTGTGATTAACTTAACCGTTGGTTCATTCATGTAGAGATATAACGCTCCGTTTCTCCCACCAACAGGGCTCTCATTTTAGTGTAGAGCGTCAGACTGCATTTACCAACGCACCATGTCAGGTCACTCACTCTCCGGGACCGCCAGTAATAGGGTTTCCATCCATCTATTCTTATTCGAATTTTCAAAAATAGCAAAAATAAACATTAATGGAAACGCTAGAAATTTGAAAAAAGGCAGAAAATTCGCAAAAAAGTTTTTATGCTTGGAGGGGGTGGATTTGTCTGCGTATCGATAAAAGAAAAGTACGACTTTTTGCTATGGAAACAGGTTTTGCGGATAAATGATGACTGGACCGGATACCACGTCACACATATACCTTGTGGTCACAAAAAAATGGCGTCGTATGATAAAGTAAGATATGTTTGACCAGAGTTCTTCCAAACGCCGACAGGTTGATCAGGAATCTGTCCATGATCAGTTGTTGACTGTCAGCCGAGTGTGTTGTTTGTTTTGTGGCAGAGAGACGCTCTCTGATGACGTCATCTCATGGCGCACTCTCCTCTCAATAATTGTAAAATAATAACAAATGGAAACGGGCATAAAGTCGCATTTTCTTTTTGCGCATTTTCACTAAATTTGCTCAAAAATTTCGAGACATTCGGATGGAAATCTAGCTTTGAAGAAGTAAACACTGACCAACGGGACCAGACTGGCCGACCCGTACGCTCTCACTCAGTGGATGGATGATGTCACAGGAAGCCAATCTTGTTTGTTTTGCTATGGAAGCTAATGTTAGCTAATGCGTTTAAAGTTAGCGTTCCAGAGAAATCCAATCTTCCTCTTAATAGCTCCCCAGTTTCTGATGAGGTGGACATGATAACCCTTAATACACATAACGTTCTTCATCTCTACAACAGGAAATACTTTGTCCCTAACCTGATATGAAGTGTGCGCCTGCACATGTGAGCATTTTGGATGATGGCCTCCGTCCAGTCCTTTGGTCTGATCACATTTAACCATCTTTGTTTTTGTTGACGGGCAGTGGCGGCTGGTTTTGAGCCATGACTCCTTCTATTCTGGCTCCCAATAACACAACAAGACCACATGTTAAGACTCCTGTGTAGCCTACAGGCCTGTGGGGAGAGGCAGCTTCACCTCCAGCTAATAAAATGACGTCATCGTGACGTCGGCTCTAAAAGGGTCTATTGGATTAAAAACGCTGACTGCACCTTTAAGGAGACTTGAAGGGTTTTCCTGGACAACACTGAATATTATCATCATTATATTAACATGCACAAACATATTAAATTGGGGTTGCATGATTGAGTTTTAAAAATTGCAAACATTAAATTGCTGAGCTCCCTGTGGCATGCCTTTCTCACTTTCAGACATTTAATTTGAGTTTCTCAACATAATTTCTTGCAATATCAGTATCTTTTTCAAACAAGAAACAGCTTCGTGTGTGAGCTGTCGTTCAGTGCAGTGTATACACCTCCACTGATGCTATGCAGCTGTCAAGATGCTGTACTTCATGTTGGATTCTTGCCATGTTCACACACTGACCTTTAAACAAAGCTTAATGCAAATCCTGTCTGAGGTAATATATCCTGCTGGCAGACAGACAAAATGAAATGAAAACACAGCTCCAGTACACTGTCTGTTGGTGGGATCCTGCATTAAGTAAGCAACGACAACCATATTTAGAAACTCCAGTAACTTAGTACTGCACGTTGAAGGAGTTGAGAGAGATGCAGACTTTTACACTGGCTTGCAATTTTACAGGAGTTCTGGTGCACAAACAAACGTGCTTGTATGATCCATGTGAGCTCTTTGCCTGATTATGTGTTACAAGCATCAGCATTAAAGGCCTTCTTTTTTTATGCAAGTTAACAGCTCCAAAAGGTGAGTGTATCAGCACCTGGGGAAAGGTATAAATGCACGTATTCATTTTTTACAAGCTTACTTCAATACCTGCTAATACACAGCCTGATGAGACCGACCTGATAAAGTGAGCTCAAAAGTCTGTTTCACTCTCTGTGTCAGTCTGAACTTGGTGCCACCCCAAACACTTTCAGCGGACGAAGTACTCGCCTTGACAGACAAACTCCTTCAGCCAATCAGGGCGAAACAACAATGAACACTGGATTTGTAACAGTGTCGCTAACTTGGCGACTTTCTCACTAGACTCACAACTTCATTTCTAAAAAGCAACTAATGACAAATTTAGCGTCTTCCTAACACCATCAGGGTGAAAGTAAGAAATGCATTCAAATATGTTGTATTTTATTCCCATGCATGCTGCGCAGAATAATCACAGCTCCTCTGCTGAGTCTCTTCCCCTCTGTTGCGCAGCAGCCCTGCACAGGCACCGGCTGGGCCCGGGGCAGGCGCAGGCTGAGCAGTGGGGAGGATGCCGCTGAGCATCCTTCATGACTGAGCCTTCATTGAGAGTTGTCTGTAATCGATCTAACGCTCCCAATAACCAAAAAACCAGCATGGTTAGGTCGCTTCTTAAATTCTCACAATAACACAAACCGAGTACTTGATCGAGGGACAGCAGGAGACCAGAGACTCGTGTTCTGTGGAGTAAAATGACTGATTCTATCAATGGAGTCTGGTGGCTTTGAGGTAAGTATATTGTGGCGTCAGTTTCCCATTGTAGAGGGTCGTCTGACAGCAAGGTGAAGCTGTGAAAATATTCTAATTATATTGTGCACTTGAACTGATGTTGATTTTTTTAGATGATCCTACTTTAATGTGGCTGATATATGTTTTGCTGCTGCCCCTGTCCACAGTCACCAGACTCCTTTGACAGAAACACAAATTTAACCTCATAGCTCTCACGCCATTCAAATTCTTTGTTAAGGGTTTTTCTGTTGAATTTAATTCACCAAAGTTGTTGGAAGAATGGGGACAATGTCTTTCCTTCCGAGAAACTTGACGAGTGCATACTGTTGTTCTTGTTTAATTGTTGTTATTGACTCAATTTCTACAATAACTTCACTTATTACTGTGTTCACTGACGTTAGAGTTAGGGTGCTTTCACACCTGCCCTGTTTGGTTCGGTTCAATCAAACTCATGTTTGTTTGCCCCCTCAGTGCGGTTCGTCTGGGCAGGTGTGAACACAGCAATCACACTCAGGTGTGCACCAAAACAACCAGACTGAGACCTTCTTGAAGAGGTGGTCTCAGTCTGGTTACAAACGAACTCTGGTGCGGTTGGTTTGTGGTGAGAACGTGTTCCGACCTGGATCTGAACCAACTGCAGTCACATGACACATTGTTTGGGTTAAACATGAGCATGTTACAGTCCTGGAGGATTATTAATGTGCGCCTCCTCCTGTACTGCCTTAATATGCACATTCAGCACATCCAATGCATCAAAACATTGTTTTCTAGTTGGAGCCGCGCCTCGTTTTCAAACTGTATGCTTTGACTCAAATGAACAATGACAGCAATATAGTCCACGATGAGCAGCGCTAAAATCAACCTGCGTAGTTGTCCCTCCATTGTGACATTAGAAAGTGTCACATTTATCTTGCAAGTGTACTCTTCTTCAACGTTTGCTTTACTTCCTGGATTTTTCCCACATGGAAATTCTGACCAATCAAGAGCAGCTTTCTCACACAAAACATTTGATCTGGTCCGCTTGTAAATGCTGCCGTGAGAACACGAACCAACTCTAGGCAATTATACAACTTTGGAACAAAACTAGTCCCTGATTCAGACCAAAGGAGACAACTCTAGGTCAGAAAGCAGGCTCAGAGTTAGCGCTTCAAGAGTCGCCATTACTGTTTTGCAAGCTGTGGCCTCCGTTTTACGCCATCAGCTACGGTACAGATCCCTGATTGGCCCTGGTTAGATTTTAATTTCTGGAAAGTGTTTTGGGCTGCGACGAGTCCAGACTGATACAGAGAGCGAAACAGAATGCTTACATCATCAGGACGGTCTCACCAAGCGAGTTAATATTCTCTTCAAATTTCCATTTTTATAACACCTCTCCACTCAGTGTCTTGTCGTAAGTTAAGAGTCTGGTTATTCATGTACACAAACAGAGCTTTAACTATCCCAGACCACAAAAATAACATATAAATTTAGTGGTATTCCTCTTTAAATAGCTACTCTACAGTCTAAACAATCTGCCCCTGCACAGAGAAAAACAATATACACTGTATATACTGTGCAGCCACATGTACAGTTTGTCTGTTAAAGCTTTGCATGGACTATAAGTGACACATGAATGGAAAGCGCAGGCTGGGTGAGAGCTACATACTGCATAAGGATATAGTTTGTTGTAACCCAGCGGACGTGAATGTGATCATAGCTGCGGCCTATATATAAACACAGCACCGTAAGCATGTGGCGCACACTAGTGTACAGCACTGTGGAGTGAAACATGACCTGGATTATGAGGAAAAAGGCTACTAAATATTTCAACTTGATACCCCAGCGCTTTGCTTTGGGACACATGGCAATAAGGTTATCAGATCTATCTGCTGTACACGGACGCCACAGCGAGCCCTTAGCCTTCTGAACGTTCTTCCTGCTCTCCTTACAATCATCAGGCCTTTACTGCATCCTTCTCTTTATCAGTTGTTTGTGTCTTTTGGTTTCAGCTGACTAATCTCATCTTCAGTGGACTTCTCCTCCACTAAAGCGCGGTGCATCTGTTCATTTCTAAAGAAGCGACTGATTTCCACGAAGCAGTTGGCCTGACTTTTTGATTCCCGTCTATCTTCCCGTCCATCTGGCTAAATGTCGACGTACGTGGGAGGGAAACATTTTATACATTTCCACTTCTACTTTTTGGCAAAAATATTTTTTTAAAAGGTTTTAAGGGCCCTGACTAGTGTGTGTGTGTGTCTCTGTTTTTACATCTCCTGGTCTCCTTTATCTCTCGACACACACTCTTAATCAGTAACGGGACGTGTCACAGGCACATGTAGGTATCACCGGGGTTACCAGGAGGAAAGGACCTGAATAAAGATTAACATTCTATACATAAAAGCCTCATGTGATATAATTAATCCGTCTACTCTATACATTAGCATCCTACTTTAAAAACAGACAGTTACGATGACACAGACGTCCTGTTGGGGATTGTCTTCTCGTGTTAAAGTCACCAGGAGTCGCCTGGGTTCAGCTGTCACTCTGCCAGTGTCTAAACGCCGCGGCGGCTGGTCACAAGTCAGATCAGTGGGCGGAGTATCCAGTGTTCATATGGATTACATCCTTCCAGCGCTGCAGCCTGTCTGACTCTGAGCACACTCCTCTGCAGGAGACAAAGTCGTCTCTTGCCTCCTTCCACACAGGACTCGACACAGGAGGGGAAACATGAGCAGAGGAGGGAGCAGCAATCAGGTCAAGTGATCCGATTGGTCCGTCGCCTCGTCTAAGTCGTCCTCCTCCACTCTCATTGGCTCAACGGCCCCGGAGGAGTGTTGTGACTGGCTGGAGCAGGACAGGTGGGAGGAGAGGCTGTGTGTGTCGTCGTCATCGTCTGCTATCACCGCCCTCTTCGCCGGCCGCTGCTCTTTCCTCTGCACCTCCCTCTCCGCCTCCTTCTCCGCCCTCTTCTCCTCCCCTCTCCTCACCCTCCTCCTCTGCTCCTCCACCGTCCACATGCTCTCATCCTCGTCCTCCTTCCCCTGCACCTCCCTGTCAAAGTCCAGCAGCTCCTCCATCATCTCCTCTATCTCCATCTCTCCGTCCAGCTCCTCCTCCACCTCTGACCGCAGCTCTCCCATGCTCTCAGTCCGGTTGGTGTCGTCCGTCTCCTCCTCTTCCCCGATCCCCCTCAGCCTCTCAGGAGGGTCGCTGGCCTGACTCTCTCCAAACTCCAGGATGGTGGGGAGGTTTCCCTGCTTGGGACAGCGCTTCCTCAGGCTGACCAGGAAGGGCTGCGGCAGGGAGAAGATGTCCACGTTGTTGCCCAGATCGATCCACGTCACACTGGGGAAACTGCCGGGATCCTACAGGGGGAAAACATCAACACACTGTATTAAAATATCATCATCTTATTTCATTATAAGTAAATTACTGCAAGCAAATTACATCACTGTCAAGACAACTGTCCACACACACTTGGAATCAGAGTTGGCCCGATGCATAGCGAATTAAGCGGCTGCTCACAGAGCTCTGAGGCTGGCACAGGGCCCCAAAGAGCGCTTGAAATGTCCAGCAAACACTGCCGGGCGGCCAGATGCTCACTATGTAAGTTGTGCATTCTCTGCAAATTACGCAAGGGCCCAAGTGAGACCAAAACAAACATAGGGTGAGAATATTTTTCTTTATCCACTGAGATGATGGTTTGTGTTATTGTTCACTGGTGCACAGTAAATATGTTCTGTTCTTTCAACACTGGACTGTGTAGTTAGTGTGTATGACTATCAGTGACAATGGCATTTACATCATTTTGCCAGAAACATGCCCACAAAAAGGGGATTTGGGCCCCCTGAGACCAAACGGCCTCGAGTTAGGGATGCTTGCTATCAACTTGTGATAAAGTAAGGGCTAACAGGAAATACTAATGATGAAAAGGTAGCAGAAAACATAGAAAGAAAACAGAAAACAGAAAGCAACAGGACCAATTCTAATACTGAGACTATACCACTATATTGTAATACAAAGACAAGTGACTTGCAGACCTTCAGGGCGTCCGTCAGCTCCTTCAGAATCGCTCTGGTCAGCCTGTTTCCGTTCAGTGCCAGCGTCTCCAGGTGAGGCAGGGCGGCCAGCGTGGGCAGGAGCAGGAGGAACGCCTCGTCCGTCAGCTCGGTGAAGCCCAGCTCCAGGCTGACCACGATGGATGCGTGGCGCTGCAGGTGAGCACACAGACGCTCCATGTCCCGAGGCACCAGAGGGATACCGGACAGGTCCAACGCCCCGCTGGACAGAGGGGCCGACAGCACCGCCTTCAAACTGGAGACGAACACATGAACAAATATTAGAGCCACAGTGATGTCATGCATCTGATTGAGCTCATTATCTTAAATGTTCGTAATATTTCATTGTGTGTTGTGCTTGTAATCATTTTAATGGTTGCTCTCATTTCATTCCTGCAGGTGCTCATAATAATCATATACAATAACATCACACCTTTCGCCACCTCCACTAATCATAAAACCTGCAACTTCACACTTTTCAAAGTGACAGCTCAGCAACATGGTGATGTTTCCTCTACCATGTTTGCGTCCTATTGGCTGTAATTTATTCACTGTAAAGAACCCAGTACACAATGCTTAAACAATAATGGACTCTACTGTTTCTGTCTTTAAATGTGTGTTGTAGTTTATGTGCCCAGATGTTACACCCTGACCCAAAAACATACTTCCAACCGGTCACATCCACCGTAAAATGCAGATTTCATGTCAGTATATTTTGGGGCAGGTCAGTCGAGCTACCAGGACGTAGGACCACACCTTCACACCGCCGCTTTCTTGCCAAGTGTGTGATGAGAAGATCAATATAACTCTCATATCTGTCCGTTTAAAATAAAGCTGGAGCAAACAGCAACTTGTGGAGCTGGATAATGAATCCAACGCAAAAGTGCCAAAACCTGCAGTTCCTCGAATGGCCACTTGAGGCTGAAGTGAGTAAATCCCCACAGATCCCCGTGTTAAAATACCCAACTTGAGGGTACAGTTACACGAGTGAATGCAGGTGAGTAACCACTGTTTGCTGAGGTGATACTTGTGGTGAATGTTGGCACTCCCGGGTGTGACGTACACAGGGAACTAGCTTGCTAATAAATACAATAAAATATGATGCTACTGATACATTTTAAATGTCCTTACATACCATACATGTCTCCTGAGTCACCGCCAGCCAGGCAGCATCTCATATGTGGGGCAGTTTGTATTTTTCGTGGCCACTATAACAATATCGACCGGTTAGACACGATCACAATCAGTATCTCCTTCACATATGCTTCTTTACTAGATGACTTTTCAAGGACCCATGATCAAATTTTCATTTCAGAAAAGCATGCACTTCACTGTGTCTGCTGCACCTGTCGGCCTGGTTACAGTACTTTTCGCTTCCCATAACAAACTCCACCACACTACGTCACATATACACGTAACGTCTAACGGCAGAAGGCTTGGCCGGTATAAGTCATGGAAAATGAGAACTGTGAAAGTTTTACATTTGTATCAAGCAGCAAATAAGTTGTTAGAGTTAATTTGTCTTACTTGACGTTGCACATCCTTCGATGTGACTATTGTGCATCACAGTGTTGATGCTGAAACGATATATCATGCAGCCCTAAGCTGACACATATCAGAGCTACGTTATGTCAACGGCTAACTTACAGAAAATAAATCTGCCATTAAGTTACATTACATGGAAGATTATCCCTGGAAGATTACTGTGACAATTCATTTCATTACAAACAACGACTGAGAAAAGTGAAGTGATGGAACAATGGAGCAGCACAGTGGAAAACTGGGTCTATGCTATGCTACGCTATGAGTCAGATCCGCCCCTCGCTCCTCCACCGCCCCACCCGCTCGTACAAAAAGTGGTCACTTCTGGCTCCAAAAATCCAAGATGGCGACACCCAAAATGCAAACCTGAGGCTTCAAAATGAAACAACACCATTGGTGAGGTCATGTGGGTTATATCCAACAGTTTTATACATTTTACAAACTGGATCAAATAAACTGCCTATGAGCTCCTCTAAAGCTCACAATGAACATGTTTTCATGATATTAATCTTCTTCTTTTACTTGTGGCAAGACAGTAAACAACTGTCAAACTCACATAAAATGCTAAACTTTTTCTTTAGGTGTACATTTCAGGTATATCAGTGACTACAAACCAAAGTCAAAAAGCAATACCAGCCGCATCTCCTCACTACAGCCCTGTGGGGAATCCTACTGTCACTGCAAAGACAGTTAGGAATGAGTAAAAGTCCACACTGCATGAGGTCATGTGCACAGAAAGTGAAAACCACACTACTTTACGAGTGGAACTACATAAACAGCACAAACACTGCAGCTGTGTGGCTGCCAGACAAAGACAGAGACACTGAGGGGATTTAGGGCTGAAGAAACTGAAGTTTGGGGAATGATGAATGGCTGTTGAGCTGCAAAACACTTAAAGCTATACTCTCCAACCACATGGTCCCGGCTAAAAATAACCCGAGTGGGGCGCCTGGATTTGGCAGAGAGGAGAGCCGAGCACAAAGGACTGATCTGGGGTCTGCTCCATAGAAAAGAAAAACAGAGATCAGAAGTTTAATATCCCAGCTTACAAGTGAAAACAATGCTGTAATACACACTGGACGTGAAGGCCAGCGTTGACTATCACCCACAAATAACATACAGGCATGTGATGTTTCGGGACACACACATAGTAGGGTGGTTCATTTAGGATTAACCGTCTGGCTGTAAATCTGCTTCTACTACAGACTGAGAGAGAATGAGCTGCAGCAGAGACCTACAGCTCTGATCAGCACAAAGCTGGCCAAACAAGTAGTGCCTGTGCTACAGACTGTGGGATCCGACTATTATCTTCAGCTAACAGCTGAATATATTTATCTGTTCACGTACCAGAGGGACTTCAGAGGAATCTAGGCCAGAGCAGCCCAAAGCAAAGCAGCCAGCGTGGGTCAAAATTAGCCTTCCAAAAATGTTTTACTCACTCTCCCAGGGGTCACACAGAGTGATCTGTCACTATGTTTTATTTCTGGTTTGATTTCGGGGGCAAAACATGGAGCTGGCTGTCAGTCAGCATCATCTGGGACTGAGTGGCTGAAAGAGACAGAAACTGTGTTGACTTTGGCGATGTTGGTCAGTCGGCCCGCCACTATGATCCTGAAATATCTGAACAACTGTGGATGGACTGGCATGAAACATTGTTCAAACATTCACAGTCATCAGAGGATCAATCATAAGGACTTTGGTGAGCTTCTGACTTTTCTTCTATCAATATTAGACGTAGCTACCTTGACGTCACCCATTGGTTTATGAACTGCTGAGGTCATATTCTGAAGTCTTCATTTCAGCATCTTTGCTTTGGCATGCACCATCTTGGTTTTCTGGAGCCAGAGCTGACAATATTTGAACAAGAGAGTGGAGCTATGGAGGAGTGAGGGGTGGGTATAGACATCTGGTGACGTCTCTCAATAAGAATCAATAAATTGTGAAGACAATAAATAGCATTTTAAGTCTTGTGTGTGATTTATCCTGGCTTCATATGAGCAGAGGAAATCTCTGCTAGCTGCTAGGCTAATTTATACAATGCCATAGGCTTGTGCTAAAAACATTAGCATGTTGTATTTGTGGGGAAAATGTGTCCAGATAAAGACAAGTGTTTGTCTGTGAATGCTGCGAGTTATAGTGAAGCTGACTTATGTACTTGTGTTTGAAACTGTCTCTATTAAGCCATGTTTAATGTGTGTTTAATGTGTGTTTTGAATCAACTAAACTTTACAACACTTCACAAAAACCCCGTCACCCACTAGTGTTGTGGAGGTGTAACTGCAGAGTGACACAGACACACCACCGCACAAGTATAAATGCTCATAACAGTGTAGGCCACGTGCGTAGCGTCTGCTGCACAAGTGTAAATCCCCCTTTAAGCCCAGTTCGGACCAAAGATTCGCAACGATACGAGACCACTGGCAGGTCTGAGCTCAACTCAAGCTGGCTTTAACTCAGCTGGTCAAATTGCCGGAGACAGAACGTAAAGCATGTCACCTGTTTCAACAGCCAATCAACTTGTAATGAAGTCCACTGGTCAAGTCAAAATGACCACAGACTTGCTGCGGCAGGTGCTCCATCCCCACTGGGCCCACTGTATTTGTTCTCACAGTGTGCCGGTGTTGGACAGTGGGTCGCTGCTGCTGCTGGCTGTATGTGCTTATGCCCCGCCCACACACACATTCTCACTGATTAATTAATTGGCGCTGGTTATTTACATTATTGTGGCGTATTGATTATGAATACAGTCCATCTGATGCTGGTTTTGTTTCATCACTGTAGCCAGTATCTCACTATCACTATCCTCATTCAGATTTTAAGAAGCTACAAATTATATTCAGCCACAAAATAAACCTGAAAAGCTGCAAATCAGAACAGAAGTACAGAGAGTTGTTGACTAGAGATGATACATCGTCTCATCTAGTTGACTTGGTGTGAACCAGCAGGTTTTTAGAACGTTGTAGAACGGTGCATTGCAGTTGACTTACTTATTAACTGATTGATACTCTGATGTGGAAAATGTCAGAAAGCCGTGAAAGATGTCTTGTTTTGTCCAACCAGCACTCCAAAACCCAAATTTTATTCAGTGTCGTGACTTTGCCAGCCACCTGACAGTGAACCTGTATGCACACCTGCAGCCAGATGATACACCTCCCCCACCTCCAGCCTCAGTTCTCTGCCAGACCCTCTGTTTTACGTGACAGCCCTCCGGCCTTCTGTTTGTCTGTGTGCCTGTGTAAAGGGCCTGTTTATGGGCTGCCTGCCTTTGCCCCTCCGTCTTGTTTGTCTCTCCTGTCTGCCAACCTGTTGCCAAACCTGATCCTGTCCAAATAAACCTTGCTTTAATCCTGTTTAGTCTGCTCCTGGTGACTTGGACGAGAGATGTTCCGAGCACAAGAGTTCTGAGAGGTCATCTTGAGTCATTATGCAGCAACATTCTCTTAAATGTATTTTGTATTTTCTCTCTTTTTGCTGTTTGCAGGAGAAAAAATAAGAGAAGTCGACCCCAGGTGCACCAAATCTTCTTAACCATCCAAATCTGCTCTTACCCAGGTGTGCTGAATGATGACTCACTTGACTGTAACCTATCAGCAGTGGAAACGTCCCCTAAACGCTATATATGCCAATGACACACTCCTTCAAAACTTGTGACATCAGTGTCTTTGTGTTGTGTGATCCAACTGCACATTTTAGAGTGACCTTTAACTGTGACCCTCCCGAGGCACACCTGTGTAGTAATGCTGCTGTTTAAAGAGCATCTTGATATACCACACCTTCCAGGTAGATGGATTATCTTGGAAAAGGAGAAGTGCTCACTAACACGGATTTTAACAAATCTCAATCAGGACCACTTTAGTCAAAGAAAACTTTATTTCTGTTTGCCATATTATATTTTGAGGTATAGCTCTGTTCTGGGGCCTCTCTGCCTTTCCTAGGCCAGCGCAGAAAGCCTGAGTCAGAGAGAGCAAACCTCCCTGCCCTTCCATGTGCCTACATGGGAAGCCTTAAGACAGAGAGAGCGCGCGCCGCTCTGCCCTTCCACGTGCAAACGAGTAAAGCCTGAGGTAGAGAGAGCAAACCTCCCTGCCCTGAGAGCAGCAGCAAAGACCCCCGGGAACAGAACAGAGCAGCATCAATGACAAACAGAAATTGATAAGTCAGACACAGCATGAAAAGGAGGAGCTGGGGTGGAGGCAGGTTGCAGAGGAGTTTGCAGAGGAAGCAGCAACAGTAGGCAGGTCAGAGCAGTTTAAATAGGGCGCCCTGAATGAGATTTACCAATTGGTTGCATAGAAAGGAATCATGTGATCTATCAGCTGACTGCCTTCATCAATCAGCTGCTCCATCAGTTGATTGGCTGTTTGAGATCAGCTGATGTAGCTGGGATGTGAGCTGAGCTTGACATCGTGTCCTGCCTGAACTAACGCTATGCTCAATTTGTGACCAAAATATATCTATTGAGTGCATGAAAAAAAAGTCTTAGATCTTTAACTTAAACTTGTGAAAACGGGAGCAAAAACAGAAGTGTTGGGTTTAAATGTTTTTTATATTTAGTGGATCATTCATGCCAGTAATGAATTCCAACAAAAGGTGGTGTTACCATTGGACAACCACGCTGCCTTGAACTTCACAGGACACCTGCAACATGACGGGTGGCGACATGATTTGGTGTTATTTCTTAACACACACCTTTCAGTGACTTAAATTATTTGGAAGCTCAGGTTTATCCACAAAGACACAGCTGCGGTTTACAATGGGACACAACTGAAGCATGTTGTGAAAAGCAAGTTAACAGTTTTGACAGCTCTCATCTGGTTTATGTCCTCTTTCACATCACTGTGCTGTTTTTCTATTATGGACTTCCCTCTGTGTGATGGGATTTGAAGAAATCTCCCATGAACTGCACAGCCAGTGATCCTCAGGAGACCTCCGCATGTCGCTGCAGTTTATTTGGCAATCACTTACATCTCCAGTTCCAATGTGACCAAAACAAAACTCTGGTCCCTTCAGCACTTTATGATCAGGGCAGGAAAAACAGCAAACAGAAATCCATATGTCTGTGTAGGTACAATAAATAACTGCTGCTGAAAACAGACTATTTATTCTCCAGTTTTTATATACTCTGTGTATTATTCTGCAGCATATTAAACCAAACAGAAAGCAGCACCAGGTCTCCACTGAATTTATTGTGCTGTAATTAGGTTGGCTTGTTTTCCTCCAGTCGCCTCCACCCCCTGCATCATCGTCAGCGTCACTACCTTAACACATACCCTGTGGGAAATCTGGATATTTTAGCACAGCTGCTCTCCGTAACATCAGGACACACTCACACTTTGAACAGAAGCAAATGAAAATTAGCATGGACCAAAACACACAGCAAACAGCCGTGTACGATAACATGTTAATCCATTCACTGGTGTTTTGGTCACTTGAAGCAGCAGCTGGTAACTTTTATTAAAATAACTTTTTTGTCACATCTGCTGAACTGTCACTGACAGTAGTATGATAGTGCTTCTAATGGCTTTGCAAGAATTCTCTGCAGCTGAATTAAACAACCAATCAGAGCTGAGGCGTCTCTAACGCAGCTGTCAATCATGTCAATCACTGCTAGTGAACTGAGGTCAAACTGTCAGACTAGGCAGCGCTGATCAATATGAATCAAGACTCTGTTACTGCACTGCTTATTTCTCACCTCAAATGTTGCGAGACATATTTTAGTGTACTGTTTAGCGGTAAAATGAGAACGTTTGCTCCAGCTGGTGGGCGGTGCTTTTTGGCTCGACTGTTTTCAACATGGCAGATTGACCAACCGTTTTCATTTTACAGCTCAAAGGTACACTAGAATATGTTTGTTAAAATATCTGAGGTGAGAGACAGGCGATGCAGTAACAGAATCTTGTGGTTAAGTTTAGAAAAAGGACGGCAGAGGTCCAGGATGTAACTTTTGTGGCGAGAAAGCCACAAAAAGGTCCACGAGCTGAGATCAATGCAACAGTAGTCTATTTATTTAAGACATTTGTGAACAAAAAAGGTGATAAAACAGCAGCAAATGTTTCAGTCCTTGACTATTATCAGTGCTCAGTTAAGGACTGAAAATTATGCTGCTGTTTTTACTCACTCTTGTGCACAGATGTCTTAAATAGATAGACGATTGTTGCATTGACCTCAGCCTGTGGACCTTTTTGTGGCTTTCTAGCCCTGTAACATTGGTGTGCGGGTATCTCCTCTACCGTCCTTTCTTGTTTGTCTGTTGTACCAACACACCCGAGACAAACTGTTTTCTTGCCCCAGGTAGGCACAGTTTCACAGCAGCTCTAAGACTTTGGAGTAGGTTAAAAAAATCATCCTAGTTGGACATCTACATCTATACAGGAAGTGAACACCAGGCTCCTGGGTGAAGGTCTGGGGTTGTTGGACCCATCCATCTTCCCTCTCGTCCTGCCACCCTATACAGACTTTCCAGCTTCTTATATTGTGTTGTTAACAGCAGCGTTTCATACTGCAGTGACAGGTACCGATCAGCGGCGTATGATAATGCTGCGAAAGAAAGGTGGCTTTTGGTGTCAGTGTCTGACGCCGATATTTGCTCAGAATGAGAAAGAGCTAAACCAGTTTAGCGACCAGGGAACTCACAGACCAGTTGCATGCGTTCAATCAGTGGTTTTCAAATTGTGTGCACTGGAAATCTGTGATAACCATGCATTATTATTGCAATATTTCACTGTATCAGTATGTTGTGTACCCATTTCCTAACAAAGACGTCAACTACAGCTAAAAAATTTAATTTAATTTCAAAGCCTTCATGGGGAGCCTATTTGTCGCCATTCGTGAGTGGGAATTACAAGAGTGTGACACATCAAAAGCCCTTGATGTTTCTCAAAGTCAAGGATCCTTCCTTGGTAGGATGAGTTCTTCCAAGGAAGGATCCTACAGAGGCAAGGCAAGAGTCCTTCTTAGCATTCAGTGAACTCACATTGGAACAGGCTAACGAGTGTCCCCAGGTGTGCGTCATTAACCCTCAGCAGACAGCAGTATATTAAAAGTCACGTGACTAGGTAGGCAAAGTGAAAATTTTTGTGGCACTTAGCGCTCCATCACTGCTGTAAATGATTAATTTAAACATTGGGAGTGTGAATTATGAGGGTTCTGTCAGCATTGTTTTCATGCCTGTATGATAAATACTCCTGGAGACATTAATCCAAGTAAATGACATATTTATCTAAATCCTGTCGAGCTCTGCAGGCGCAGGTTTCACTGAAGAGGCCCCGCCTTCACTTCCAGCAACTCGTGTGCAAAGCATTGTGGGGATTTTATTCCTGCTAAGAATACCCACGTGCATCCTTGAAAATTCCCTAAATGAAGGACTTTGTCCTTGGTAGAATCTGAAGGATCCTTGACATTGGAACAGTCCTTAGGCGGGGTTTGATGATGTAGCATCCTTGAAATTCAGCCGTTTAAGGATCCATCCTTGACTTTGAGAAACACCCAATTACTTGACAGAGACAGCAAACTAGCTCGAAGACATGGCCAAACGCAAGTGTGACACTGACTGTATTAAAGTGTGAGGACCTTGAACTAATGACTAAGGAGAAAGCTGAACCAGTTGGAACCACTGCGTTAAATCATCTCACGTGATGTTACTCTGACACCCTGTTAAACGTTTACAAATTGGCCACTGTGTATAGATGAAGGGTTTTACATTCATCATTTCTGAGATGTGGCGAGAAAATAACGGTGATGTCGACCACCTGTTTCCCACATGTGTTTGTATTAATTCACCAAAAACTTTGAGACAAGTCACTTCTTTCAAGAAAATGCAAATGAAGTGAGAAAAAAACACCTTGAGGCTGCCGCTCACTGTCTGTGGGTAAGTAGTCTAAAACCACTTCCCACAGAGGCCCTGGAGGTTTGTGCACCAGCCCAGCTCTACTCAGCAGCCCATGATTGAAAGTGTGCTAATTAGTTAACACAGCTGGTGCAGTGATGCCCTCGGCTCTCCGCGTCGCGTGGTTTGACACCGCTGATGTAATCGTGACAGCTCATATTCTCCTCCTCCCCTCCCTGTGTTTGTCTGCACTCAGTAAGAAACACACCCACCCTGACCTCCGTCTGATGAGACACAAACATGGGGGAGACGTCTCTTTCCCATGCTTCACCCCGTCCCTCGCTCTTTACCCCGACAATCCACCACTCCTCTGCAGCAACACTCCGCCCTCCTCCGTTTAAAGCAATAAACAACACGAGGAAAGAGTAGTAGTGTGCAAATAAAAAGCAGATGAGACGCTGAGAGAGCTCATGATGTGTTTGGCTTCAGCCCAGGATCCCACGCTACAGAGACAGAGACACACCCCCGCTCCGCAGTGAGGTCACCCACCCCTGCTTGGACAGTAACCAGCAGGACGGTGGGACGGAGGGCTGGGGATGTCCTCTGAGACACACAGATATAAACTGAGACTTTTTACACTCGTTATTGTTACTTTGCAAACGATCAGAGCTCCGACAGTTAGTTACTGTTGCTATGCCTGTCAGGCTTTCCACTGTACCACAGCACATCTGACAATCTGGGAGAGAAACAGTTGCCTCTTTAATCTTCACACTGCGACTTAGCTCTCACTGTTCCTGTAGAACTTGCCTAAAATACTAATCCATGACATCCCTAAAGTAAAACTGAGAGCAGGAGTACATGTGCGTTCATGGTCTCTATTGAAAGATGGCAGCGTCAGAATAACCGCTACAGGCGTAAAGTAATAGAAGTTTGAACATGCAGAAGGAGACGAGGTTTTTTTTTTGTATCACAGCCTGAATATTTTCTTTGAAACAGATGCTGCAGATGAGCAGAACTGGGACTAATTAGCTGGGAAACACAACAGGACCCAGTCCAAACTCAAAGTAGATAATAATACCACAGATAAATTAATATTTCACATGTTATTTTTAAGGGTTTGCTCAGGTGTTCTCTATAAATACGAGGGTGAAAGAGTGAAGAACAAATTAACAAAGACAGAAATATCTATTTAGGAGTGTCCTGCATAAAAAACTTAAAGAAAACATCATCATCACATCATGTTGCTCATCAGCGCCACACCTCTGCATTGTAATTATAAATATGGAGCTTCAGGCAGTTTGGACGGAGACACCAGGGGAGGACCGGCAGGAAAGGACGGACCTGAGGGACGTCTTAGCAGAGAAGTTTTAATTGATCTACGATTTTAAATAGGACTGTGTTAACTGTTTTGAATACACACATCTCTAACACACCTGTTGATTTACACTGCAGCAAACCTGCACAGAGGCTTCTGTGGTTATTTTACAACAATCTGGTGCTTCAACCAGCAGAGCTGCCGTGTTTACTGGAGACTGACAGTGCGTAACGTCACCTCCAGGTACAGACTGCAGATGGAGCAGATACCTGCTGCCTTCAGCTGTAAAGAAAGGCTACTAAATGTACAGAGCTGGTAAGAATCTTTATTCTGCCTAGCATTAAGTCATAATCGGAATAAAACTTTTTTTGTGTGTCTGTCTGTCTGTGTGATCACACACCAGCTGGTTAAAATAAAAGTGGACAGACAAATAAACACCAGTTGAGGGGTTTGTGTGATTTTACAGAGGTTTACAGCTCTGACTTTGCCAAAGTCAGAAAGTGACCAAACTATCGTGGATCGCAAATGTGCTATGGTGTTGACTTGCTCTGAGCAGGGGCTGAGGACAAACTGATCTGTTTGACAAGTGTAAACCCAAATGTAAGAGAGCACGACTGGAGTAGTTTTAGTGGACTCAACATCTGGGTACAAAAATGGCTGCTGCGTTTCTCACAGAGATTGATGGCATTTCCAGCTGTGATTGTGCCACCAAAAGTGGGTGTTTTTTAGTGAGATATCAACAGCGTTTCTAGTGGTGATTGTGTGACCAAAAGCTTTTGTCTTTTAGTGAGATTTCCCAGCTGTAATTGTGCCACTGAAAGCAGCACCAAATGCGGGTGTTTTAGCAAGAGATCAACACCATTTCCAGTGGCGATTGCGTGACCAAAAGTGGTTGTTTTTACCAAGATTAATGGCATTTCCAGCAGCCGTTGTGCCACCAAAAGCAGGGTTTTTTTCTGACAAGATTTGACGTAATTTCCAGGAACAACTGTGTCAACAAAAGGAGGTGTTTTTCAGTGAGACGACGACGGCATTACCAGCTGCAATTGTGAAACCAAAAGCCATAGTTTTTTTAGCTAGACTAACTGATTTTCCAGCTGTGATTGTGCCTACAAAAGTTGGTGTTTTCTAGTGAGATATCAACAGTATTTCCATCAGTGATTGTGTGACCATACGCAGTTGTTTTTTAGCGTGACTGACTGATTTTCCAGCAGTGATTGTATCACCAAAAGCGGGCATTTTTTAGTGAGACATCAACAGCATTTCCAGCTACCGGCGCCACCAAATGCAGTTGTTTTCTAGCAAGATTTGACGTCATTACCAGCTGTAACAGCATTTCCAGCAACAATTGTGCAACCAAAAGCCGTTTTTCAGTGAGACTGACCGATTTTCCAGCTGTGATTGTGCCTACAAAAGTTGGTGTTTTTTAGCGAGACATCAACAGCATTTCCAGCAGCCGTTGTGCCACCAAAAGCAGGGTTTTTTCTGGCAAGATTTGACGTAATTTCCAGGAGCAACTGTGTCACCACAAGCAGGTGTTTTTAAGTGAGACAACAACGGCATTACCAGCTGCAATTGTGCAACCAAAAGCCATAGTTTTTTTAGCGAGACTAACTGATTTTACAGCTGTGATTGTGCCTACAAAAGTTGGTGTTTTTTAGTGAGATATCAACAGCATTTCCAGCAGTGATTGCGTGACCAAAAGCAGGTTTTTTTAGTGAGACTGATGGCATTTCCAGCAGCCGTTGTGCCACCAAAAGCAGGGTTTTTTCTGGCAAGATTTGACATAATTTCCAGGAGCAACTGTGTCACCAAAAGCAGGTGTTTTTTAGTGTTCGCGAGACATCAACAGCATTTCCCAGCAGCCATTGTGTGATCAAAGTAGCTGTTTTTAGCGAGACATTAATGGCAGTGGCTGCATGCTTTGGATAATAACTGGCACTAATGGAAGGTGTCAGCAGATAATTTCTGGCTTAAACATGATAATACGGTCTTTTAATTCCCCCTGTATGTGTGTGTGACATCATTATTTACCTTGTTGTCAATTTTCCCTGCTATTTTTTTCATAGGCATGAACAGAGCGTGGTTCCTGCTGACCTAATTGACTACGACACTGATGCATTTTAATGGAGGGAAAAGATGGAAATTCTCGGAAATGCATTTAGAGCCAAACGGGAACATTCCCTCATTAACATTCCCATGCTGATCATCTGATGAGCTACGCACCTCTAATTATCACACTGACGAAATGAGATCTCGTGACTCGTGAGCTACTCCTCCAGTTATCCCCACAAATGCAGTCTGCATAAGGACACGAGGACGTCGTCACAGCCTGGATTTCTTTTCTCTCGGCTCTTCTTGGGCGTGTCACCACGAGGCTTAGCTGTATTTCACCTCCATCCCCCTCTGTGTCTGTCCCTGTTTCTCTCCATGTCATCCATCCAGCCACATATATCGACAGCATGCGCGCCCTCGCCTTTCTGCCTGATCTGCTGCTCTGAAAGATCTGAAACCACCCACTTGTTTCCTGGAAGTGACTCACAAGGTGAATCCAGGTGAAAGCGCCTTCATGTCACCGGCTGCATCCTCCTCAGACATGAAATGTATATAAATAAAGGTGGAGGAGATTATACAGGTGTCTTTAAGATAATGCATTTCATTATAAAAGAATATGACTTGAGATATTTCTCCTGCCTGCGTCTCTGTCCCCCTCAGCGATCAGTTATCACCCAGTCAGCTCGTCTGTGTGCACACCTGAAGACAGCAAGTCTCCTTTTGCCTCCTCTCCTCTGCTGTTCTGTGACAGAGAAGGTGAGAAAACACCTCCTGTGCAACAAGCTTTGCTCAGGTAGCACAGAGGGTGTGGGTGCTTCTGTGTTTGTCTGCCTGACTGTGTTACTGTTAACCCACAACAGACGAGCAGGAACATTTCATCGAACACGCAGGCCTGTTTTCTATCTGAATGCAAAGTTGTGACATATTTAAAGACTCATCACTAACTCCAGTAGTTGGATCTAATCATGTGCCATCAGGAGCTGCAGAGTCATATTCCCAGTAATCACTCCAGCATCTGATTACACTGATTAGGCCGACTTCAGTCGGAGAGGAGGAGCCTGGAAAATCAGCCGCTCGAGTGCTCAGGTGGATGAAGATTCAGCACTGTTCTCCATGACACAGGCTGGACGCCACTTGCCCAGCTGCTACATCATCTCTTGATCAAACGACATCATGTCTATTGTTCCCTCTTGTCCAGGTGACCCACATGAGCATCTTTCTGGCTGAACTGCAGACAGTCAGGGGATGCTGTTACTGGCTTAGCTCCTCTGAATGAAGACAGAAACTGGGACACACAACAGTTTGTTTTCAGTTAATTTGAGGGCTGATCTGCAGCATTATCTACAGTTCTTTTTGCATTTTCTTTTCACTTTTTCCTCTTCATCGTGTGTTGATATGTTGCTGTACATTCGATCCTGACAATGACTCACAACACTGATACAGTCAGACTGTGACAGCAGTTAGTGTTTTGAGTCATGTGTCCCAGTTTCTGTCTTCATTCAGAGGAGCTAAACCAATAACAGCACCACCTGACTGTCAGCAGTTCAGCCAGAAAGACGCTCATGTGGGTCACCTGGACAAGAGGGAACAATAGACATGATGTCGTTTGATCAAGAGATGATGTAGCAGCTGGGCAAGTGGTGTCCAACCAGTGTCCTGGAGAACAGTGCTGGATTTTCATCCACCTGAACCTCCTCCTGTCTGAAGTTGGTCTAATCAGTGTAATCAGATGCTGGAGTGACAGACTGTGACTACGTCCTGCAGCGTTAGGTACAGCCGTTAACTTGCTCATGCATGGCTTTTAAAGTAAACAGAAAATATAAAATGGCCAAATAACGTTAGATTACGCATGCAGTATCATTAGCAGCTGGTGCAGAAAGTTGGTGGTGCTTTCCAGTGGGAACATCAAGGAACACCACTGACCACTGGGTGAGTTTCATGGCTTTGAAAACCAACGTGTAAGGTGGTTTTAGGACAGATTTACACATGGCCATAGACAGCATTGTTAAGCCAGGCAGGGGAAAGACAAATTCTCTCAAATTGTCAGAGAAGGAGCAATCGTCAAGATTTTGGTCTTGACCACTCTATTTCATCATGAACAACCAGGAATGGGGCTCAAAGTGCAAAATACTGGACTGCTCCTTTAACAAAGCACTGTGGGATACTTTCACTTCGAGTGTCTGAGCGCTGCAGCTGCACTCCTGCACTTTGTAGGCGAGGTTTTCAGCTGCAGCTCACTCTCTGGAGGAATTCACCGGGTGCAGCTTAATTTATTGTCACATGTTTTGCAAATCGATGAATGGCCCCACCTCTACCTAAATCACAAAGACATTAAAAGTGTATACTTCAGTATTTAAATTGTCATCGCAATATTCTGTCCCAGCCTCTGCTGCAGCCTCCTCTCCATCCTAGCGAGGAGCTTCCCTCCCTCTCCCTCTGATTGCAGGAGTGGAATCAGGTGTGCAGGAGTCAGGCAGCAGCTGCTAACTATCTACAATTCACTCTGCTTCAAAGACCGGGCTCCAACTTCAGCACGCTGCCAGATCATACACTCAGCTACACAGTCAGTCTCATTCAAGCCTCTTTGTTAATTCTTGTCTGTTGATACGCTCGCTGTGCCCTCAGCATTATCGTGGTGCGACTCCTACCTCTGAGCTCCACCTACCAGCTCCTCTGCTTCAGACTTTATCCACCCATTACTCCTCCACTTATATATACTATATACCTCTTTGATCCTGCTCCCAGTCTCTGTCTCTGTCTTCATTTGGGTTCACTAGATTAGCTCTTTAACAGCGACTTCATTGAAACACAAAACTGCTTCAACCTCACTCAACATGTCAACTTCTCCACCCAAAACCGCAGACACGTACAGGACCCCACTGGTCTCACTATACACCAGCTAACTCGCTCTGATCTCACCATCTCTGACCACTTAGCCATCACTTTTGACTTTGACTTTAGCGCCCCCACGCCTACACAAAAACGAACAATCAACTTCCGCAAGCTCCACTCCATCTCTTCCTCCGACCCCCCCACACCACATCTGACCTCGCCAATGACTACAACAACACCCTCTCCTCCTGCCTTGCCCAGCTTGCTCCCAGCAAAACCAAGACGGTCTCCTTCAACCACTCTGCTCCGTGGTACACTCCTGAACTTCACCAGATGAAAACCTGGGGCCGTCAGCTAGAAAGACAGGTCTCACAGTTTATTGTCAAGCCTACAAAGACAATATAAAGATGCCCTCTCACACACCCGTTGTACCTATCACTCTCGGCTTATACAGTCTGGCTTCGGAAACCTGAAAGAACCTTTCACTACAATCAACAAACTCCTAAACCGCCTCGACAAGTCGACTAGTCTAAAAAAAAAAAAAGGAAAACACTGCTTAAATGCCGCTGAAGTACGAGACACTTTGCGCCGTGCAGTATGAATGTGAACATGAATGTTCAGGCTCAACATATTCCATTAACTTCCTGATGTCTTTACCTTCAACAAAGCTTAGCGGAAACATATCTTGTGAGGTCACTGACGCAATGAGCTGCGTTATCTTCTCAGATTGGGCGGGATCACAGCGTGAACAATGTCAATATGGTCTGAGTGTGGCTAACAGCGCTAGCAGCATCCAAACATCCAAATGCTTGAGCTGAATGTTGTTGCTCATTGCTGCAGTTGAGTGATTATATGCCAGTGTATTTTCTGACTCAGCCTACATGCTGCCTTGTTTTCATTTTCTAGATCAAAGTTCTGCCAAACCATGCTGGTTTTGTCAGAGGACATCTCTCTTATTTCCCAGCGTGCTGTTTTAAACTCCAGTCTACTCGAGCATTACCGCGGGGAGGGCGACTGCTGTCTGACGGCTCTGTAGCACCCACTAGTGGCCTTATGTGGCCTTGTACATGAATAAAACAATAATTGGTTTAACCGACTGATATTTCTGGTGCCGACTAGCGAGGGGGCGGACGTTTAATCGTTCAGACAGCTAATCACGCGCATCTCTACTATCCACAGAGACCTGGCCACTCCTCCATCCCCCTGGTTTCCGTTCCCACCACCAGTACTGAATCTGCCCTCCTCAGAGTCACAAACGACCTTCTCCTCTCCTCTGATGCCGGCACACTCAACATAATCATCCTACTTGACCTGAGTGCAGCATCTGACACCATCACCCATTCCATCCTTCTCTACCTGCCTTGAAACCTGCTCTCAACATCACCGGCACTGCACTCTGCTGGCTCCAATCTCACCTCTGCGACAGATATCAGCAATCGCATATCGCACATTTTCCTGATATCGTGCAGCCTTTTTTAGGAGCAGCACGCCCTGAGCTGCCCCAACCACCACCAAACTGAGCAATTTTTTCATGCGTGGAAACAAAAATTCTTCTTCTCTGAACCCAAACTTCAGTCTCAAAGGAAATCATTTCTGGTGCCGTCTGAAACTTCATCTTCCAGCTGAACAATGCAAAGAAGAACTGCGACTGAATCAGTCGGCTTCTGTTCGCTTCTTCATCTGCAAAATACACTGGGAACAATCAAGAGTTATACAGAGTGTCTTTATCTGTGTCAGGCAGCAGAGGAGCTCAGTGGCTAATAGCATTATTCACACAGCTCCAAGAGGTCACTGGTCCACTGGGAATAAACATGAGTCACACTGAGGCGCAAACAAATGACGGTGTTGTATTGTGGAGGAGGCTGGAGATGGCGAACCATCAGTCCTATTTTATCTGATTCAAACGCCCTTATGAATTCATACTCGGCCATGCCAATGCATTTAAAGCAGATGACTGGTGTGGCCCCGTGTCACCGTGCAGCACTGAGCTTTGCATCACGGACACACAGCAAAGGTTACATTTGAATTTCCTCGCTTCGCCACAATACTTTATATGTCTGTAAGAAGAATGATCCTTTTTCTAAACACGCACGTGTCTGTAGATGCGAGAGGTGTGACGTTTTGAAGCGAGAAGGAAGTGGTGGGATCAAACACGTGTGTTCAGTACAACATCTGGACTCAAAAAATTAAAGCTTCTTCCTTCTAAGCCCTGTGAGAGCAGATCATTTAAATTTATCAGAGGCATAATCCCCCTGAATCACCTTTTCTTCTGATTCTTTCATTGTTTCCTTCTCACACATCACTGCTGCTGGTTCTGTCATAATCTCATGTATTTTTAGACATGGGTGTTTCATTGTTTTCCCTGATCTCCTCCGTGCGCTATGAACACAGTCATTGTAAAGCCAGCAACAGCCTGAGGGTGACGACGCTGCTCAGTGAGGGGAGGCAGGAGTGTACAATTCGGGGGTCAGAATGATTCAGAGGAGTCAGGGGAAGGAGACAAAAAAAAGATTTGGATTAAAATGAAAAAAGGGAGAGAAAGAAAATGAGTCAGAGTGCTTTTGAAGTGCTCAGATTAATTTCAAAACTTCATTATCTCCAGTGTGTACGTTATAGTCCTGCATTAATATTTGAAGACTGAAGTTAACACTCATTTTGAAAACTGCAAGCATGTGGGCTGCTCAAAAACAGACATCACACGGTTTTAAAATGAGTTTAAGAGAAGCCAAATAAGAAGGACTGGAAACAAGACAAAGAGAAAAGTCCTTATTCAGACTGAAGTTAAATATTCATTTAATGGAGCTGCGTCTTTATGCACAGGTTTACTCGCTCATGAGGGAGAGAAGGGGCCTCGCACTGACGACAGCAGCGAGCCAACATATTAAACACCACAGGACACAAATCAGCTGGGAAATTATAGACATAAGGAGGGATTAACAGTGATAACAATAACACGGGGAAACAGAGGGACAAGAGAGAGACAGAAAAACAGCTCTGGTCCTGACAGAAGAATAAATCGTGCTTCAGCTGTTGCTCTGTACGTTTCCTGCCCCATTGAAATGCAGAGAAACTGCCGTGACATCTAGATAAACAGTCTTTGTGATAATTTATCAAATGCTGCTTTCCATTTTTATGCAGATGACACAGTCATCTATTGCTCATCCCCCTCAGTACAAACCCTTGAATTCCTGCAGCGTGCCTTTGTTGTTCAGTCCCATTTAGCTCGACTTAAAGTAGTGCTCAATGCAGACAAATCTGAAGTCATGCTTTTTTCTAATGAAAAAAAAAACAAACAGTTATCTAACCTTCCCAAGGGTTAAAATTAAAATGGTCACTTGAAAGCCATTCAAACTGAACATTGAAAGCCTTGTTCCAGTTTCTCCCTCAAAGCAAGGAAACACTTGATTTTGGCAACTTGTTTACCTTCACTGGACTACGGCGATCTTCTTTATGAATGCACCTAAAGAAGTGCTTAAAGAAGTCGGATACTGTGCACCAATGTTTTATCACTGGCTGTGGAAACCTTGTTCATCACTGTACTTGGTATGCTACTGGCTAATGGCCTTCTCTGTGTGTCTGCAGGCTCTTGCTGGAGATTTTAAATCTCAGCGGGTCTTTCACCTGGTTAAATAAAGGATTTAACACTGAAGCTTGAACTTCAAGGTCCAGTGCATAGGATTTGGAGGATATATTAGCAGAAATTAAATGTAACATTTAAAATTATGTATAAACACCTGAAAATAAGAATTGTTGCTTTTTTGTTACCTTAAAATAAGTTGTTTATATCTAGATAAGGGACGAGTTCTCTTCAATGGAGTCCGCCATGTTGTTCTATGATAGACCACAATGGACAAACCAAACACTGGCTTTAGATCAGGCCATTTGTGTTTTCTCGCCAGCTGCTGTAGTTCTCCTGCATGCTTGGTACTGCATCCTCACCACTAGGTGTCACTAAATCCTGCACACTGGACCTTTAAAGTGGAAACGGACAGCTGTCCAACCCCCCATGTTAATAATGACATACTGCTGTGATACAATAATAATCTCCAGGGCTGGTACCTGTGGTTATTCCACAGGCTAGTTAATAACATGTGGGGCAGGAAATCCAAAGTGTGGGATCATTTTGAGAAGGTGAAGGACCAACCCAAGGTGATATGTAAACTCATCTTCATTGGTCCACTACAAACATGACGTATCATGTGAAACATGGAAGTAGCTACATGCCCATTAGCCCACAGCGTCATTAACAGGCGGCTCGCTCAGTGTGTGACGTGCACTTGTAGATAAAATATAGGCCTATATTAATGAAGGTTCATTAGTACGGTTTGTATTTCTCTGTAATGTAGCACAGTGTTAACAATGTTACTGAGACTATTCTTTCTCACACCTTCAACTCAAACCACCAAAATATATCATTCCATCATTACATTCACATCACAAACATGTGGCCGACTAGTCGACTAATGGCCCTGAATGAAAATTCCCAGGTAAAAGGGTTAAAACGTACAAAACATGCATGATAAAGAAGCGTCTGCTCTCTATAGTCGAGGTGTTTTCGCTGCTCTGCATCGACAGGTCTCTGTAAAGCTTTCACTGCCTCTCTGCTTTCATCAACAAATAATACTGAAACCATCAGACTTCCTCTGCAGTCTGAGTCGTCTCCAGGAGCTGATCAGTGTAAAGAAACGCCTGTGAGAGGTTTGCAACAAAAGCAGCAGGATACAAGACGGCCAATCAATGACTTCCTACAGGCAGGAAAATGGGTTAGAAACAAGCAGCGCTACATTTCCAATAACTGCTCTTTGCCTGATTGTCTGTCTGACAGTGGTTCTGCAGGGTCTTAATATTTACTGAAAACTGGATTTATCGTGTCGCTGTGCAGAGTGTTTGCTGAGTATCAGTCACAAACTGCTTCAGAATAAAACCTGGTGGATTCCAGTGTTCACCTTAACTGGCTGTTTAATCCTTCACGTCCTCACCTGACACCAGCATGTAAATTCAGATCAGCACTAATATCCTCCCTGCTTCATTCTGCCTGCTCGTGAGAAGAAGCAGACAACCTGCGTCTACATTCAACTTCTCTCTCTGCTGGCTGTCGGAGCACAGGTGGGAGGCAGCCAATAAATCTGTCGGTGCAGCGGTCACAGCCAGCCAATCAGCAGGCGGCAGACAGACGGCAACAGAGGCGGACAGACAGAAGGAGACGCTGGTACAGGCAGACAGAAGGTAAATGTATTATTAGTCAAGGTGAGGAGTGATCATTTATATAAGTGTGTGTGTGTGTGTGTGTGTGTGTGTGTGTGTGTGTGTGTGTGGGCGTTTAACAGTGTGTTGTGAGTTTCCATGGCAAACAATGTTGTGGTCAAGCAAAACCTCGGCGAGACCTCATTATTTCTCTTCCAACATCGTGAAATTAAACGAGCCATTTGGAAAAAAGATGAGAAACCCAGAGGAGGCAGACAGACAGACAGACGGTTTCAGGGCCAAGCGGTGGACAGACAGGCAGTTGTTTACTCGCTGGTTGTCAGTCAACATCTTTTCTGCTGGAGCTTTTTGGCTCGCTGCTCCTTAAAGACTCTGGATGGAGACTCTCCAGTAGGGCTGCCCCAGACCAAGAATATTCCTCGTCGACTGACACTCGTCACTTAGATCCATTGGTGGACTAGTCGTCTGCATGTTTACGATGTTAATGTAATGATGAAATGATATATTTTGGTGGTTTGAGTTGAAGGTGTGAGAAAGAATAGTCTCAGTAACATTGTTAACACTGTGCTACATTACAGAGAAATACAAACCGTACTAATGAACCTTCATTAATATAGGCCTATATTTTATCTACAAGTGCACGTCACACACTGAGCGAGCCGCCTGTTAATGACGCTGTGGGCTAATGGGCATGTAGCTACTTCCATGTTTCAGAGGATACGTCATGTTTGTAGTGGACCAATGAAGATGAGTTTACATATCACCTTGGGTTGGTCCTTCACCTTCTCAAAATGATCCCACACTTCGGATTTCCTGCCCGACGTGTTATTAACTAGCCTGTGGAATAACCGCAGGTACCAGCCCTGGAAATTAGGGGCCGTGACACATGCTGCATCTTTAACCACCTGGAAAATACAAGGTCACCTCTGTGTGGCATTAAACAATAATGGCGATCGGCCACATATCATGCCGATGTAAAATGATGGCTTTTTCGTCTTTGTCTGGTGCCAGAAGTCAGTGACCAAGTGCCGGACTTCAACGACTTTGGAGTGAGACTGTGACTCAGAGGTAGAGCAGGTCGTCCACTAATCAAAAGATTGGTGGTTTGATCCTCGGCTCCTCCAGTCCACACGTCGAAGTATCCTTAAGCAAGATACTGAACAAATTGCTCCTGATGGTTGTTAGAGAGCACGTGTGAGAGCATATGATGGTTACTGAGTAGCCTCGGCCACCTAGTAGTTCAGTTCAGTTCAGTTCAGTTCACTTTTATTCTGTTTCCACTGTGAAAGTTGTGGATGGTACCTATAGAAGCGTTCCTTAGCGTCCCCATGTTTGGTCCCCCCTCTGTTGGGGTACCTAGCACACAGATCTGGTACTAAAAGGTGGAGCTGTGAACACTGCAGTCTGATTGGTCAGTAGAGGACGGTCACTCTGCTCAGGGCTGAGTTGTGTCTGGTTTTGAGGCTCATGTAACCACTGTTCATACTGTGGAGAGTTTTATTAGTAAACTGGAACTATAAAATGAAAGGATGTTTTGCTGCCTCTCACAGCAGCTGGAGTCGGAGAAAAAATCACTTCATTCACTGGGCCGACTGCCGGCAACTTTTAAGGTGGAACGTTAACTTGTAATGTTACTCAATGCATGAGTTGATGACGTGAATCCATCAGCACACCTTAAATTTACCTGTGACAACTGTCGGAGAAATAAAAAGCATCATGGAGCGTTGTTCCTGTGGGCTCCAGCAACACGAAATCCCTGAGCTTGCCTGAGAAGGACTAAATGCACAAAGCTGCTATTTTGAAATATCCCATGGAGAGAGACTCTCGCTCTGCAGCCTGTTCTGTTTTGTTCTGAAAATGTGGGCGTGCAGCCTCGTTCTGTGGACGATAAACCAGGTGCAGACTTCCATCTGTGTCACCGCTGATGAGGAAATACAGCGAGTGCTGGACGGAGCAGTGAGTGACAACAACCCCGCCCACATTTAAGACGACTGTCTGAACAGGCCGAGGGTCTAGGTACCATGTCTGAAGGGTTACTGTTGGTTCCAAAGGTACTGTACTTAAAGTGTTTGGTGGAAACAGGGCTTAAAAGCACTGTGAGTAGTCAGAGGATTAGAAAGGCGCTATACAAGATCTACAAAAATAAGACTGCTGTAAATATAATATCTGCATGAAGTCAGCTGTTCAGTAGCTGATATCTGGGAATAATGCGTCTCCATCTGCTTCTCCGTCTCCTGGCTCGCTCATCACACCCAGAGCACGAGTTCACTCAAACACAGCTGATGGGAAAATAAAAGTTAATTCCTTTTTACAGAGAGATGTCTCGTCCTCGTGTTGCTAAATGTAACCCTGCCCTCAGAGTATGTGCCTCCACAGTGTTTACCTCACAGCTTTCTCTGCAGGGGTCTCAGACCTCGGCTGTAAAGCAGAGTGGAGATCTGCCGGCCGCTCCAGACGTTCAGCTGTGCAGCTGCCTCGTTTCAAACCACTGAGTGGACTTGTTGAGCTCACTGAAAGGAGCTGTTGTTCAGCAGCCAGACAACGAACAGTAAGCCTTGTTAATCCTCCGGCTTTGTTTCCACGATTCACAACCACGACTACTCTTGCTGAATGGACAATAACAAACTGCCCGCCAGTTGATTTACATGTTATACGTGCTCCTTCCTGACAAGCAGCAATGGCTGATTTCAAGACCTCACTACTTTTCTGATCGTGATCTAAAGTTCAGATCAGATCCAGAGCTGCCAGCTCCAGCTGGGTCTGATCACGCCCCCGCTCTCCGTTCACCACACAGTCAGTGATGTAAGACCTGAATCTAGTCCGGGAGCAAACACAGAGCTTTTTGATGTCTTCATCCAAAGGAGATAAATTAAACTGAAACACTGTGTTTTATAAAAGCTGCTTGAATTTGGCTACAATTTTACTGCTGATAAAAAACAAGGCAATTATTTGCGAGTGAGGCATTAAGTCATCTCTCCCTTTCTGTTTGTGCATCTTTATCTTTATTCTTCCAAACAGATGAGTCTAAAATCTCTGAGTCATGCTGTGTGTGACATTTAGTAGAGATTAACTCAAACTGTGGGAGAATATAATAAAAAAATACTGAATAATGAGACAGCGCTGGCCTGATGGAGATGCTATTGATCCAACAAAATCCAATCCAAAAATCCAGACAGACATTTAAAGTGTTTTTTAAGAAATATAAACTACAATGACATCAGTATACTGAAAACAAGTTCTGCATTAAATTCAGAGGATGGACAAACTTGATGATTTTAGAAGTTATATTATACCCTCTGAAGTCAGCAACATATCCCTAAAATCTGTACGATCTGAGCTAAAAGGTTATGTACGTCAATAAATCACAATAATTGATTCAAGTATTGAAATTGTGTCGCTAAAAAACAAAACAAAATCAGACATCTTTTGTATCAGATTTGACAAAAAAACCCAAAACAAAGCTGCCAAAATTCACTGTTTGGATTAAAACCATTTCATTGAGCACTGTGAGTCAACTCGTGACAAAGACACAAGCTCACTCGTTGATGCTTTTTTCCACATCTCACGGCAGTGTGAGACGTTAAATGTCAGGCATGGGATTCGGGCTAAATCAGATTTTTTTCCCCATGATTCAAAATATATTTATGAACAAAGTTTTAAAAAAGTGTCCTGTATTTATGTGGCACCAAATGTAGTGATGTGTTTATGATTTTAGGCGTTATATTGACATTAACCCTCTGAACTCTGCAACAGAGACGGTCCACAAGTGCCTGTATTGGTATTTCAGCTTATTGTGATGTCATTCTTCCAGTGTCTTTAAATGCTTCATATCCCTAAAATCTGTACAACCTGAGCTAAAAGGTCATGTACGTCAATAAATCTTACTAATTGATCGAAGTATTGACATTGTGTCACTAAAAAAATACCAAGTCAGTCATGTTTTTTCATCAGAATTGACTGAATAAAAACAAAAAATATTGATCTGATTCTGACCTGATTCTCTGGTGTTCACTGCAAATCCACTAAATAAACAGTCTGGGGGTGAGACACCTGAGAGAGTGCAGTGTAGCCAATCAGAGGCAGAGTAGGGCGGGTCTTGTCAAGAAAAGCCAATAGCGAAGTAGCAAGCAGAATAAACTGAAGGATTAGTATGTGATGTCACACAGGAAGTGCTCCCCTCCTCAACATGCCTCGGTGTGGCGCTGGAGTCAGTCACATTACTCATCCTCTGTTTTCACTTATGCTCACTTTTAGTCTGACCGCAGAAGAAAAAACTCTGCTGCACTTCCGAGCTTTTCCTGGGAAAAAGGGCTTGTAACTTTTGTGGACACTACCGCACTACTCACTCAGTTAACCAGTTTCACTACTGAAAAGCTATTTGACTAAGGAAGTAGTGACGTCACCACCACGCTACTGAGAAATGTAGGTAAATTAGGAATGGCTGTTACTTGTGGTGACGCTACTGCCCAACACTGTTAGCTAGAGCCCAGTCTCACTCCGAAGTCATCGAAAATCCGGTGCTTGGGCAGCGACTTGCAGAGTCAGACACCAACAAAAAAAGGCGTCCTTTGACACTGACATGATAAGCAGCTGGTTGCCGTTATAGTTTAATGGCGTCCGGCGGCGTCAGGGGGGAATGTAGTGGGTCAAGGACGAAAGTTAAGGCGGCAAACGTCCAGGTGGGAGGGGTGGTGGATGGGTCCAACAAACATCGACTTTCACCAGAGAGACCAGTGTTTGCGTCCTGTG
This sequence comes from Cephalopholis sonnerati, assembly GCA_019142605.1. Lineage (NCBI taxonomy): Eukaryota > Metazoa > Chordata > Actinopteri > Perciformes > Serranidae > Cephalopholis > Cephalopholis sonnerati. The sequence goes on along the minus strand of JAGQAX010000013.1, from coordinate 7,434,888 downwards.
AGATTGTAAAGCCAAACCCTGTTCTTTTTTCTAAAATGTAACCATGTGTGTTTGTTGTCGAAGGAAAAAAACATCAAGTCGTAGTGTTGTACTGACGTAGTGCTTTTATTTTGAAAGAGACTATGCAAACTGTACATTTCCTGTGAAAACAGAAGTGTATTTTGAAAGGACACAATGCATGTAACAGGCTGACACGGCGTCCCAGAACGTCAACAACCAACACACCCAGGGTACCTTGCACGTCGTATGTGGACGTGGAAAACTTCGATAAGTGACGAGGTCAGAGTGAGAAGCAAAAGACCCACCCCTGATTAACACTGCTGTCACACAGAGCTGGAGACACACACACACACACACACTTAGAAAAGCAGAGAGGAATTTTTCATTAGCGTCAGAATTTCTCGAACTATTCCTGGAGGCTTCAGTAACGTGGTGGGAGGTGAGACCTTCATCATAGTGAGACGTGCTCCTGTGTGCCAATATCTGTTTCAATTACTGCGGGACTTAATTAAAAGTCTCTCTTTAACCTGTCTGCCATTTACATCTCGGCGTTATGACTGTCCAAAGCTGCACAAAACAATCTGTTTCATTTAAAAATACCTCATTGTTCGAGGCTCCCTCTGAGCGCAGGGCTGCCTGAGTCATCAGTGTTCACCGAGGCCCTCTTACCAAAATCAGACTGTGGTGTTTGTTGTGGTTACTGGTGTGAAATGTTATCCAGCAACACGAACTATTGAACCAGCGCTTAAAGCATTTGCACTTTGTCTGTTTAGAAGGGTTCACAGCCAAACTCGGCACTGCCTCCACCCGCACTGACTTCACCGATTTAGTAATGCACTTTGTCTTTGTTGCAGCACTGTGGGACTCATGATGATGTTATGTTCTGGAAACAACAATCATTTGTTGTCACAAGTGGCAGTTAATAACAGCTGCAGAGGTCAGGCTGTTCTCACAAAGTTTACGTATGTTTTCCTACGAAGAGCAATGCAGCCCAAACATATCCCACGTGTTTATAGAGGCTGCGATCATGTGACCAATGCGCTGACGGCAGCACTGAGCGCTCATAAGGAGGCAGGTTGGGCTGGTGGATGGGTCACAAAAAAACAGATTTTCGCCTGGGACTTTGAGTCATGTGCTCGGATCCGTGTGAACTTGTAATCAACTTTGAGTCATCTTAAGGTGTGTCCTCAGCATGTTTCTTTTCCTAAACTTGACCTCAGTAACTTTAAGTCAATAGGAGGGTTTCATGTGACGTCACATTGCTGAATCGCGAGAGCGTGAAATTCAGATGGAGGGCAGGAAGTGTATTTGCTGGATCTGCCGTCTGAGAAAATGCCTATGTTTTGTGCAGTTTACGGCTGCTCCAATCGTTCAAACAGAGAGAAGGGAAAGCAATTTTTTAGAATACCAAAGGTTGTAGTCCATAAAGGTGAGAAATGTAAAAAGCTAACTGAACAACGCCATAAAAAGTGGATTTTAAACCTACGTCTGCGGTCGGAAGGAGCAAAGTCAGTTGGTGTACCAGGGGCGCGAACATCCAGCCGGGGCGGCCTAGGGTGTGTAATCCAGGGAGGGGTGCTTAAGTGTGGGTGCTCAGGACCGGCCGGTGGTGAGGGTTCTGGAGGAGGGTTAGAGCAATGGGAGAGTGGCCGCGGGCCGGGCTGAGGGCTGCAGGAGGCGGCCGGCAGGAGTGGGGCCCTCCACTTTGGCTACCTTAAGAGAGTCATGGTTACTGCGATGTGAAATACGCTCCGCAGTTTTCATGGGTGTTTTTATTTTGAAAATTGACTGGATACTCTTGTTTTTTCTGCGCCTGATTTCCTGTTTGACTCATTAGGTCTGTGGAAATTGACACTTTGTCGCGCGGCGTCCATCAAAAAATAGACCCGGCGCGTATTTTTAGCGGAGCAGAGCGCTGAGCCGCTTCTGGTGGAGCAGTTTACATTGACTTGAATGGCCGCGATTAGCTCCAGGACCCGCGCCGTGGCTGAATCGCCCACTTGACGGATCCAGTGGACATCCAGGGTAAGCGTGTGCAAAGTTTTGGGTGACGCAGAGCGGTATAGCAGGAGGATACTTTGATCTTGTATTCTGTGAGGCGTGGCTACAGCTGCGAGCGAGAGCATGATAGGCTGACTGGTTACACGGAGGTCTATGGGATTTTAACTTTTAATGATAATGTTGTGAATATTAATCCAAAAAACTTCAAAATCAAGGATGCACACCATCGTGCCATGCGCAAGCCATATCCGAAAGCTCAGGTTGATCTGACAAACAGTCAGAGAGATATAAGAGCCACAGACACACAGACACACAGACAGAGATTTCTTGCTTTATAGATGGATGTTATGATTAAATTGTTCAGTAGTGTAGTATTTACAAGAGTTATTAATGTTGGAGAAGAAATTGCTATCCGGGTCAATATCCAGTTCCATGTCCAGTATGCTGCGATCATAGTAATCCAATGTATTAAGTTCCACTTGTTCACATCCCTTATCAACAAAGTTAGATGACTGCCGTCACCTGATGTAGAGAAAGTTATATTATTGTGCGTCATGGTGTGTTGTTACCTGTTGTAGCCCAATCGAGTCCAGTGCAGTCCGGTATACAGTGCAGATCATCTTAGCTCGTCATCATTGATACTTGTTCGGCTCCTTGATGTTTTTGATGACCACCACTTTTGCATTTTCAGGGGTCCCGTTCAACTTGATGAAGATCTTACAGTTAGTGGTCCAAGTGTTTTGTATTTTCCCTTGTTTCTTGAGATAGCGAGCATTTTTAGCGATGTCTGCATTGTGCTTGGTTAAGTGCTCGTTCAAAAAAACGTTTTAGCCTTCTCCCTTGCTTCAGTAATGCGGTCTTGTGCTTCCTGTTGACAAACCTTAGTATGACAGCTGGTTTGTCGTTATCGTTGTTACTCCTGGGCAGGGTATGCCATGCCTCGATGGTATTACAGTCCAGTGTGATCCCTTTAGACTGTGGAAAGTTAGCTACTTGTTGCTCCGTTGAGATGTCTTCAAGCTCACCGCTCTCCCCCTCGTTGTTAGCGGTCACCGCCCGAGCGTATGACCGGGGTTTTATGCTGAGACCAGACACGATCACATCATTGATCCTGCTGTATTGCTCCAAAGCTTGGACCCTGCTTTCCAAAAAGTCAAGACGTTTGTCTTTCTCGGCGTTCTGGGTCCGCAGCGCCTTTACTTCCGCAACCAGCTCCATGATAGTTTTCTGCTGCTGACTTACAACAGACATTTAATTCGTCAAGAAATCCAATGACTTTTTAATTTCATCAATGTCCTCCTTATTTTTCTTGGTAGTCATGATGATGACTTTGTCATCCACCCAGACCCTGGCTAAAGACGAGCCACACTGGGTTCTGTGTGTGTTTGCTAGCTGCTACGTGTCACACGGGAGAGAAACCGTTCAGCTGGTCACTGGGAAGTTTGAAAGTTGCATAAATAACAACAGTCTCAGTGAAACATCACTCCAGACGGACAAATCCAACACGACATCCGACACTAATCTGATAAAAAATCAGTTGATAAACAGAGAACGATGAACCTGACGCTCCCCGAGCAGAGCACACCACACAGCAAACATGATTATGCTATTATGCTAATTTAACAAATGACACCTATTATTCTATTGATCACCGTTGGTTTAAGTCGCTGTATCTCCTGACAGAACAGCATGGTTGAATTTCAGCCTGTGTGCCTGTTTATTCAGCACAACGTTGCTGAAACAGAGCAGCAAATGTTGCCGCAGAGAGAAGACAGCGGAGTGAGAGTTGTGGGCCGGACACATGCCACCTTTTTGCATCCTCGAATTCATTGTATTCAATGAAGACGCTCAGCAGGCGCGCTCAAATGCCAGCACAATGCTGTTGCGCCTGTTTTCCAGGGTGCAACAGCTGCGCCCCGAGATAAACGGAGTTCAACTTTTGGAATGCAGCAACGCACACCGCAGGTCATGTGACAAGGAACGACCAATCATAGCCGACAGATATCTTTCCCTTCTCCTGTAAATATTCAGTCTGATAAACACGGAAAAGTTGATCATGTTAGTGCAGGGCTACCCAGAGCTTTACATATGTCCCATGGACGATAGTCCTACACACTTATAAACAGCTCCTGGAAGACGATCAGCTCTGCGCTCAGGATTTCAGGTAAAAAGGCGAAATGATGCTTGTTAAGGTTGCTTAGCAACCTCAGACACAACCTGCCATCGCACTCCCGAAAGCGGGCACAAAAAAGAGTTACACCCAGCACCTGACCTCAGGCAGTTAAAGATGCGGCACGTGTACGGGCCCTCTAACTCAGTTTATCTCAGGGCACAGCTGTTGCACCCTGAAAAAGAGTCGCTCGGGAATGTGTCCACACCGTGACAGCGTCGGTCTGGTGTTTAGTGTGCCTACCACATTTTTTTATACATTGAAAACAATTACTTCTTGGGCGCAAAAAAGATGGCATGCGTATGGTCCCTTATCTCGTCAGGACACGTGCTTTGTCTGCTGACCTGAATTTTCACTGAACTGAAAAGATTTCCACGCTGCTTATTAATCCAGAGTTATCTCTTTGTCTTTCACTTGGGTGCTTGCTGCCGTCTCTCTGCTGCTGTTTGATGGTGACACAGAATTTCAAAATAAAGGCACAACCTAAAGACGATGATATGGATCGACGTTTTCACTTTGCATCCATGACATTGGATAGTTGATCACGGAGTTGATATAGTGATCCAGATCGATGGATCGTTACACCCCTGCTTTATCCACCTAAAAAAATCCATATCAGAATAAGTCTAAGCTAAATATAGCTCACACTTAAATAAAAACAAACTAACTGAGGAAACATCTGCTCAGTGCGGTTTGTTTTTAATGAATGTGATGCGAGAATTTTCTGCCCAAAGTTAAGTAAGAAGCCTTGAGAGATCATTGAGACCATAAACTGAAAAGGGTCGTGCTCTAACAGACAATACACACTCGAACCTTTCTGCAGCCGGTGCAGTCACCCCCTGCTGGCCTTAGAAAGAATGCAGGTTTAGATTGGCTTCAGTTTTCAGACCTGGAGGAAGCTGACGCAGCAGCTTCTGATGTACAGTCTGCGTCTGTACAGAAACATTTTTCATCCACTCTGTTGGCTCAGGGAGAGGCTGACGTAATCAGCATGGACATATATTCATATTTATGTGTGTGTGTGTGTGTGTGTGTGTGTGTGTGTGTTTGTGTGTGTGGAGGCCATTAATGGTGTATTTCATGCAAAAAGATGACTCAATCTCATGTGTTGCCCTGAGACTCAGAGTAAATGGGGCTTGTCTCTCCTCTGGCTAATCACTCTGACTGGAGTTCATGACAGCCTCAAGTGCCGACTGCAGCGCTGCGTTGATTAAATCTCACCCACCAGTCCAGAATTACTTAAGATAATTACCAAACTTATTTCCATTTTCATCTCCGGCTACCATTTAATTCCATTACAGGTGACACGCTGCTTCAGCAGCACATTTTCTGAGCTGAAAACAAAAACAAGCTATAAATTCTGTTGACTGTGAAGCACTGACGCACACCCAAACACACTCAGCAGGAACCCAATCTTATGGTCCGTGTTGAGTCGTTATTTCCCCCCTCTACACGTGTGCATTTGTCTGCAAACTGTTGTCGTAGCGGAGGTGACACCTGGTGTTCATGCTAACAGCTGAGGAGCAGAGATTTTCAATTCCTACTGATCCTCCAATCACACAGCAGTGGGACTCCTCGCTCCAAATGTGTCCTGCTACATTGTCATTTTTCTGCCATCTGCTCCCACCAGGATGCATTTTATAGGTTTAGTGTGTGCAGCGTCACACAGTGAGCAGCGTCACAGCCGAGGCAAGTCAGGGGAACAGAAAGTGTTTTTTATCCCTTTGGAATAAAGCTCAATACGGTGATTATGATACAAGTGTGTTTATAATGTATTTTTTCCCCGTTAAAGGGTTTTTTGGGGAGTTTTTCTTTATCCACTGTGAGGGTCAAAGGACGAAGAATATCGTATGCTGTAAAGCCTCTGAGGCAAATTGTGATTTGTGATATTGGGCTTTATACATAAAATGAAATTGAAATTTATATTGTCACTACTCATCATGTTACTGAGCTGTTTTTCATTTAGCACCCCAGAAAAGAAAAGAAAGTCAAACTTGATCTTAATTATCCCCAAATATCAGTCAAAAAACATGGCGTACACTCTTTACTCCATCTCTCACTGATGCAAAGTAAAACTGTTGACCCGCTGTCTCCCCATAAAAAGAGATAAAAAAGGGTCTACAGTATGTGGCTGCATGTTGCTATTCTGTCTCCTCCATCACACTGTTGTAGCGCAGACCTGATGTTATAGAAGTAAATCTAAAAGTCAGGATCAGAAAGTACATTTCTTTGCATTCATTTGATTCCCAGTCAAGACACTTTGGTAAGAATTGCTTCACCTTGTAAATATGGACTTTAAAACTGTTAAAAAGTGCAACTAAGTGGAAAGGTGATCACTTTTTCACCGATAGACGAAACTGTTGTGTTTGTCTCTTTTGTATGTTTCATGTTTTCGCAGAAGAAAAGAAGACGAGGAAACCATACTGGTCAGAGGAGGAAAAGATTCTACTTCTGGCAAATCACACAATCACAGAAAGCACAAACTGCAAAGTTAATTTATTCCCCAAATACCAGAAAACAGAAAACAACTGTAGGAAGAAAATTAATTCAGTCACACCTATGGAGTAAAATCAAAAGTGTATCCACTGGGTTCTCCTAGTCGCAGAATCTCAGGGTGTGTTCCTTATTTTCATTCCTCACCATAAACTCAGTCATGTTGCAGTTAAGATAGAGTCAGAGGTCCCTTAAGTTGTTGTTTTTTTTTACCTTGCTTTGGTTGCTAAGGTCTTCTGTGCAACAGTCTCAGGATTTCTTAAGTGTGAGACCAAGACAAGGAGAAAACCAAAAATACTTAAGTGAACATTTTAAGGAAACCTTGAGGAGAAGACTTGAGGGTGTTTTGTATGGAGTTAAAATGCCAAAATGCCAAAACCTCACAAACACACACAACATGTTTTACTCACGCCCAACGATCCACAAACAAACTCAGTGTGGTTTGCAAATACAAAACATCATTCACAAACTAATGCATTTTGTTTTGCAAATAAGAAACATACCTATCAAACAAATACAGCATGCTTTACACATACAAAGAAACATTTCTTCAAGTACAAAAACATATCCCTCAAGTACAGACTTGAAAAATTGTAGTTTGTACTTGAAGGATATTTTTTTGTACTTCAAAGATTTTAAGTTTGTACTTGAATGATTTTTTTTGTACTTGAAAGATTTTAAGTTTGTACTTGAATGATATTTTTTTTGTACTTGAAAGATTTTAAGTTTGTACTTAAAGGATATTTTTTTTGTACTTGAAAAAATGTAGTTTGTACTTAACGGATATTGTTTTGTACTTGAAAGATTTTAGTCTGTACTTGAAGGATATTTTTTGTACTTAAAATATTTCAAGTACGAAAAGATATCCTTCAAGTACAAACTACAATTTTTCAAGTTTGTACTTGAAGGATATTTTTTTGTACTTGAAAGATTTTAGTCTGTACTTGAAGGATTTTTTTGTACTTGAAGAAATGTTTCTTTGTATGTGTAAAACATGCTGTATTTGTTTCTGAAGCATGATGTATTTGTTTGATAGGTATGTTTCTTATTTGCAAAACGAAATGCATTAGTTTGTGAATGATGTTTTGTATTTGCAAACCACACTGAGTTTGTTTGTGGATCGTTGGGCGTGAGTAAAACATGTTTTGTGTGTTTGTGAGGTTTGGCATGATTTTAACTCCAAAGTTTTGTGCAACCGATTTTATTTTGAGGAAACCCCGACTGGGACTTCAGGGAAAGTCTTAACTGAGGTGTCTGATGCAACCAGCCCTCAGGGCCTTAAAGCTAACAACAAATCATTTCTTAAGGTGCTTTCAAAGTACAGCTTCAGTGGACCTGAACGTTTAACAGTTGGAGTGTTCTGCATACATAAAATATTTCATATTGAAAACAGCTTTCAGTGTTCTGAAGTGAATTGTTTGCTGGCTGTATTTTACAGAGCCGCAGACACATGTGGATTAGTTGTTTGTACTTGTACTTTCCATGGCTGATTTGCATATTGTGTAACCCTGCTGTATATATCAAACCCATCCAAATCTCCATTTTTATTTGGCCGCAGACTTTTAAAAGGAATTTTCTGCATAATGCAGGTGCAAAAAGGACGAGAGGAGAAAAAGCTCACTGCCTAAAACTTCAAATGCAGATTCATCAAGCAACATTTAGCTGTGTGATTGGTACTGGGAGACTCTCTGAGAGCCAAGCCGCATAATTCAAATGCAATTCAGACGTTAATGTATGCATATAAATAGGCATTATACGACAGTAAGAGGGAAACAAAAAGACAAAGAGAGATGGTAAGGTGACACAGAAGGAGCTGATTTTATCTCCAACTGTGTCCGTGAGACGGTGAGAGAATAAGAGAGACAGAGACATCAGTAGATTTTTCCATGACACCCAAAGGGGCAACAGATGATGACACACTGGTGACACACTGAGATGTTAACGAAAACAGAGGACACATACTGTACCATGGCAACACACACACACACACACACACACACACACACACACACACACACACACACACACACACACACAGACACTCACCAGGCCTGAGGTTTCCTCTTGAGCAGGCCCTGTCTCCTCCACTGAGAGTGGGGGCTGAGATGATAGGTCAGCTGACGACAAACCTTCTCCATCGCCCCGAGAGAGTCGCCCTCCTGTTGGACACGCAGAGACAGAGACGCACAGATGATCAGCTCAGTTACAGAGGACGGTCAGGTGATGAGAGAGACCTTCTGCTGGGATTCAATAGGACAAATCAGACACCACTTTAACATTATCTTTAACCAAGTGCTTCCTGTTGTCAAAACAAAACCATTTACACTCATCATCCACTTTATTAGGTACACCTGTTCAACTGCTTGTTAACACAACAACTAATCAGCCAATCACGTGGCAGCAACTCAATGTATTTAGTCATGTAGACATGGTGAAGACGAGCTGCTGAAGTTCAAACTGAGCATCAGAATGATGAAGAAAGGTGATTGAAGTGACTTTGAACGTGGCATGGTTGTTGGTGCCAGACGGGCTGGTCTGAGTATTTACTGGGATTTTCACCACAACCATCTCTAGGGTTTACAGAGGATGGTCCCAGAAAGAGACAATATCCAGTGTTGATGCCAGAGGTCAGAGGTCAGAGGAGAATGGCCAGACTGGTTCAAGATGATAGAAAGGCAACAGGAAGTCAAATAAGCACTGGTTCCAACCAAGGTGTGCAGAAGACCATCTCTGAAGCAACAACACGTCCAACCTTGAAGCAGATGGGCTACAGCAGCAGAAGACCACACCAGGTGCCACTCCTGTCAGCTAACAACAGGAAACTGAGGCTACAGTTCACACAGGCTCACCAAAACTGGACAATAGAAGATTGGAAAAACCACATTCAGATGGTAGGCTCAGAATTTGGAAGCATGGATCCATCCTGCCTTGTATCAAGGCTTCAGGCTGCTGCTGCTGGTGTCATGGTGTGGGGGAGATTTTCTTAGTACCAACTGAGCATGGTTTAAACACCACAGCCTACCTGAGTATTGTTGCTGACCGTGTCCATCCCTTTATGACCACAGTGTACCCATCTTCTGATGGCTACTTCCTGCAGGATAACGCACCATGTCACAAAGCTCAGATCATCTCAAACATGACAATGAGTTCACTGTACTCCAATGGCCTCCACAGTCACCAGATCTCAGTCCAATAGAGCACCTTTGGGATGTGGTGGAACGGGAGATTCTCATCATGGATGTGCAGCCCACAAATCTGCAGCAACTGTGTGAAGAAATTCTTTCAAGGTCTTTCAAGGACGGAAGATATATACGTACTAACAGACAACCTGAAAACATGATGCCTCCTGCTATGGCTGTTACCGGCGCTGATGCATAAAAATGATCACGTCAGGTAAACCTAAACAGCCTGTAGACTTAAGTTGTTGTTGCTTTTCCACTACAAAAAAGCTGCATTAAATAAACAAAGCAGCTACGCTTGGTAACAGTTGTTAAGCGTCCTGGTTCAGGAGAGACAGGGTGTACATTGTCAGCTGACGGGTGAGGGAGCGATGACAGCGCCACTCAAGAAAAGTGACATTATGAAATAAAACTTGACATGACATGAAAGTGTTGGGACAAAAGTCATCATGACATAAAAACAGACCTGTGAAATAAAAGGCATTTTAAGAGGCAGTGTGATATTAAAAAAAAACAGCTTGGAATAACGTTCAATTATAATGAGCTGGGTTTTAATACTTCAATAATTGTTGCCTCTACACAAGTTACTCATCTGATTATTTATTACATGATGTCTTTTTAATTTATCTATTGAATATTTTTTGGGTTCCACACAAAACAGAGCTACAAACAGAGTGAATATTAGACTGCCAGAAAACAAATGCTGATGTTTGTGTGTCTGCTGAACGTGAAACCAGGCGACTGTTTGCTCATATATCAGCAGTTCTGATTCTGCCCTGTCACAACCACAATCACTGAGTGCACTCACTATCACTGTGGTCAGTACCTTGATACATAAACCCACTAAATATCTGACAAAGCTAATCCACCACATGGATTCCTGATAACTGGGAGGACAGTTTACTGTGTAAGTCCTACCTCTGGAAACAAGTCATTCAGACCATGAGTTGTGATTTAATGACACAGAAAAGCAGAGATGTAGCTCACATCATTAATCATGAGCCAACACTTCTTCTTTCATACGGCGCTTGTCTACAGTTCAGTTTGCAACTTGGTGGAGGTCCAGACAACATTTTGGCTGACCTCTCTAAACATTAAAGCTAATAAAAAACTGATTCGTCATCAGATGAAAGCAGATGGGTTCAGAAACTGAATTTAGGCCAATGTGTTCTGCCTCTCTTATTCTCCACTAAGACTGTTCACCTGCATGCAGCCAAAGCCCGCTCAAACATCACTGGTTAATCACTGGCACACATAGTTTTTTGACCACAACGTCGAGCCATATCACGTCAGGTGCACGCTGCTCAATGTAATGGTGGAAATCTGTACCTTTGAGTGGTTCATGGACACAGATTCATGAATGTTATGCATGTTTGTCATTGAAGACTACAGCGGTGAGAAATAAATTATGCTTTAAAGAAGAAGAAGAAGAAATGGGACTCTTTGTTTGACTCTTTGTGATTGGGGACTTCAAAGCCCTGGAGACAGCATTGAAGGCAGGCCGATCATCATCCATTTCAAACCGCCATTGTGAAGCCGAGTCACGGGGGCATCAGGCTGAGCAAAGCACCCCAGACGTCCCTCTCCCCAGCAACACTTTCCAGCTCCTCCTGGAGGACCCCAAGGTGTTCCCAGGCCAGATGAGATATGTAATCCCTTCAGTGTGTTCTGGGTCTGCCCCGGGGCCTCCTACCAGTGGGACGTGCCTGAAACACCTCTAACAGGAGCTGCCCAGGAGGATCCTGATCAGATGTTGAACCACCTCAACATGAAGGAGCAGCGGCTCTACTCCGAGCTCCCTCCAGATGTCTAAGCTCCTCCCCCTATCTCTAAGGCTGAGCCCAGACACCTCACGGAGGAAACTCATTTCAGCCACTTTTATCTGTGATCTCAGTCTTTCTGTCACTACCGAAAGAATGAGAATAAATGGCGGATGAAGCCAAAAAAGCTCAATTTTGGCAGTATTAGATGACCCAGATGATCAGCACTGCTTCCACATCATGGGGCCCTCAGAGCAGGCGAACTAGAGACAGCTGCCAGCTGAGCAAGGATAAAATTATTTAATCTTAAGGCTTTTCTAAACGTTCCAAATGATATCAGACCGAATAGATTTAATCCTTATAATGGAGCGAGTCATTTCGGGGGGGGTTGTGACGCTCAAAAAAATATATCCACAGGTTTATAGACGTCTTTTTCTCTATGTAAGTCAATGGGTAAAGTGTCTCTGGGCCCAGTGGCATCAAGTGACGGACTAGGGAGTTGTAATTCCACTGTTTCGCCACTACGAAAACTGGCTTCAGAGGATTTTACTCTGCGTCCACATCATTCAGAGTAAACTTGATCTTCTCTAAGACACTGACCCAGCGTCAACTATCCTTCAACAGACCTCAGTGGTCGGTCATCCGTCGATCACTCATCACAAAGGCCAGTAAAAAACAACATAAACAGGTGACAGGTATGTGTTCGTATCAGGTTCAGGGTTCTGATGAAGGAGAGGAAATGTCATGTCGGACACGACATCAGCCAGAATAAGACAGAGCAGTGAGGTGTTACAGCAGCAACAGGCAGGAGAAAGATAATCAAAGACTTTAAGGACCAGTGGAGCAAAGAATAAGCCAACACCTTCTGTCAACCTTAAGTTTCTTATCCGACAGGACACACACATTTACAGTACACACACACACACACACGCTGTGAAGCTGGGGAATTCATCGCTACATGCTGCGGTGATTGCCTGTGTCCATAATCACTCCCTATTTGCTACCTGGTGCGCTGCATCACATTCACTTTGTACCATCAAGTGTCTGAACTGTCCGTCTCTGCTCCCTGCAGTGCACTTAAACATGATTAAATATGAAATGAAAAACGTTCTGTACAAAGCACGTGCACGGCCCTCTCACAATGAAATGGTTTTCCTCAGCACCTCCGATGACTGACATCTAAATTACGGTCATGTGAAAGTACATTTTCTAGCTGTGACGCAAAATAACGACAATTCATAAACGTCCAGCGTCTCAATTTACTGCTCAGTGTAATGAACCCTCTGAGTTTCTATCACGTGGGGAGCAGTGAACGAGTTAGTGACGCACTGCTTCATCTCTACCCACCTGACTCAATGTCACCAGAACCCTCCACTGTACCACAGCTGTGTGTGTGTGTGTGTGTGTGTGTGTGTGTGTGTGTGTGTTTGTGTGTGTTTGTGAGGCTTCCACCCATATTGAAATGCATTTATTCAGGTGGTGAGTCAGGTTTGCAGGTCCCCAGTATCCAGTCTAAAACAGATGGTGAGGGGAAGAAGTGCGATCAACAAAGACGTTCACTTGCCTAAACTGTGAGGTACCACATTGTTGTTCAGGTGTGTGTGTGTGTGTGTGTGTGTGTGTGTGTGTGTGTGTGTGTGTGTGTGTGTGAAGGGCAGAAGTTGGACAGTAAAGCACAAAAACAATTTTCTAGCAGACAGCCTTTGTGAGAGTGAATGAATTAGTGCCCAGAGGGAAACAGAGGACCAGTTCTTCCACTTCTTTGGCTGTCAAATGATTTTTTCTCATTTTTCAAATTAAATGAAGCGACGATGATTCCCGCAGAGAAACTGTGAAGATGTTCTTGGAAATGTGTCTGTGTGGTCGGACGCCGCAGGAAAGAAAGAAGTTGAGGACACGTTGTATTTATTGTGTAAATACACATTTTTAGATTCACAGTGAAAGAACAGAGTTTCATTATCCTTCATATTCTCACTAATCTTGTCTCAGTGTTTGGCTCTGCAGTGCTGCTGAGTCTTTTACAGCCCTATAAAATATATTTACAGTATATACTAATCTTTTACTTAAAGCTGCACTGATCAATATTTTTATGATGATGCCTCAAATGACTTCCTGTAATGTGAAAGTGATCACTTGCAGAGACAAACCCATAAAGAACTCTCACTGCACAGCTCTCCTCAGCTCTACAGAGAGTTGTAGTGTCTTTCAGCTCATTGTTTTGGTTTGGGTTCAGTGTTGTAGGCAGCTGCTCACAGAGAAAAAGCTCTAAAGCTCTGACAACCCTCTGACCAAAACTTTTAGCTGCTGAGCGCTGACCCCTCAGAGTCCCTGTCCCCAGCCTCCCCCAGGATGCACAAAAAACCCTTCTAGACGTGGGAGTTGAAGACCTCACAGACAGGGGCCTCAGCCGGACGTTCCCAGTTCACTGTCACTGCACGTTTGGGTTTACCAGGTCTGTCCGGCAGCCTCCCCTGCTCATTGTAGAGTTAAGGTATCAGAGAGGCTGCCATTAACCTTTACCCTTACTGTAGGAAAGGAGTAAAGTGGCAGAATGCTAGGGATGCCCTGTCCGCCCCCTCGCTAGTTGGCACCAGAAATATTAGCAGTATTTTGATGTAGAAAATGAATTCAGCAGCAATGAATGTTTTTTGAGATGTTATATTATTTGTTAACTTTAAGTGAGTTGTTGTCAGATAATGTGCAGCGTTTACACTGACACTGCACGCAGCTAAATGCCTCTCATTACAGCTGAAATTTAATTATAATTTAGATGTCGTTTTATTAACTTTAAAGTGATCTGCTATCATTTCTGTCAGATAACCTGCAAGGTTCAATGTGCCCCACATTTCAGAGGCACTTTATTTATTTCAGATGTTATTTTAGTGGTTAACTTTGGACTGAGTTGCCGTCATGTTCACATTCATACCGCACGGTGCAAAGTGTCTCGTACTTCAGCGGCATTTAAAATCCAACATGGTTGTTGAAGATTGTGATTAAAGGCTTTAAAGGGCCTATTTTTTGGGACAATGTTTAAATTGTGCTCAATTTTAATTTTAAATTTTGTGTTTTCCTTTTTTCAGACTAGTTTTTAATTTCCCATTTTTCATTTTAATCTTAAAGTATCTTAAAGTATTAAAGTATCTTTTTCACCTGCAATAATTCTTGTTTACATGCGCTTGTTTTGAATTTCATTTCTCATTCTGATGTCACTTCCTGTGTTCCCATAATACCTTTCTGCTGTTTTAGAGTTTCTCTTAAATGGCTGAGAAAGTCCTGTTTCTCCTGGTCTGATGAAAACCTTTTAGAAGACAGAGTATAAACTCAAATATGCATGAATGTCAAGCTAAAAATAAAATGTTGTGGCTGAAAAAGACATTGACCTTCTAAGGTTTTCATTAGACGCAGATATTAAATTCCTCTAAATACGTGATTATATAATTACAGCAGACACATTTTAGGGGTAAATATTTTACCAAAGGCTGATATTTTAAGAATATTCTAGTTTTCAGACAAACATTTTAGAGCTACATCTGTGTGTTTCTTGTTTATCTGCAGTCTCAGTTGAGATGTATTGATGTCTTGTATCGACACTCTTGGTAATGTACAGCGAAGAGAGGTCTGGCGGTGTCAGCGAGGCTTCATGAAGTGGATTGTGTTGAAGGACAGCGGGCTCAGGTCGATGAGGACAGCAGCTGCAGCATCCAGCCGTAGCCTCATGGTTTCTCTGCATCCCGCTCTCACTCTCATTACCTTCCTTCTTTCTCTCTTCATGTCCCTGTTTCTCCTCCTTTGTTTGTTTTGTTCCTCTCTCCTCCTCCTCTGTTGACCTGCCTCCGTCTCTCCCGCCCTCCCCTCCTCTTCCTCGTTACATTATTGATACTGAACACATCTATGAATCTGCGGCCTCCAGAGAACTCGTGACCTCTCCTCTGTCTCCATCCCTCTGTCTTATTTATCGTCTGCCTCATCTCTGGTCCTCCCCTCAGGCCGGCCTGCTGATAAAGTTATTTTGCTCGGTACAAATGGAGCCATTACTTTAGGACCATTTTTCACTGCCTGCTCTGGCAAATTACGGAAAAACTCTTCATCCATTCTGCAGATGAATTGTTTGGATGAATAAATCGTATTGCTCTCGTTTCAGCGGTCAGGAGGTGCAGGGGACACCTGGCAGACAGCTGACTCACAGTCAGGGCTGGATCTCAGGTTCATGTTTTCTACAGGGACGTTGATAAAGGACACTGACGTCTGCTGGGTTTGTTGGGGGGTTGGTGTTAGAATTACATTATACCATGGAAAGTTACACAATTATTTCAAAATCTATTTCAATTTGTTGTACTTGATGCTTTTAGACCAACTAGAGCAAATAAAAATGTCATTTCCTGTATCAAATGTTGAGTGTGTAGGATTTAGGGGGATATGTTGGTAGAAATTAAATATAACAGGTATGTTTTCTTTAGTGTGTAATGACCTGGAAATAAAAAAGTGTTGTGTTTTTGTTACCTTAAGCCTGCTACAGCTACACTGTGCGACATAGATCTAATAAACTTGGGTACGACATCAAGTTTGATGTATGCAGACTGTACGATGACAACACGCACTGAATTGCAGGCTACGATGTACGTCATTGACGTCAGCAACAAAACATCATCAGTGTGCGTCATCCATCTACGCTGCTGTCGTGGTAAGAGAACAATGAAAACAAACATGAATGAAGCCCTCACGATAGCGGCGTTTATGTGTGTCGAAAAAGTCTGAAGAAGAGTATGAGGACGAGAATGTGGACGTGGTCATGGCTGGAAGAAGAGGCAGATTTTGCGCTGAGAGCTTTAGGTGTATTTATTAGCATCTACTAGCGTTTAGCATTGCATTTCTATTGGTTGGTTAGCAGATGTAAATTGTAACAGCAGTCACACAGTGAGATGGTCATCTCAAATTTCTGACACTGTCAGAATTTTTTCCCGGGCTATCTTTGATCGCAACACCGTGACAACAGCCATCCTTGAATATCTCGGTCTGTGCAACATTTTAGAGCCACGACAAACGTTGGTCATTTGTCATCTGGAACAGCCCAAAATCACACAGTGTATGCCGGGCTTTAGAAGGAGAAGGTTATGTCTACATAGGGAGCAGGTCTTGGTTTATTGAGATTGCCATGTTGCACCGCCATGTTTCTACAGTAGCCCACAACGGACAAACCAAACACTGATTCAAGGTAGGGCCATTCATGTTTTTGCATCTGCCACCACAGCCAGGAGCCCAAATTTAATGGACAGCGCCAGAGTTACACTGATCTGTAACGTCAAACTGCTCATTCAGTGTTTTTACTGGTTCAAATAACCAGGTCTGTTTCTTTTGAAGAGGAAGAGACCTGTGTGGGTAATATGGCTCACCGTAAAAATCTCCTGAACAATGAACACTGAAGGAATTCTAACCAGGAGAAGTTTTAGCTGGCTGCAATTATCCACTAGATGCCACCAAATCTTCCTAAATCTTACATACTCAACCTTTAAACCCTGCAGCCAATACATTTTGGCCACATAACCTTTAGAGTCATCGTGTATCAGAGCTGGACAGAGCTGATTGGCTCATATCTGACCTGTAATGACCTGTCACTGACAGCAGAGCAGTGAGCAGTCTGATCCACACAGACAGATGGACGGATCGACACAGAAGATAAGTGAGAGACAGAGACGTCTTAAAAGCTGCAGAGCGGAGACAGAAGAGGTGTGTGATAGAAAGAATGAAAGAAAAGACTCACAGCAGCTGCAGTGACAAAGCAGCAAAGTTTTTCAGCTCCTGTATAGATTCCCTGTGTAGCTGCAGTCACACTGCACTGATTAGACCTTTCACAGACTCTGTGGAGCTGCTGTGTGTCTGTGTGAAACCCAGGAGGGAAGTGTGTGAGTGTGAGAGCGAAAGTGAAAGGCAGAAACTGCGTATTAGCACATCTGCATTTATCTGTATGTGTGCACGTGTGTTTTTATATATGCATGTTTGCCAGAGTGATTAGATGTTTTATAAAGGGAGAACGTGCATGAGCAACTGTGTGTGAGCATTAGTGGGTAAACAAAGCTAGCTACGTTAGCTGAGAGCAGGCTGTTGCTCTCTCCTCTGAGCCTGAAACAGCATGTTGTACCTCCGTTGTAATCGTATTAATTTCCCCGTCAGTCTCACATCAGGTGACGTCACTCACTTATCATGGCCCTATTGATATCAACCCTACTGCCGAAAGGAGCTATAAGTGAGGATACACTGTGATTGGCACCTGACGTATAAAAGAGGCGTGACACTAGGGCTGAATTTTCCTAGTCGACTAATAGTCGTCATTTAGATCCATTAGTGGACTAGTGTTCCACATGTTTACGATGTTAATGTAATGATGAAATGATATATTTTGGTGGTTTGAGTTGAAGGTGTGAGAAAGAATAGTCTCAGTAACATTGTTAACACTGTGCTACATTACAGAGAAATACAAACCGTACTAATGAACCTTCATTAATATAGGCCTATATTTTATCTCCAAGTGCACGTCACACACTGAGCGAGCCGCCTGTTAATGACGCTGTGGGCTAATGGGCATGTAGCTACTTCCATGTTTCACATGATACGTCATGTTTGTAGTGGACCAATGAAGATGAGTTTACATATCACCTTGGGTTGGTCCTTCACCTTCTCAAAATGATCCCACACTTTGGATTTCCTGCCCGACATGTTATTAACTAGCCTGTGGAATAACCGCAGGTACCAGCCCTGGAAATTAACCTGACTCCTGTCTGACTGCTGAGCGTGGACACTTCCTGTGTCTGTCCTTTCAAATTAAAGTCCCACATAGTGCAGTCATATTGATTTATTTTGACAAGGCACAGCTCCTGATAGAGTTTCATGTATGCTGTAGACAAAAATGGAGTGTCTTCACTGATAATGGAAACGCAAATCAGTGCGGCTTAGGTTGACTCGTTGCGGCCAAATTGACAGTGGAAAAGGCCCACTACTGCCTGTTGTACAGAAATCCCCCCTCAGTCTATACTGTGTCCATGGACGACATACATATAAACTTTATTCTATTTCTACATTATAAAATTGTGATATTATATAAAAGTAAAGTCCAATAACTCAACACAGCGTGTTTATTAAGACCAATATTTCACCTCCTCACACTGACCTTTAATCAAAAGACAGTTTTGCTCTTATTTGATTGGATGATGGACATAATGCAGTTTGATTGATTTCATATTTACAATAGACTCGATCGATACCACCCGGGCTGGAACTCAAACTAGATTGACTACAATCTAATTACAAACAAGTGTGCATGAGTGTGTTTTATTATTGATAGTAGCAGCATCATCCAGGGATTCACTGGAGTGTGTTTTATGAATGATGGATGTGTAAGACTGCAACAGATAAATTAAATCACTGCATACATTGGATAAAATCACAGTAAGGTATTTAAATATAGAATATGTTGTTGCTGTTTGTGGCATATAGTGACTTTTTTTTAGCAATGTCATGCACAGACATTTTGCAGGGCAGGTGCTCAAGTGTAAAAAAAAAAAAGGGGCATCTGATCCACGTTTTTTAATTTTAATTTTTTACACTATTATTTATTTTATTTTAATTTAATTTAATTTTTTGCATGTGCAAAGTGCTTGTGCAAAAAATAAATAAATAAATTTATTAATTTTTAAAAATTTTGCACATGTAAAGTGAGTTTTATCTGCCTGCACCAGAGGGTTTATTGAGTTTGAGGCCTAAGTACATACATTTGTGCACAGTAATCAGCAGGGAAATGTCTGTCTTGCTTACTTTCGAGGTATTTAAATCTATAATGGGGTCAGACAAGGTGGAATATTGTCACCTGTACTTTTTAACCCGTATATGGATGGTCTGTGTGGGGAGTTAAAAGAGTGTAAAACTGGATGTTTGGTGGGGAATCAGTGTATCTGCTGATCATTTAATCATTATGTCACCATATAGTGCTGGTTTACAGCAACTGCTCACAGTATGGTATGCAGTATGACATCAAATTTAATCCCAAAAAGAGTGTCATCTTGATAGCCAGAACTAAGGATGATCAGAAGCTAAAGTTTCCCTAGTTTTGTTTGTCTGAGCAAGAGCTAGATATTGTAAACAAAGTAAAATACTTGGGGCATATAATCAGAAATGATCTTAGTGATGATGATGATATTCAGCGCCAGTGCTATAAACTGCATGCCCAGGCCAATATGCTGGCACGCAAATTTCATATGTGCACTGATGAAGTTAAAATAGCTCTTACTGCACAGCACACCTGTGGTGTAGCCATAGTGAAGCCACAATGAACAACATTTAGGTGGCGTATAATGATGCTCTTAGAATCTTGTTAAAGTGCCCAAGGTGGGAAAGTGCTAGCACGATGTTTGTGAACTGTAATATTCCCACCTTTCAAGCACTACTCAGGAATTTTATGTATAAATTTAGGTGTAGGCTGATTGAGTCCAGGAATGGTATTATTATGTCTTTAACTGACCCTAACAAAAGTGAGACAATATATTCCTCCAGCCTTTGGAAATATTGGAACCATCATTTGTATGTATTTTAACCATTGAGGACACATGTCTATCCATGTGTAACCTTATGTTTGTCTGTTTATTGTGTGTGTCTTTTATATCTGGACCTTGAGTCCGTCAATAAAGATTATATACTATATACACCTAGCTGCTGCTACACATTCACTTTGTACAATTCTCATTTATTACAGATAGCAGGCAAACAAAGAAAACAAGGCCACGTTGTGCACACTTTAGTGCTGTAAAGTAAATAACCATCGAAAAACACTTTTCTCTGAATTGATAAAATAATAAACCAACCAACCAATCGACCCTCCAAAGTACAAAGTAGGACTGTGTTCAGTTGCAACAAGGCTAAAGGTTGCAACAGGTCAGTGGGTTTCCTCTCCTCTCCTCTCCTCTCATTATTCTCTAATCCTTTCCTTTGCTCTCCTCTTCTCAATTTGTTCCTCTCCTCCTTTCTTTTTTGAAGTATTTCCTAAAGTTATCTTCTTGATAAGTTTTGAATATTCTTAAAGAATCCCAGAGAACAGATGCGTGCACCCCGCGCTCCTCCTCTTCTCCTCTGCGCTCTTTATGCACCAAACTGCATGTCATTGTTGTTTAAAGTGATTATCAGAGACGCGACGTGAGTGACGTGAACATTATTTCAAATTGAATTTTGTTTTAAAAAGACGTGTTGAAGTGGGAAAGCAAGTCAGCGTCTGTCTCTGAGACAGGGAGACAGTGTGACTGCACGCCAGGCTAGCTTACTTGTTGTCAGTGGTGGGTTATTGCCTATGTTAGACCAGCTGTTATCAAGATTTTTTAATAGTGGTTTCACTTCACAACAGTGCCAAACAATGCTGAGGCTGAGGGCAAACACTACCGTTACCTGGCTGTCAATGAAGGGAGGTCAGGGAAACGTGATGCTGCTCTGTGAGGCGCACAGTTTGCGTGCGGCTGACACCAGGGAAGTTCAAGAGGAAGAGGTAAGGGCTCAACTTAAATTCAGTTGTCGTGCATACAGTACCTACTTTTAACGAAGAATTGATGCCATGGTGCAAATTGTAAAACTAAAATATAACATTATTCAATGAAATACAAAAAAGTATGTCTTTCAAAAAGGGCACGTCTCTAGACAGAGGGCACGTGCCTGATTTTTAGAGATCCACTGAGTAGACTGTGATTATCTTTTTGCTTCTCCTTTTATTTCTCTGAATGATCCGTGCACGTAACACAGAGAAGATTAGCACCAATGTAATGAATGATTATATTTCTATTTATGCACCATCACACTTTACATCTATCTATTAACCCTGCGTCTGACTAACCAGGTTTTCAGTCCCTTTGTTTATTTGAGGAAAGGTGTTATTAATCCTCCAGCGTCTCCGCTGTGTTCACATTAATCAGACAAATTAATGAGGCTGTGAGATGAGTAAAGTTCATTTAATTAGTTCTCTGTTTTCTGGACTGACTGAAACACACATCCTTTTAAAGTCACGGTATGCATTCTGTCACAGCGTACCACAGCTGTATGAAATAACACAGTGGCAGGTGGAAGTGGAGCCAGTCTTACATACCCAGACCAGCTCTGGAGAAAGGTCTACATAAACACATCATAATTTAGCACCAAGGGAAAAATACACTCTGGGTTGTGTGTATTTCTGGAAACCGATTACAATTGTCTTGGGCAGCGCTGGGCCCAAGAGGCAGTGATGGCGCCCTTTGGTGGAACATTTGCACGTGGAGAGGCAACGCTGGCAGTGACGTGTTTGAATCTGTACAAAACACAACGGAACCTAACACATTAAACTGCGAGAAATCCGACCCCTGGGGCGATTTTTGGTGATTATGATGTGTAAAACAACAGCTGTATTTGATGCTGTTTAAGTCATTTACACATACGACATATCGTTCAAAAGCTGTGCTCCTCGCAGTGCCATTAATGCTGACGATTTCAACATACAACCACCACAGCAGGCTCAATAAACGCTTCTGTCAGACAAACAACAAACAAACAAACAGTTATAACTCACCTATGAAGTCTCATCATAATCCACAGATGATATATTCCAGACCAAATCACAACTTACACAGCTCCCACGTCATCTCTCATGCACTCTCTGAGGTCCAGATGATCTAAATCCAGCAAAATATTTGGTCCAAACACATTACTACATCCACAACCTTTATTTGAGTCTGTGAGTCTGCTTTGTGAGTCCTTCTCCAGTTTGTGCTTGACATCTTGAGGTGCAAGGAGTGAGGAACGAGGAATGAGGAGGCTGGGTGAAAGAGCTATAAGACTAAACACATAAACATTTTACATAGCATGGATTCAAACCCAAGACGCCCGTGTGGCAGACGCGGGACAAGACCACTCTGTTACCAGCAATTTTGTTCTGAAGAAAAAACAATTGTAACATTTCAAGATATCATCATGACAATGACATTTTTTAATTTTATTTTAATCCTTGGGAATTTGACAAAACTAACCACGAATGTGTTGTGAATTCATTTTTGCTGAAGTTGTTAACTTCGTTTTCGGACAACACGGATAACCAAGCGAAAAGTGTGAGGAACTGTTTGTCTGAGACTCTGTTTACTACAGGTACATATTCTTTGTAACACCGATTCATTAAGCCTGATAGTTAACCTGCCACGGAGCAGGTGAGTTCAGGAGCATATGTTACCCCAGTAACTCAGCCGAGGTTCCTGTTAGCGAGAGTCATGGAACCGAACTCTCTCTAAAACTAGCGCGGCTTATCGAAGTTAGCCGGGATTTGCGGTTAGCTGGTTTGATGGAATACCCCCCTGGTGTTCAGACACAAACTAAGTAAGTCTACCTGCGACTGACTAACTAACTCCCTTACAAAATGGACTGCAGACCAGTTTGGTTAGTAGAGGACAGGGGGACAACTGTGTCCAAAATCCAGCAGCTTCACTACGACACATCTGCCAAAATTCATCTGAACTGAAATTTTTAAAACATTTTAACAGCAAAAATTAATGTATGTGATTAATTTAGGTTAACCAATCACAGAGCATGTGATTAAACAGATTTGTTTTGTTTTGTTTTGTAGCAAAAATTGAACCTTTATAAAGATGATTCTGGATAAAGAGGTATGACATTCATAGATGCTGCATTTGATTAAAGCCCATCAAAAGAGAAGCAGTGAAGCCTCAAATATCTTCGACAGTTCATGAAAGTGAAGAGAGCAGCGATGAAACGTGTCAGACAGGAACGAGGGAAACAACACCTCTGTCTCCTTCTGCACTTCCTCTCTCTTGTTGCTCTTCTCTCTGCACAGAACACGACCCCCTCTGGTGTTTCTATTCTTCCTCCTCTGCTCCTCTCGGCCTCTCTCTCGTCACCCATCACCAACTGTACACAATACTCGTCTTCCATTTCCTCTGCAGCTTCAGCACGTGTGAAGAGTCACTCCCAGGATGTGGCCTGTGCATTCATGACACACATGTCTCGGCTTCCACAGTGCATTCTGGGAGTTATGATTCAAATCGGGTTCATTCTTTAGTTAAAGCAACATTTCAAGAAATAAAATATAAAAGAAAAAAGATTTAGAGTGAGAAGTTTAGTCTCATTCAGATGCTGCATTCACTGACCGGTTCACTACAGTACTGATAACTTTCTGGTTTAACAACATTTATTTAACAGAGTTATTTTCCTCTACCTCACATCTAAAGGAGGATTTAGACACATGACATTAATCCTGCACTCGGTCCTACCTAGAGCTACTAACATGAAAGACAGTCGACTAAAAGTTACGTCCTCAGCCCTCGATAATGTTGCGTTAAAGGTCCAGTGTGCAGGATGTAGGAGGACATATTGGCAAAACTGGAATTTAGTATAATAAGTATGATTTTTTTAGTGTATAATCACCTGAACATAAGAATTGTTGTGTTTCTGTTGCCTTGGAATGAGCTGTTTATATCTTCATAGGGAGCAGGTCCTCATTTACAGAAACCCCCATGTTGCAGCGCCATGTTTCTACAGTAGCCCAGAACGGACAAACCAAACACTGACTCTATATAGGGCCTGTTTTGCATTGGCCATTGTAGTTCGCAGCCCCTCTGTGATGAGAGCGTCGGAAGGATAATGATGTTTTTTTTTAACCTGAAACTGCTTTAATCAGTAGTCAGGTTTCCATCCGAATGTCTGTTTTTTTGTCATTATTATCCTCCTTCAGTTGAGGTGAGGTCCGTTTGTATAATCCGGTGGCTTCTTGACCTCTCCTGACACATTTCTTATGTGTGTGTGTAAAGAATAAATAAATAAATAAATCTCCAGTGTCCCATTTTCACAGGAAATGCATCAAATTATGGAGCGGAGATGGTGTTTTTTTTAATGAGCTCTTGGCGAGGTCAGAGGAAAGATGTAATCGCCACACAGTGCTTGGACATAGATTAAAACAATTATCATCTCAGAAATGTATCAGCACCATTTAAGGCACGAGCAAAGATGTCATTCAGAGGTCTAGACATAATATGATCGCTGTTCTCAGATTTTATAGTATGTCGATTAAAATGCAGCGAGCGCTGGGCCAACACAGTTTCAGCACAAAAACCATGCTACTTGGGATGTTAATAATTAACCGCATCAGAATTTTGCCAATTAACACCATCAGTTCAACAGTAAAAACATAGATTAAATATAATATACAGGTGTTACAGGGGGAGCTGACGAGACAGCAGAGGCTGCTGTAACACAGGCTCACAAACAACCTTCTAAATTAGCATCCCTACACGCTACAATTACACATCAGGCCTTTTAATTCCTATCTTCATCTCCATCACTCCTCCTTCCTCCCGGCATTATTCATCCAGTATGGCCGCTGTCACCCCGTCTTTCCCCCTCTCGCTGTCGCTCAATGACACACTGGACGACATGAATGAACAAACACAAGGAGCTGTGCTTCCCTCAAGGGCACACACACGCAGCCACACAACCACTTAGAGCACTTCCGTAACCTAATAGTGTCTGACAAAATGAGTCAGGAGATCATCTGATAGCAGCGACCAAATGAATCACATCACTCTGTGTGTGTGTGTGTGTGTGTGAGCGTGCACAAAACGTCTTTACTGTAATCGCCACTTTTCACTAAGTATGTTTCACATGCATGTGTGTGTGTGCTTGTGTCTGTGTGTGTGTGTGTGTGTGTCTGTGTGTGTCCTACCGTCTTGGGGCAGTGGACGTATCGTGCCAGGCTGATAATCAGGTCATGCGTGATGGGGTCAACGAGGTTTCTGAAGCTGGCGTAGCGGTACAACACGTCATCCAGAGATGTTGACTCCATGCCCAGGTCCTACACACACACATAAAATGAGACCATCATGTCATCACTTACACAACTGTGTATGTATACGTATATAGGCGACATTTATATAAGCAAGACAGGGCGATCTATTTATGTATCACATTTCATACACATGGGAGAGCTCTCGTTACAACAACACTATAATCACAGTCTTGTGGTTGTTTGCCTCTGTGCATCAAGTTGCAGTTACAGTTTATATAAATGTCTGTGAAAACATGGCTGCTTCACACACACCTCCCCCCGGCAGCACAGACGATCTTTACAGTCAGCACAGTCTCAAGATTAGTGTCACTGTCAGAGCCCAGCTCAAGGCTGGACGAAGGAGGGAGACCACACATGAGTTACAGGGTGGAAGCCAGGGGAGAGACAGACTGGCTGACTGCCACCAGCTCATATCATCCTGCAGCCCGCCCAGGTGAGCTGAACCTCCCTAAAGACCTGACTCCGCCCACCAGGCTTCTGGAGGGAAAGGCCAATCAGAGAGCGTCATCACACCCCTCCTCATAAAAAACTAGTTCCACTACAAACTCTGAAACCAGAGAATAAACAGGCAAAACCGTCACTCAACATTGAACTATCTAGTCCTTGGTCCCTTCAACCCTTTGAAACCTGGAGCAACATCACTTTTCATGTGCTGCTTTCAGGCGCCTTTTGTAAGTATTTAAACCTTTGAACTACTGGACCTCAGTACCAGGTGAGATAAGACGGTGCAACAGCTTTGTTGGTTTTAAATTTAGGATGAAATCATGGCTAAAATCAACCCAGGCATGTACCCATCACACATGAACTCAAACACTTGATCTAACACTATGAAATCTTGTTACGTCTTCATGTAGTTAGATTGTTGTTGTTGTTGTTGTTGTTGTGTCTTAGTGTTGTAGTTGTATTGTTATTGCATAAATTCGATGTTGTGTTGTCTTGCTGTTGTTATTGCTGAAGCTGCTGTGCCATGAATATGTTCTATTTTGTGTTTTTAATATAATAGTATCTTTTAGCACAGGTTTTATTCTCTTTTTTAAAATTAGCTTATAGCTAACTCTGGTGCAGCTAAGAAGCTGTGTACTGTCCCTGTTAAATAAACACATAAATAAATACATACATAAACCCTGAGTAGGCTGATGTGATTCCTTTCAAAAACATGGGGGAAAAAAAGACCATGAGCAACTTCGGAAGAAATGTCCTACAAATTGCAGGAAGAAAAAATAGATTTAGAAAATTGTTTTTAAAAAAATTGGAAAAAAAACAGGGAAAAACTCTATTTTTAATAATTATTGTTACACATTTAAAACTATTGTACAGAATTATTATAATTCTAAGCACCTTTCTCAGGTCATTTCCTGTGCTTGTTTGTTTCTTTTTTATATATACTAATTTTCTTATTTTGAATTTTCTTTCTTTTTTTTTTAAATAATAGTAAAACACAAACAAAGTGGACCTCCCACCAGTCCCTGACAAAACCCCAACAATACTGGCCCCACTCAGACACCTGCAACCTTGGGACTAGAGGAGGCATCTTTATCGCTACAGAGGGAAGACGATCAAGATCATAATCAAAGGGTTAAAGGCAGACATGAGGTGCAATGCACAAGATCACAGTGAGTGTGATTAAGGCCTAATCTCTGACTTCACAACACTCCAAACAAAAGGCAATGCTTCAGGTCAGTGTCTGCATCACGGCTCACTAACAAACAGAAAGGTAAATTAAACAAACCTGATACAACACACAAAGCTGAAGTGCTGAATCCCAGTTAGCATCGACAAAACCAACCCCCAACCTAAGCCATTAAACATACAGCTACGATACAAGCTCAGCCCCAGTCCTCAGGGAGCTATTGATGGGGGGGTGCTTATTCACTGGAAACCAGTGGGTCCAGGAAGTCCCTGCTATGGAATTACCCCCAGAGAGCCACAAGCATTCAGCTCTTCCCACTCACACTGCCTCTTAAAGAGACCAAGCTGCACAAACTCTCTGTTAGAGATTCAACTCAGTATCTGACCAAATGTCTCCTCTTCTGTTCCAGAGATATGGCGCTGAGTAATGGCCAGAAAAGTCTCTGAAGAACATTATGATGTCACAGTGAAGTTGACCTTTGACCTTTTGGATATAAAATGTCACCACTTCATCGTTTTATCCTGTTTTCACACATTTGTGCGAAGTGTTGTCATAAACAGTGTGTGAATCCCTCATGTTATGGCCCAAAACATGTTTTGTTAGGCCACAGTAACCTTGACCTTTGACCTTCAACTACTAAATTCTAATTAGTTCATTGTTGAATCCAAGTGGAACGTTTGTGTCATATTTGAAGAAAACCCCTCAAGGTGTTCTTGAGATGTGGCGTTTATTAGAGACGGAGGCAAGGTCTTAGTAACCTTGACCTTTTAGCGCTTAATCTAATCAGTTTACTCTTGAATCTAAGTGGATGTTTTTGCCAAAAGAAATATCCTCAAGGTATGCAGAACATTATGATGTCACAGTGAAGTTAACCTTTGACCTTTTAGATGTGATTACTTAATACTTACTAACTCCATTATTGTTTTTATTTTAGACATTAGCATGAAATTTTGTCATAATTAGCAAATGGATTCCTGACTTGTGACAACAAACATGTTTTGTGAGGTCACCGTGACCTTGACCTTTGACTTTGAACCACCAAATTATAATCTGGTCATTGTCGAGACTAAGTGGACGTTTGTGTCAAATCCGAAGAAATCCCCTCAAGAGTTCTTAAGATATCACGCTCACAAGAAATAGACAGATGCAGTGACCTTGACCTTTGACCACCAAAATCTAATCAGTTTATCGCTGAGTTCATGTGGATGTTTTTGCCAAATTTGAAGAATTTCCTCAAGGCATGCAGAGTATTGTGATGTCACAGTGACGCTGACCTTTGACCATTTGGATTTAAAGCAGCATACCTTTATCATTTTTTTCTTTTAGACCTTTGTGTGAAATTTTGTCAGAATTAGGAAATGGATTCTTGACTTGTTACAACAAACATTTTGTGAGGTCACAGTGACCTTGACCTTTGACTTTCGACCACAAAATTATAATCTGGTCATTGCTGGGTTCAAGTGGACGTTTTTGTCAAATTTAAAGACATACCCTCAACAGTTCTTGAGATACCATGTTCAGGAGAATGAGACTGATTCAAGGTCACATTGACCTTGACCTTTGATCACCAAAATCTAATCAGTTTATTGTTGAGTCTAAGTGGATGTTTGTGAGAAATGTTGTCATAATTAGCGAATGGATTTCCGACTTATAGCAAAAAGCATGTTTTGTGAGGTCACAGTGACCTCTTGAGTTCAAGTATATGTTTGTGCCAAATTTAAAGAGATTCCCTCCAGGTGTCCTTGAGATATGGAGTCCACGAGAATGCAAAGGTCAAGGTCACAGTGACCTTGACCTTTGATCACCCATATATAAATATAAAGAGATAGCAGGACAAGTTTAGCAGGGCAAGATATATGTGTAATATTAGTACTGATAATTATATTTATTTATTCATTTATTTTTTTTGGTAGAATTTATATCCTACATTTGGACTGGTTTACACTTGTAAGTCACAGATAACTGATAATTTATAATACATACTAAGATAGATTTTTGTAAGATAGCTATTTGGTGCTTACTATTATATACATATACGTGGGTTATTTTTGTGAGACAAAGTTAAAAGGGAACAATGATATATTAAGAAAAGTCTAGATCTATCTATCTATCTATATATCTATATAAGGAAGCTAAAGGAAGAAGGGGTTGGATTAAATAAGTTTATACTTCCTATCACTCCATTTCAAATGTGTTAATCAAAGTGACTGTACACTGACAATTGCTTTTCATTATTTGTAAATACATCCTTTTTGTCTGTTTGCATGTTCATATCTGTTCGAAATAAACACCAACAAAATTCTAATAAATGCATCCTTGACTCTTAGAGGAAGTTTGTGCCACATTTGAAGAAATTGCAACCTTGACTTTTGACCTTTGACCACCAAAAATCTAAGTGTAACCTTGAGTCTAGGGGGAACGTTTGTGCCAAATAAAATAAAATAAAAAATCCCCTCAAGGTGTTTTTGAGATTTCACGAGAATGAAACAGACAATGTCACAATGTCCTTGACCTTTCACCTATGACCCCAAAATCTAATCAGTTTATTGCTGATTCCAAGTGAACGTTTGTGCCAAATTTGAAGAAACTCAATCTAGGCCTTCCTGAGATATCACGTTTATTATAATGAAATGAACAGACAACCCGAAAACGTACTGCCTCCGGCCACAGCTCTCACCGCGGGGGCAAAAGAGGACAAGAAAGGAACAATAAGTCCAACTCAAACACAGGAGAGCACATTAACTACACAAAACTGAAGGTACAAAATCATTCATGCGCACAAGAACACACACACAGCCACATAAATCTCTGGTGTGCAAGACCGAGGTTAAATTTGAGAGGCTTTTACATTTTCCACGCTGCTTTGTAAACTGGCCGGCCCCCTAAGCATTAAATTAAAGCCTGCTGCATCGCTTCCTGCCGTCTGCCTGTCTGCCTGCTGCTGGGGGGAAATGAAAATTTGTCACATCTCAAGCACCATCAAAGGCGACCAAGCATTAACCTGTTGGCAGAGCGTCACGCATGAACGCCGCTCTTGTTAAATCTTAAAAAGTCAACATGAGTGACAACTCTGCTAAAACAAAAACACACAGAGACACGGCGGAGGATTAGACCGCAGCAGGTTGAGGTGCTCTGAGGACTGTGACAAAACTGCTGTTCCTGACTCTAACGCCAAGTGCTGGTCGTATAAACTATCTATCATGCTACACTATAGGCATCCACAAGACTGATTTACCATAGCAGAATATAAAAGCGCTGGACACAATGAATGATATCATGGCAGTTCTGCTGTTATCTGAGCCTCATTCATCGTAGGAAAAAAATGTAAAGTTTGTCCTACGTGTGGGAGTAAAGGAAAGGTCACGGGCTCCCTCGGTAGCTTAAATGTTCTCACTTCATGGCAGCCAGCCTATTAGATTGTGAGAAATCCTGACATTTAGTCCCGAGCTCACACTGTGTGCAAAACGGAGGTTTGATCCTCTGTGGGGCATGAACGTGGTCAGTGAAATACTGGGTAATCTGCTCATTAGATACTGACACCTCTAAAATACACATGGAAATGTAGCTAACCTTGAAGCAGATGGGCTACAGCAGCAGAAGACCACACCAGGTGCCACTCCTGTCAGCTAACAACAGGAAACTGAGGCTACGATTCACACAGGCTCACCAAAACTGGACAATAGAAGATTGGAAAAACCACATTCAGATGGTAGGCTCAGAATTTGGAAGCATGGATCCATCCTGCCTTGTATCAACGCTTCAGGCTGCTGCTGGTTCAGTGAAATGCATGGCTCCATTTGCATTCTGGGATATTTAGATCTCTTTATTCACAGTTTATTTACAGCATTATCTGGTGTTGTGTACTGGGCTGCCCTATGTTGTGAGGTGTTTATGTTAATTTGTCCACTCCCTCTTTATTGTCTCAGTAACCATCATGGAGACAACAGTCTGTGAGCAGCTGCTGGGTTAATGACATGCATATGAAGGGGTATATTATACATCCTTTGTATAATGCTCGGACACAACGCGTCTGTTTTTCTATCTACACACTGTTTTTACTGCTAACGCCAGTGGATTAGAAACACGTTCTGGAAGTGTGTGTGTGCATGCATCTTAGAGAAAGACAGAGGGAGGCAGAGCTGCTCGCTGTCCTACAGAAAGGTATGACTCACCAAGGTTTCCATGCTGCCTATTGTTTTGTGTGGGCAGGGCGGTAAACAATGACAGGCGCCGTGACTGAGTGACACACACACACACACATATGAATCAGCTACTGTATTTTCAGATGACAGCGACATTAATAGCATCAGAGCAGATGAGAGAAACCTATGATTAGTGCATCAACAGGTGTATGTTATGATATGTGCCGCCGCTGACCAGGATACACAGACCCACACAGTTTCCAGTTGAGATCACACAATCAAACACAATGCATTGTGGGTGCCTCATCTTTTTCAGTCTTTCCATGATGCTTGGTTGGTGGGATGTGGAGGATGAACACAGACTGCTGACTGCTTATTTCTATCAGCTGCAGTGGCAGCTTATTTTAACCAGGAATGCTAATCAGCCTTGTTTTGGTTCGGCTTTTGCGCCAGGTGAGCAGTTCTATCAAACTAAAACGGCGCCATCTTGGTGTCAAGAATGTAGTTGTCGTTATATATCTATGGTTGAAGCGTGACTTCCATTAAAAACAATGGAAGTAGCTACTGTGATGTCACCCATTAGTTTGGGTACTGCTGCTTTGAAGCCTCAAGTTCACAATTTCGGTCATGGCCATCTTGGGTTGTTTTTGGAGCTTGAAGTGACCACATTTAGACGAGAGGGTGGAGCTGTGGAGGAGCGAGGGGTGGATCTGACCCATAAGCCACTTTTACACTGCCTGTTTACAATCATGGGAAGGGGGGACAGAGTTATCTTATCTTGCCTTTGAGCCGCGAACGGAGGTAGTAACAGTAATTGTTTTGATTATGTATTATGTCGGCGACTTAGTGTCTAACTCGAAGAAGAAGAACAGTGACCATAAATGTCCACAAATTGGGAAAACAATGACTTTTTGGAGCTCCTTACCCACCAAGCAGAGGACATGATCGATCAATAACCATATAACCTTGATTGTGTGTGGCATGCTATGTCACACCAGTGGGACGTCCTTACCAACAACCCATCTCTCCTCCTCCATCATGCTCAGCACTGGCACACCTCAAGGCTGTGTGCCGAGTCCACTCTTGTACTCCCTGTATACACATGACTGTACCCCGTACCATCCTTCCAATACCATCAACCAGTTTGCGGATGACACTGCTGTGGTCGGGCTCAACACAGGAGGGGACAAGATGACCTGCAGAGACGAGGTCCAGCAACTGGTAGTGTGGTGTTCGGCCAACAATCTGTTGCTGAACATCACAACAACCAAGGAGGTAATCATGAGCCCCTTTTACACTGCCAGATTTTCCGCGAATGTTCGGCCGATTTGTCGGCCAGCTGCGAGCGTTTACACACACAAAGCCGGATTGGCGAGTTGATCTGAGGCGCCCAATTTTCCGCCTCGTAGGGTAGTCATATCGGCGGAACGGTTTTAGTATAAACAGAGCGAGGCGGCTTTCCGCCTCAGGAGGGGCTGTTGATGACTTGTGGGAGGGGCTGTTGATGACGTCGCACGTTCGACCCACTGGCGTGAACTTCAAACCCGGAAACAGCTGATAGCAGGAATGAGTATCTAGCAGCACTAAGGAGACGCAAAGCAGAAGATGAGCAACTGGGGAGATGAAGAATTGCGCTCCCTCCTTGCCCTCGCTAACGAGGAGGCCATTAACCGTCAGATGACGGGAACGTGAAGGACGGGCCGATGTACGAGAGAATAGCCGAAAGACTGACCAGCCGCGGCTTTCCTCGGTACATCACTGTTTACGTCACACACTGAGCTGCACGTTCTGTTACTAGCTCACGCCCCCCATTGCCTCGAAAAAGGGGCATTCTGTATAAACAAAAGTAGGCCCTCCCCGATTTTGTTTTCATACTGCCAATGTGGAAAGAAGAGGGATTGGGCTTTCCTGCAAATTTGCACAATTCCTGTGTAAAAGAGGCTATAGACTTCTAATGGATCAGATCTGACCACGCCCCTCTCAACATCAACAGAGACAGTGTAGGGAGGGTGGCATCCTTCCTATTCATGAGAGTCCACATCTCAGATGAGTCATCCTGATGCATGAACACCAAGGCAGTGGCGAAGGAGGCCCAGCAGCGACTGCACTTTCTGAGAATTCTCAGGAAAAATAAACAAGATCACAAGCTGCTGGTGACTTTTTGTCGCTCGGCTGGTTGGTCGCTCCATGATCGAGAGCATACTCATGTACTGC
The DNA here is from genome assembly GCA_019142605.1 of Cephalopholis sonnerati. Taxonomy (NCBI): domain Eukaryota; kingdom Metazoa; phylum Chordata; class Actinopteri; order Perciformes; family Serranidae; genus Cephalopholis; species Cephalopholis sonnerati. The sequence continues at coordinate 7,401,453 of JAGQAX010000013.1, read as the reverse complement.
ATCACGGCGTGGTTCTCTGGGAGCTCAACAGCGGATCTCCAGCTCCTACCCCTGCTCTAGACACATAAAATACATGTGACAGGGGTGTCAATCTCCTCGTCTCTCTCGGTCGGAAAACAAATAACCTTTTCCCCACACTATCAAAGTTTCCTCAAACAGCCGACAACAATTTGAATTCGCAATTTGTAGAAATAAACCATTTCCTCAAAGGAAATATGTCCTGTGTAAAGGGAACCCAGGAGTTCAATACAAAACAACACTTGAATGCTTTCTGATAAATTCTCCTGTCGTAATAAACGACACAGGTACCAGACGAACCAAAGCGTACGGATGATGTTTGCGTTTGTGTGTGAGGGTGAGTCAGAGGGGCACACAATGTGTCTGTCCTCATGGTGTGATAAGGACTTAAAGCGCTATGCAAATACTGTAGATCAACCCTGAATGGAGATAACTCTCCCAGCTCGCTCTAATCTGAGCCCAGACACGAGAAGGTTTATGAACCAACCACTAATGTATTTACAACAGAGTGCTGACAGCGTGTGTGTGTCTGGTGATAAGGTCTGCAGCAGTGAAAAGTAAAAAACAAAAATCACGAACACGCTGTAACAATGGCAAACACAAGATATTCATAAACGTTCACTCTCTAGAAAAGCCATACATTATTAACAATGGCCTCTCATGAAATATACATGACGAGGACAAAATAAAAATGCACTGTCTACTTCCTTGAACTCCGAGGGGATAGAGTGCACACGCACACAGAAACCATTTATGCTACGAGGAAAACAGTGTGGGCTCCTCTTTCATTAGAAAGCACCACCCACACTAATTAGTGGCGGTCAGCATCAAAGCGGAGGTCTGAACCCAGCCGAACACGAACAAAGACGGAGCCGGAGACAGACACGGCAAACACCAGGGCTCAAGTGCAGGCTCTTGGGTAAATAAAAGGAAATGGCAACCGAGGCAGGAGGAGCCATATATGAAGCTGGTATTGACCTTTATTAAAAACCACAGACTGACCAGACGCTGCCATCCACCCCTGATATGACGGAGGTTCTTTGATCATTATTGTTAATAATACTTTCATATATTAAAGGTCTGTGCAGACACACAGGTGTCGTTGATTATCCCGGCTGATTAGAGCTCTTCTTCAGGTTGACATTTTGATATGTCTCAGGAAGAAAAACACATATTCAATAACACAAATCATGGCTGTGTTCCATTCAGCTTTTCCAGGTGTGAGTACCCTCACTGGGGGTGGGGGATATATCAAATAAACTCAATGTATCTCATCAAATATACTTGATATATTAAATTCATATTAAATTCAAAATGGTGCCACTTTTTTCAAACTCTTTTTTTTTAATTAAATTTAGGTAAAAATAGTCTGTAGAAATCTATAATCATGTTTATTCTACATAAACTATAAAAACTGTGAATAAATTAAAAAAAAAAAAAAACCCTGTTCAATTAAATGAATAATTTCTTTGATATTTTTGTCACATCCTCCTGAGACCCTGTGTCCTCATATGAAGACATCACATTTTGGGTTTACTTGACCTTACACTTCATTCTACTTAACTCAGACCTGTTGTCCTCGTTTGTGGACAGTTTTTGTGCCATCTGGTGGTAGTAAGACCACAACACACTAATCCATGTAAAAACAAGATGTCAGCCATCTCTGCCGAGTCAGTCTGCAGCTGATCCCGACACAGAAGTGAACAAGGTCCAAAACTTGATCACATTTAACTTGTTTATTGATGATTAATAATGTTTGTAGTTTGGTACGGCAACACATTTGACCAATTTTAGCAACAGTAACAAGATAAGACGCTGTTAATTAGAAAGTACTTGTTTGAGGACATTGGAACTTTATTCTCGTTGCTATAGGCTCGTTCGAGATGAACTGCGCCTCGCCTGGAAAGTAGACGAGAGCAGGTGGCCTGCAGCAGGAGGCAGTGACAAATAGCTGCGATCAAGTAGGACAGTTTTCTGACAGTTTCCAGCAGCCTTCAGTCCATACAGGAAGTCACAGAAACAATCACTTCCTGTCCGATATGATGTCAATTTATTAAAATATTCTCACACTTATATATAAGTTCGTTCTCAGTCTCCATCAGTCACACAACATGTATTCCTTTAAGAGAATAAACCTTCAGATCGGACAAATAAAATTCAAATATCTGAAATTCAACAAAAATTAACGTCATATTGTTGAGTCGACATCTGAACCAATCAGCTGTTAGATCAGGTGAGAGCCAGTCCACCTTTGTAATACGTCAGAGCAAGTCAGGGTGAAGTCGGACACAAAACTAACCAGCATGCATTGTGCGCCGATCACCAGCGATCAAATCTGCACAGGCCTGGCTCATCTCGAACGAGCCTAATGTTTCGTTTTTTTGTACTTATCAGGTCCTACTGATCCCAAATAGCTAGGAGGATTTAAAAATGCTTACCAAACAGAAGTTCATGTCTCAGGAGGATATACAGGTATGCAATGATGATTGTTGGGTGACATGTATGTTGACGTTGCCTCATGTCAAGTCTCTATTTGATCATGAGACAAGACGATACGATACAGGAGCTAATTTAGGTGCAAAGTCAAGGCTGACGAGCTGAGCGCATCTGTAAGTCCAGTGAGCAGTCATGGCTTTCACACATTAAAGCAGCAGTAAAAAAGGACAAGAGAGAAATGAACAAGAAGTGAAAGTAGCAAAACTCTCTAAATGAAATTCGGATAGAATAGGATAGAATAAATTGTCCACCATGGGTGGAAATTTGTCTTCAGCTCAGCAAGCACAAAAGACTGTAAAAAGCAGCTAACTATCAGAAGACAAACACATGAAGTCATTACAAAACACTCTAACACATTAAATCAGCTCATTGTCTGTCTGTCCTTTGGCTTTTTTCTTAACAGTCGCCGGTGGTGTGTGTGTGCGTCTTATAACTAGTAACTAGCATGCACTGGGGCCCGTGGTAACTACCTTACACCACTGGTGAACATCGAGTATAAATGTTTTTTTTAAGCCACCGCCATGAGATTCACTTGGGTGTTTTGTTTCTCCTGCTCTCTCCTGTGGCTCTGTCTCCCTCTTACAGACACACATGCATACAGAAAGCATAACAAAGGTGATTCGTCACACATACTCCTCCGCCCATCCAGACCACTTTCTCCCAAGACATGGTGTGTGAGGCTTTAATTGAATTTTACAGTTCTCAAGTACCTCAAAATTCTCCTTAAGAAAATAAATCCAGTCAATATTGCACCGTTAGCTGTAAACAAAATGTAAAATTACACCATAAAAATAAGTTAGATGGTGTTAAAAAAGTACCTAAAATTCTCTAAATTTAAATGATAGCAGTTGCAATGTATTCTGTTTTTACTCAATATTAATTACTAATAGCTACTTATGTTTTTAACATCACAATTCATAATAAATCTGGAGAGTAAAAATAAAAACAATGTTTTAAAGGGTAAGTAAGATGCCAGAGAGCCTAAGAAAGCATCGACATAGAGCTTGTTCCCCCTTGCATGGTCTAAGCCCAATGGCCTCCTGCGATCAGATTGCAATCAGATAGAGCTTGACCACATACATTTACACCTGGTATTAATATGCGTCTCATCCAGATCCGTTTGCTATCTGATCACGCTCCTAACCACTGATGTGAAATCCTCTTCTTCTTCTTCTGCAAACATTTCCAGCAGCAGACTACAACGTCATATCATGTGCACCACAACAACAACAACAACAACAACAAGATGTTAGCCGCCCGTGAAGTTGCGTTATTGTATGGACACTTTTGTCAGACCAAATGGAGAGCAGACACTTTGTCTCACCGTGACTCTGTCCTTGGCTATCATACGTGTTTTCTCTTTCTTGGCAGTCGCTACCCGGTGAGGGTTGTTGTTATCTTCTACTTCCTTCTTCCTGTGTCCAGCTGGTGCACCTTTGACCACAGAGTTGTTGCATATGGATTGGAGACGCATTTGCATTTACACTTGTGTTCGATGTGGTCACGATGCGTCCCTGACCACCTTCAGAAGTGGTTTGGCCCATCGGATAACAATACGTCCTCAATGCGTTTCGAGTGTATTTACACCTGTACTTTCATGTGGTCACAAGCAATCGATTGCAAAAAGCGCATGTTAATGGCAGGTGTAAGGTGTCCTCAAATCCTAGACTCGTCCCTGATGATGATGCTATGGTCAACAGAATATTAATTTTACATTAAGTTTGTCTCAGTAGTATGTTTTATTTTAGTCCCATTATTATTTTTTTACCCACCATCTTTTCATTAGTCTGTTTTCAAGCTCTGAACTTCACCCCAGTGTTCCTCAGGATTTAATTCTCAGCTCAGCTCACTGCAAATGTTCCCCGTGGTGTTGCTCAATGTGTTGATTAAACTATTTAATGTAATAAAAGACTACAACCTTTTACATACGTTGTGCTGTTAACTGCACATCCTCCTCCTTCTTTTGTCTTTAGTCTTATCAGCTCTTGAAGGGCAGTGTCTCAACATGGTGCTGTTTGATTGATTCAGCTTTGTCTTGGCTGCACTTTGAATCACAGTGGTGCGAGCGCTGCCTGCCGTCTGTACAGTCTGTTCCATCGACAGCTAATTTAACTTCTTTCAAGTGCAGTTTTAATACAGACGTACATTCAACTATGTGCCAGTTTCTGTACGCTGTCACCTGTTACTGTGGTGAGACGCTGACGTGATGTTCAAAGTACAAGCAAGAAATGTCACAGCGATGTTAGTGATGTCGCCACACAGGAAGCACAACCTACTCTGTCAGGTAGAAACAGACTGTTGTTGCCCTCTCGTCATATTGTTCAGATGTCATAATTATGAGGAGCTCAGTCAAAAAATGCATTTCAGGGTTCCTGTGGCCATGGAAAACCTTGAAAAGTCATGGAATTTCACAATCCACAGTGGCACAGTGGTGCAGTGGTTATCATTGTTGCATCACAGCAAGAAGGTTTCTGATTTATTTATGTGCAGTGGTGTGTCTGTGTCACTCTGCAATTACACCTCCAAAACACTAGTCAGTTGGGTTTCTGTGAAGTGCTGTGAAGTTTAGTTGATTCAAAACATTGAACACACATTAAACACACATTAAACACACATTAAACATGGCTTAATAGAGACAGTTTCAAACACAAGTACACAAATCAGCTTCACTATAACTGGCAGCATTCACAGACAAACACTTGTCTTTATCTGGACACATTTTCCCCACAAATACAACATGCTAACGTTATTAGCACAAGCCTATGGCATTTTACATTGTATAAATTAGCCTAGCAGCTAGCGGACATTTCCTCTACTCATATGATGAAACCAGGGACAACAGCAACATTTAACAAAGGTAACATTACATAATTCGGGATCGTGGATACAAGCAGCTGAAATGAGTTTCCTCCATGAGGTGTCTGAGCTCAGCCTCAGAGATAAGAGGAGGAGCTCGGACATCTGGAGGGAGCTCGGAGTAGAGCCGCTGCTCCTTCATGTTGAGGTGGTTCAACATCTGATCAGGATCCTCCTGGGCGCCTCCTGTTAGAGGTGTTCTGGGCACGTCCCACTGGTAGGAGGCCCCGGGGCAGACCCAGAACACACTGGAGGGATTAGATGTCTCATCTGGCCTGGGAACACCTTGGGGTCCTCCAGGAGGAGCTTGAAAGCCTTGGACATTCAGGCCAAACAACGCCCCTGATTGTCATCTTCATGGCTTTCAGCTTCAGCTGTAAAATATTAATGGCGACCACAACACAACAGCTCCTAATCGTCTGACTCAACACTGGTCACATACCATAAGACGAGTTAACAATCCCACTCACTGCTTCTGTTTACTAGCAGACGCTGCAGAGGGAACCACTGAGGATAAATTTAGAGCCCATGGAGGTTTCCACAGACGCTGGTGGTTATAGATTAGCGAGCGGCTTCGAGGCAGCCCAGGGGAAGTGGTGAGGAGACGCTAGCGTTGGTGTCTAGTTTATTGAGGGGCGGTGATTAAGAGGGTGGCCTCCTCATTAGCTCTTAACAGAGCTCCTGCTTGATTAATCAATGTCTATTAAGCCCGAGCCCTCCGGCCATCGCCATGGTTTCCGGACAACATGGAGGAGAACCTGGTTACCAGCGGACAGCGACTCTCCCCTCGCACGGATTCTCCTCTCTTTTCCTTCTGTGTCATTTCCTCTGGTTTTCTCAGTAATGTCTGTGTAATCACTCATCACTGTATCCTCCTCTTCATCAGTGTCTGTTTCAGTTTAACCCTCATGGTGTTTTTCCCTCTCTGCGTCTTCATCCTCAGTAATTGTCTTTATCCAATTCATAGTGCGATCTGTCCGCCATGTACCGTTCTTCCAGAGCACAAACACCCCTGAATATGAAGCCAAATGATGATAGTTATGTCATCACTTTAGTTTTCCTGACCCAACATGGACACCTGTTGTTTTCATCCTCCGGCCTCCTCCGGCCTCCTCCGGCCTCCTCCAGCCTCCTCCAGCCTCCGTGCTCTCTCTGCTCTGCTGATAAAAAAAATAAACGATACACACACTCATCCCTCAGCCTGCTGCAGACTCTCATATCTTATTTCATATTGTTTACTTTGACCCACAGGCGGATTATGAGACGACTGGCCCCTGGGCACAGATATGCAAAGGGCCCCACCACCTCTTCTACATCGGAGCAAGACACAGACTTTGTGGTAGTTTTGTGTCTCTTGGTTGTTTTGCCCATTTTTGTGGTTATTTTGTGTGTCTTTGCATCTCTTTGTGGTCATTTTGTGTCTCTTTGCATCTCTTTGTGGCTGTTTTGCCCATTTTTGTGGTTATTTTGTATCTCTTCGCAGTTTCTTTGCATCTCTCTGTAGTCTTTGTCATCTGTTTGTTGTTGTTTTCCCTGTTTTTGTATGTATTTTATGTCTCTTTATATTTTTTGCATCTTTTTGTGGCTGTTTTTTGTCTCTTTGTAGTTGTTGAATGTCTCTTTGATGTTGTTTTGCCTGTTTTTGTAGTTATTTTATGTCTCTTTGCAGTTTCTTTGCATCTCTTTGTGGTCATTTTGTGTCTCTTTGTTGTTGTTTTGGCCATTTTTGTATTTAGTTTATGTCTCTGCAGTTCCTTTGCATCTCTTTGTGGTTGTTTTGCCCATTTTTGTGTCTCTTTGCGGTTTCTTTGCATCTCTTTATGGTTATTCTCTGTCTCTTTGTATGTATTTTGTGTCTCTTTGCAGTTTTGTTGCATCTTTTTGTGTTGGTTTCTGTCTCTTTGCAGTTATTTTTTTCTCTTTGTAGTTTCTTCGTGGTTCTTTTGTGCATCTTTGTAATAGTTTTTAGTCTCTTCATTGTTGTTTTGTCCATTTTTGTATTTAGTTTGTGTCTCTTTACAGTTTATCTGCATCTCTTTGTGGTAATTTTGTGTCTTTGCTGTTAATTCTGTTTTTATATTTATTTTGTGTCTCTGCGGTTTCTGTGCATCTCTTTGTAGTCATTTTGTGTTGTTTCGTGTTGTGTTTGAGGTAGTTTTGTGTCTTACTGAGTAAATTTTGTGTCTCTTTGTTGTTGTTTTGCCCGTCTGTAGTCATTCGATGTCTCTTTACAGTCTTTTGCATCTCTTTGTGCACTTTTTGTGTCTCTTTGTGGTTATTTTTAGAGTATCTTACTGATCAGATAATTTGAGTGACATTTTGTAAGTGAAGGCCAGGGGGCACCTGACACTTTGGGCCCCTGGGTCTGTGCCTGGTCGACCTGCTCGGTAATCCATCCATGCTCTGACCTTGTTGGACTGCATCATGCTCATGGACATTTCTTTCTGTCTAATCCCCAGCTCCACAAACAGCAGCGAGGAAAAATCCTTCAGCGGTCAGAAGTGCGTAACCTCAACCCCTGACTCACTGGATCAAAGCTGTGGGCCCTGTGTGTTTACACAGTCATTCCTTCGTCTTTCTATTCATACTACAGCACAACAAACAGCTTGTTGCTGAAATAACCAACATAAATTTCCTCATATGAAGACTGACGAGATAAGGACACATCTTAAACGTGTAAATTGTGCACAAGCTACTTAATGACGTTAGAAGTAGTCCACTAAGTGCTGATAGAGGCTTTATAGTTCACCACAAATCTCCCAGCAGCAGCTGTATCTGGCGCCATAATGGAGGTCCAATGGAGAGTGGCTGTTTGCAAATGATGCCTAAATTTATTACAACGAAGCCAGACGAGGAACGATACTTCAAACTGACAATTTAAGCCGTTCTCTTCAGATGAGCTATCAGCAGAATAACAGCACCTTTAAAGTGCAGCAGCTTCTTCTGTCAGGTGATAATGTGCTATCACGTGTACTGATTCAGTCAAGTGGAGAAAAGTTGATGTAAGAGACACTCAAGCTGCATTTAGATTTGGTGAGACTGTGTTGATATGACTTATTATATGACTTCTGATAATGTTTAAGTTTACACAATGGTTCATCAGAATGATGAAGAAAGGTGACTGAAGTGACTTTGAACGTGGCATGGTTGTTGGTGCCAGACGGGCTGGTCTGAGTATTTACTGGGATTTTCACCACAACCATCTCTAGGGTTTACAGAGGATGGTCCCAAAAAGAGAAAATATCCAGTGTTGATGCCAGAGGTCAGAGGTCAGAGGAGAATGGCCAGACTGGTTCAAGATGATAGAAAGGCAACAGGAAGTCAAATAAGCACTGGTTCCAACCAAGGTGTGCAGAAGACCATCTCTGAAGCAACAACATGTCCAACCTTGAAGCAGATGGGCTACAGCAGCAGAAGACCACACCAGGTGCCACTCCTGTCAGCTAACAACAGGAAACTGAGGCTACAATTCACACAGGCTCACCAAAACTGGACAATAGAAGATTGGAAAAACCACATTCAGATGGTAGGCTCAGAATTTGGAAGCATGGATCCATCCTGCCTTGTATCAACGCTTCAGGCTGCTGCTGCTGGTGTCATGGTGTGGGGGAGATTTTCTTAGTACCAACTGAGCATGGTTTAAACACCACAGCCTACCTGAGTATTGTTGCTGACCGTGTCCATCCCTTTATGACCACAGTGTACCCATCTTCTGATGGCTACTTCCTGCAGGATAACGCACCATGTCACAAAGCTCAGATCATTTCAAACATGACGATGAGTTCACTGTACTCCAATGGCCTCCACAGTCACCAGATCTCAGTCCAATAGAGCACCTTTGGGATGTGGTGGAACGGGAGATTCTCATCATGGATGTACAGCAGACAAATCTGCAGCAACTGTGTGATGTCATCATGTCAATATGGACCAAAATCTCTCAGGAATGTTTCAGCACCTTGTTGGATCTGTGACACCAAGAATTAAAAAGGGGGTCAAACCTGGTACCAGCAAGGTGTACCTAATAAAGTGGCCAGTGACTGTATATTTTCTATTATTTGTCTTAGAATACAAGCAAGTTATGGTGCCATAAGGCAATTTAGCACGCATGACAAAGGGAGATCGTTACAAACGTGTGTCGTGAATCAGTTCAGAAAGGACATGAACGCAGAGCAGAAGGCAGGTTGAAGGTTTGAACAAAAAGTGAGCTTTACTGATGTTAAAAAAATCCTCCAAACAGGCAGGAAACAAAACACGACATCCAAGAGGAAGAAGAAACCAAAACTAAACTGAAGCAAACCAGGGAACCACAATGACCTGTATCTACACTGATCAAGGCTCCTGCAGTCTGTCTATGAGCCTGCCTGTTTGACTACAGGCAGATTTCCCTCACTGTGGGGAAACATAAAAACACGTCTGATTTCTTCCAGTGGAGCTAAAATGAAAGCTTTTTTGGTTCAGTAAATTTCTGCTGTCAGTCAGCTTGGTGAGGGCAGGTTGGAGCTGTCCACTCAGCTCCCCAGGAGCTGCTGCTGACAGACAGCCAGGACGTCAGTGTGGATTGGATGACAGGACAGATTCCCAGTAAAGCTCACCAATAAGCAGTTTTATATGCCGTTACTTTAATTTTATGCACTTGGCTCAAAGTGCAAACAATAATAAAAAGTGTATAAAAACAGCAGCAGACATTTCAGTCCTTGACTATCATCAGTGCTACTGACATGTTTCACAGAGCACTTATAGACTCAGACAGATTCCTACCAGGTGTGATGAATCAGTCAGCTGCTGCCACTAATAAGATGAGATCAGCTCTGAGGAGCAGAGGCCTGACTACCAAATCACTATCACCTGTCCTGTGAGTACTACACTATTTACAACATCCTCAATCACCAATGTGTGATAAAAAAAGAAAATACAAAACATGACAAAGCATATTTATGAGGGCCACGCTGGTACACGCAGATATCTATAAAAAGCAGGACAAGTAAAGTGTTTCATTCAGGCCTAAAGGCTGTTCAGTTTGAGAGGAAAGATCCATCTACTTTCACACTAGGGCTGGGCAATATGGACAAAAATTCATATCTCAGTATTGACAGGCTGACTGGCGATACATGGTATATATCTCGGTATTTTCTACAAAATGGGCAACATGTTTTCATCTGAGTCAAAGCCACATTTATAGAAACAGACTGTGATCACAATAAAACGCAAAGACTGATTTTTTTTTCCCTGTCTGAAAATATACAGCTGCACAACGGTTACACCTCCCAAACACTAGTCTGCGGCAGGGTTTCTGTGAAGCACTGTGAAGTTTAGTTGATTCAAAACACACATTAAACACACATTAAATACACATTAAACATGGGTTAATAGAGACGATTTCAAACACAAGTACACAAATCAGCTTCACTATAACTCACAGCATTCACAGACAAACACTTGTCTTTATCTGGACACATTTTCCCCACAAATACAACATGCTAATGTTTTTAGCACAAGCCTATGGCATTTTACATTGTATAAATTAGCCTAACAGCTAGCAGAGATTTCCTCTGCTCATATGAAGCCAGGATAAATCACACACAAGACTTAAAATGTTATTTTTGTGGAGGCTTTATTGTCTTCACAATTTATTGTTTCTTATCTGTGAAATTAAAGTAAATAAAAGCTTTGTTTCCACTGAGGGAAATGGTTTCAGCTTACAGAGACAGACAGGAGGTCTGCGTCGTCACGATGTGTAGTTACATTTCTAGGGAGGTGCACGTCAGGCTACAGTGTAGGGTACGGCGTCGACACAGAGCCTACGCCGTATTTACACCCAAGAGACTGCGAATTTCAACATTTTTGCCCATTTTCTTTCCGCTGAATGAACGATTCATTGACCTCACTATAAAAAAACATAATTTTGTTAACAAACGTGAGCCCAGTTTTAATCTGGGTGTGTTTTATACTGGTCTTACTGGGAAGGACTCTGTTGTGCCCTCCCAGTCAGACTGGAGACAGCGACTCTCCTCTGGGGTATCATGGCTTAATCAAGCAGTGTCAGAGATGGTAATCCCTCGCTCTTAATGATGATGGATGGAGAGGTGTCCTTCATCTTTAAGCCTGTTTGCTTCGCTCCACTGTTCGCCATTGATTCAAGGATTAACGATCTAAATGGGTTCTACCAGGAAACTGTAAATAGTAACAGAAAGGAGCTGATGGAAATCTCTAAAGCCCAAACAATAAACTATGAAAGCAGCGTGTGTGTGTGTGTGTGTGTGTGTGTGTGTGTGTGTGTGTGTGTATAAGCGGGAGGCTGCTCCCTGTGGTTGAGTCATCAGGGGATAAACAGTGAACACAGGCAGCATATGGATTGTGTGCCGTGCTGTCTTCAGGGACGAGAGCTTATGAGTCTGTTTCTCTCTTCTCTACCTCTGCTGGCCTCTCTCTGTTTTCTTTTCATCCCAACAATAAACACGTGTTAGATTAACTTCACATCACATCACTCCTGTTACGCTCAGATCCTCCCTTTTCTTTACAGCTCACCAAATCCCACAATTCAACTGGTGGCATTTTCATTTTCCTGCTTCTCTTTTCTTTCCCACCTCACCAGAGTCTTTAAGGCTGCTGCTGGGCTCTCCCTCCGCTCTGTAGCAGCAGCCAGCCGAGCGCTGCAAATGTCTCAAAGACAGGGAGAGGCTATAAATCGTAGCAGTGTCGACACTGTTCCAGTGCAGCAGAGCCAGGCTGAGCACAACAGGTCCAGCCAGGGGGCTCATGTTCAGTCATACAAGCAGAAAGTCGCTCAATTCATCAGTAACGCTGGCAGTCAGTCGCCGCTTCAGTCAGGACTGAGCCTGGCTTGTCTCAGCAGCAGCGATGACATCAACCAACATGCTTACACACAGAGACATTAACACAGGAAGGAGAGAGACAGCGAGCCCAGGCCATAACGAAGTGCACCCAAGAAGCTTTGAAGCCAGTTTTCGTAAAGGCCAAACTAGCGGTACTGCGATTTCTGGGGTCCGTCACGTGATGTCACGGGGCCCAAAAACACTTCACATGGCGAAAAAGACACATTACATTTTTAAAGTGTCACAACTTTCACGAAATGACTAGTTTCACTATCGAAACTTGATTCATTCCACCTGACAACATTTGGAGAGTCTACAAAAGCCACAAGATCCCCATTCACGTTAGCAAAGCGCTAAACCAGAAGTCAGCCGCTTGGCTAGCAATAGTTGGCACTTCCGGCTGTGCTCATTGGCCCGTGGTCTCTAGTGCGTCTGCTCTATGGGCCCAATGATGTGGAGGCAGCGCTGATCTTCTGAAACAGACCTTCTTTGTCTTCATGTGCCACCAAAGAGCTTTCATAGGAATAAATGTAGCCCCATCGCCAACGCTGTATCCAGGTCTCTTTGTATATCCAAGGGCCAAAAACAGGTACTGCAATTTTCAGGGTCTTTTTTTTTACCATAGGAGCCGTACACACGCCACATTTTTTGCCCCCTCAAATCCATTGTGTTCAATGTAGACACGGAGCAGGTGCGATCAAACACCAGCTCAACGGCTGCCCCTTGAGATGACGCAGCAGCTCGTACCACATGTCATGAGATGATGACTCGTCTCACTGTCAAGATTTGATCCATTCGGTCTGATAACATTGGAAAGTCTAGAAGCGCTACAAGATGAAATCATTTTATCCTCATTCACGTTAGCAGAGCGCTAAACAGGAAGTTATCAGTTTGGATCGGGAAGTTAGCCTCCCGGTTGCACTCAGCAGAGCTGAGCCACCATAAGTGTTTATTGTGCTTCAGGCCGGAGTGTGGATACCCGACCCAGGCCCGACGGGACCCGACGGGTCAGGCCGGGTTTGGGTAACAAATCAGAAATTTTGCTCGGGTTCGGCCCACTTGACATGCTGCTGTGTTGTGCTATGGCCTATTCAAGTGCTGGAATTTGTTATTTACGTGACAACACCTGAACGCAGCACAGGCTCCGCTCCAACTGAGTGTGTGTGCTGTGCGAGCGGCGTGTTTGATTGTGAGTAACAGCAGTCTTTAGATGGTCATTTACACTCTGTCCATGTGTGATCACGGTAAACAGACAAGCTGTAACCATGGTAACAATAACTATGTCAGGTAACAAACTGTGTCAGGCTCGGGTCGGGTTCGCACGAAAAAATCAGAAAGTCTGTCGGGGTCGGGCCGGGCTCGGTTGTAACTGTCTTGGACTTGGGTCTGGTTGGGTCAGGAAAATGCGGCCTGAGCCGCGCTCTACCTCAGGGCCCCCGGAAGCCGCTCAGCCTTGCAGCAAATTTTCCCAGTGGCTACTCGACGGTACTGCAGTGAAAAAGTCCCCTGCGGCCCACAAAACATTTTCCCCGTAGACCACCATTAGAAAAGAGACATCTGTGAAACTGTTGACGACAACTCGACTGCAAACAACATCAGCTATGACTCTTTCTATTTGTAAAACTTTCCTAAAGCTGAGAAAAGCATCATCATCACAACGTAAAGTCTACGAGCTGAGCGGGAACTCTCGAGCGGGGCCAAGAGGAGAAACTCAACTACGCATGTTCAGTTAACCCAGAAGCTAGAAACTTTTTTGGCGAGCAACTCCACTGGAATGAGGCGCCATCTTGGTATCTGGTATCTAGTTATTAATAAAATCTAAAATCGTAATTACGGGGCCCCACACCATCCACGCTCTGACCCCTGAGAGCTTCACTCACACACTCACACACACTGAGCAGCTACCTGTCGGAGCGTCTTCAGCATCTCCGTGGCCTCGTCCTGCTTCCCCTGCTTGGCCATCAGCATCATCTCCTGGATCATACCAATGCGGCGCTGGTAGGGCGGCGGCGTCCCGCCACGGTTCAGCCGGTCCCCTGACTTCAGCATGAGGGAGGCCAAGATGTCTCCTCGCTCCTTGGTGGGCGTCCGTTTCCAGCCGTGCTGAGGGCTGGCTCCTCCTGGCTCCTGGCCTTTGGTCTGCTTGGCGCCCATGGTGCTGCGTTAACGTGAACTGTGATGAGAACGAGGCCGGTCCCACCGTGCGGTCACGCAGAGAGGCAGGTGTGATTAATGTCTGAGACGCTGTGCTCATGAAAATGTGTGCAGCTGGTCACATCTTCCTTTAAAGCCTGATGTGTGAGAGCAGGAACATCCCAAACTGCTCAGGAACAACACTCATCATCACCCAGCGACAGAGGAGACACTGAGGGGTCCAGCTGAGCAGAATAACACTCCAAAACATCAAGAAGTTGAGCTGTAGTTTGTAAAGTTGATCCCACAGAGTGCAGCTCAGGTCGGGAACAGGTCTGAGGATGCTGCCTGCAGCATGGCCGCACACACGGACACAGTGAGGATGCAGGAACCCCCGGAGCAGAGCGTGGCCCGCTGCAGCCTCCTATCCCAAACACAACTTCAACACCTCCCCAACATGTTTACCTTCGACAGCAGCGGTATGTCCTCACTCTGCTCCGCTGTTATCCTCCCAAACACAGCCCGCAGGAGGAGGAGGAGACGATCAGAGGAGGTGGTGCATGAAGCAGGGCATGGCAATGTTTACGTCTCCTGACGGTCTGTCCTTCCTCCGCCGCTGGAAGTCATGCACGGGCTGAAACAACCCGACCAGCCCGGGCTGCTTCGTCCTTCTCCAAGGTTGATCCTCCCTGCGGAGCAGCGAGCAGCCGCAGCGGTGTCTCCGGTGCTCGGGCTGAGAGGAGGCTGCAGCTCCGCGGCTCGTCGGGAGAGGAGAGGACAGACTGAGGTGTTCCCTTACTGGGACTGAATTATGTATCGCACCCTCTGTGCAACTGAATGGGGGCGCGCGGCGAGTGCACGTGAGCACGAGTCCATCCGCCTCACCGAGGGATGGAGGGAGGGAGGAGCACGAGCACCACGCACGGTCAAGTTTGCAGTTTCTCAGCTTCTGTATACCACGTTCATCCTCTCTGTGAGGGCAGGCTGTGCCAGGGTCCATGCATTAATGCGGTGATTTAGTCTTGAGTGGCTCCTTTCAACACATGCAGATATCTGACCAAGATGAGTCATAGCTTATAAAGTTATATATGGTCATGTGGTAAAATCGGCATATAGTTGATTGTCAATAGTATCAATTTATTGCAAAAAATAGGGATGCACGTCATTGTATCGGCCGATAATAGCTCTAAAATGAGCAATCGGAATCGGCCAACTTATCTTGCACAATCAATGAATATTACATACTTTTAAAAGTAATATATTTTGTGCCTCCATCTGCTGGTGGGCCATCAGGATTAGAGTATGCATCTGTTATATGATGATTGACTTGATGATCACTAAAATTAAGTGGGGAGAAAGTGGATATATCGGCATATCGGATATCGGCAAAAAAAAAAAAAAAAGATCGTGATCGTGCATCCCTCAAAAAAAAGTGTATATCTATATCTATATCTATATCTATATATGTACATACATACACAGTGAATACTGATAAAGTGGGATAGTTAAGCTTTATATTTTTATTTTTACATGTGTACACTAATATTACTAAAGCTTCATTTCCACCAAGCAGTCTGGTTCAGTTCATTTCATTTTGCATGTTTTCTGTTCCCACAGTGAAAAGTTGTGGATGGTACCAGTAGAAGCGTTCCTTAGCGTCCCCATGTTTGGTCCCCCCTCTGTTGGGGTACCTAGCACACAGATCTGGTACTAAAAGGTGGAGCTGTGAACACTGCAGTCTGATTGGTCAGTAGAGGACGGTCACTCTGCTCAGGGCTGAGTTGTGTCTGGTTTTGAGGCTCATGTAACCACTGTTCATACTGTGGAGAGTTTGATTAGTAAACTGGAACTATAAAATGAAAGGATGTTTTGCTGCCTCTCACAGCAGCTGGAGTCGGAGAAAAAATCACTTCATTCACTGGGCCGACTGCCGGCAACTTTTAAGGTGGAATGTTAACTTGTAATGTTACTCAATGCATGAGTTGATGACGTGAATCCATCAGCACACCTTAAATTTCACTGTGACAACTGTCGGAGAAATAAAAAGCATCATGGAGCGTAGTTCCTGTGGGCTCTAGCAACACTAAACCCCTGAGCTTGCCTGAGAAGGACTAAATGCACAAAGCTGCTATCTTTAAATATCCCATGGAGAGAGACTCTCACTGCAGCCTGTTGTATTTTGTTCTGAAAATGTGGGCGTGCAGCCTCGTTCTGTGGACGATAAACCAGGTGCAGACTTCCATCTGTGTCACCGCTGATGAGGAAATACAGCGAGTGCTGGACGGAGCAGTGAGTGACAACAACCCTGCCCACATTTAAGAGTAAACAGACCGAGGGTCTAGGTACCATGTCTGAAGGGTTACTGTTGGTTCCAAAGGTACTGTATTGAAAGTGTTTGGTGGAAACAGGGCTTAAAAATCAACACTGAGCTCAACATTAGCAAGTATGTGATCTAAAAATATACTGTGCGTTCCAGACTACCATACAGGACAGTACACCAAAAAAGATCAAGTTATGTCCCACACATCTTAAATACCAGGATGTTGTACTACACCCGGTTGGATTTTGCAGTATGGCTGAATCCAAATGTCAGAACTTCACCACACTTACAGACTTTGGGGGTGTGTTCTCGAGAAGTCTGGTAATGTTTAGGGCTGTCCAAATCCACAATTCCTCCAGTCCACAAGGGGCCTAATGTGGACTTTCTTGGGCTGCAGACTTCACTGATTTAATTGCCCACAGTTCATTGCAATATGGACGTTAATGTTGTGGTTTTTTTTTTTTTTTTTCAATAGCCAACTAAAAAATAAAACTTCTGTGTATGTAGAGCAGTTACTGCAGCCTATTAAAGCACTACCTGAATCATGTAGGTCAGAAATAATATCCAACAACATCATTATTGCAGCTTCCAAATAAGCTCAAGAACAGACGCCATAACAGGAGATATGATAAACTCACTGTCTTTGGTTTAGTTTAACTCACTGTTTAATGATCCAGGTGCTTCGGTTGGTTTTAGAGTTGACCGATTTACAAGATGTATAGAGGAGGATGTAAGTCCCCAAATAAACAGGCCTTTACAAAACAAAGTTCAAATCAACAGGTTGTTAAACGACTTCATTTAACAATAAAAAAGATTAACCAAAAACACAGCGGTTAAAGGCTGTTACACCGTGGCGTCTTCCACGCTCCACACTCGCTTCAGCACACCTGTCTTTAATTAAAGGCTCCTGAGATGCCAGATCAGGTCAGGCGGTGCGTTAAAGTGACTCAAAAAAAGATAGGAAGCTAGGACTTGCTGGAAATGGCTCATGATATAGAAATATGTAGAATTACAGGCTGTAGAGGGGAAACAAAATGCAGTGTGTTACTGCAGCCTACCCTTTAGGTTGTGCAGTGTAATGTCAAATATAAAGGCTAGAAAAGAAAATCTTCTGGTGTAACAAACAGGCCGACCTGATTATTTAGTCACAGCTCGGTCCTTATTTAGAGACACCTCTCTATGTGAATGTCTGCAGTCTGTATGTTGTACAGAAATCTTGTTCACTCATAAAACAGTCCTATACTTGAGATTTATATCTCAGATGAACAGACAGAATATGACAGCTGTTACAGTGACTGTAATCATCTCTCTGACATTTCCATGGCAACCAGTAAAACAGTCTCGAGGGCTGTCTGTCAGCGGCTTGTGGTCTCTGCCCTCGCAGGCTTTACGTAATGATGGTAAACTTGACACAGTGTGTACGACCGAAGTCCACAGGGTGGACACTCGGATTCAGACCTTTTCTGGTTACTCTGACCCACAATCCTCTGCACAGCGGACGATACGTCACATCGACTGAGACTCAAACAGGTGACAGCTGACAGAAGCTGCAGTGATGGATGACAGCACATTACAGTGACTGATAACCAGTGGAACAGTGATAATAGGGATATTAATTGTTTGAATAAACAAAATAATCATAAACATAAACAACAACAAAGGTCACAGGTGATAAACAACAGTGACAGAGAGCTGTATAACCTCTGTGATGTCACTGTCATGAATGACAGACTTTAAAATGCATTGAATTATTACTTATTGCAAAATAACAACAGCAGAGCTCCACTGGTTGACCTCCGTCTGCGGTGAGCTCAGCCAATGGTGTTTTATCTCCATGGTAACGGATATATGAGCGAGAGGGTCAGAGTTCAGGATGCACTGTTATCGAACAGTAGTATGTCCTGCTTGTGTGCACACTGCATGTAACAGTACGTACTTTTTAAGGACAGCTGCAGTACATATATAAAAGTAAAAAAGAAAAAGTATGTGATTCAGAATACAGCCGTCGGTTCTGTGGCTATGACATCACTTCCAAGGGCGTGGCTGACTATATTCAACAACCTTACAGTCAGTACGTTTACATGCACGCAGTAGTTGAGCTAAGCTCATAGTTCGGCTAATCAGTCAAGTTGGACTTCTCGTCTTGTCTGAGTATACATGCAGAAGAGAAAATTGAATTTCTGACCAAGTACGTCTGACTCCACCTCGATAGGCGACGCTGTGTCCGTTTTTAGTATAGTGCGTATTGAACTAGTTCCTGTTGACCTGAAGAGGAGAGAGTAATAAAGTAAATTAAATAAATCCACATTTTTGGTTTTCCTACCATCCATAAACTTCAAAATGTTTAGCTCCTTTAGCTGTTGGAGCATGAAAGTAGTTTCCTCGTCCGTCCAGAAGTGCGTCTTCTGCTTCTCGGTCGCCATGTTTTTTTTTGTTTGTTTGTTTTTCCTGGAGTGAACTGCTGCTACATCATCTCCTTCTTCCTCTGGGTGAAAGCCTGCTAAAGAAAAAGTGGTGCATGCGCAGAACGCCGAGTCTGACTCCAGTTGGACTAAGCTGTTTACATGCATTTAAAAGTCCAGTTTCAGTCGGACTAAGCCAATAATTTGATTTTCTCAAGCTGCATGTAAACGTACTGAGTGAATCTCAGAGAAAAGCAAAATGTAAAGGCGCAAAAGCGCAAAATGGTTTTCGTCAAACCCTGAACTAAAGCTCAGCTAGAGCAAAGTGAGTGACTGTTTATGCTGCTGGAGCACCTCCAAAAAAAAAAAAGGGAAAGAGAGGAAAGGAAAAAGAAAGCAAACTGACTAATTCCAAAAGGTACGTGAGAGAGACATGGATCAAGAGAAGAAGAGCAGAGGGGGCCCACAGAGACTTCTTATGCACAGGGCCCAGAATTTGGTGCTACGCCCCTGTTACTAGCTAGCATACTGTGAAGGAAGTATGTCACGAAACCACTGTCAGAGGGGGTCAAAGGGTACAGATGGCCGAGGCCCTCGGCCAAGGGAGGGCCCATTAAAAGGTCTATGGTTGACCCTTAAATGGGATCAAGTACAACAATTTATTCACTGACTTAAATCACTGATAATACAAGTTATATGTATTTACAGGATCAATAAATGTACCATCTGAAACTACTCTGACACTTACTGAGAGCTGACAGTCATAAAGTCCTTTACACTATTTCAGTTCTGCACAGTTTGACCAATATTTAATTAAAGTAGCCTCAAGATTAAATGAACAGGCCGAGAATCAAAATATTGATTTTATGATTTAATACCTCGCAGTAATTTCCTCAAGTAGTGATTTTACTTTTCTCTAATCATTCAGTGGAGGACATTTTGTCAGCCCAGGACACACGTGACTACCTCTGCTTTTTAAAACAAGACAACAAGGTCTTACCACAGAGTAGATACAAAATACACGTGGAAGTCTGATTGATTGGATTATATATATATCACAGGATGTTTAAAGCTATATAGGAATCCTCCCATGGGTGTGGATGAAGGGCCCACTTTTGAAAGTGTTGTCCCCCTGTCTGTATTTACTAACAGCTGGCCCGCACATGACCACAACCCCACATTAATTAAAACAGGTGCAGCACTGTGTAATTAATTCTAATCTAATTGATTCTACTGCTGAAAAAAAAACAGAGGTTATAAGGGCTGGTAGTTTATAAATGACCTCGAGTCTTATTCTGTCCTCACCATGGAGCAGGACATTCACTTTAAACAGGCACATTTTCCTATCAACTTTGGTGTTTTGCATTAAAGACACAACACACACTGTCAGGCTTAGATATCAACACAAACCAGGATGAAGTTATGGGAATATTTTCATACTGTATAATAATGTTTTTTACCCTGATCAGTGTTCAGTGAAATTTTGGTCAGCTCCACTGAAACACACATAAGAGGCCGTTTCATAAAGAGGATACACAGGAGTTATTTCCATGTTATCAGCTGTCAGTGCAGTGACTGTGACCACTGAGCTACAGGAAGCTGGTGACCAAGGACAGGACTGCGCTGACCTCTGGTGGTCACTCTTTGGAATTCATACCCTAATAATTATAATGTGGCTGTGACACAAGATGTAATTTGTACTAACAGTAGTAATGTATAAGAAGAGGAAGTAGAAATATTGTATGATGCTTCAAAGCTTTCAGTGTTGAACTAGAATTACCGTCTTGCAGTTGTACGCGTCCTCGAACCTGTCAAGTTGCAGTTAGTTTACATACATGTCTGTGAGGACATGGATGGAAACTGACCAAATGTCTTTCTGTTCCTGTGGTATGATGTTGAGTAACGAGGAAACAGGAAACTGTTTTTGCAGAACACGATGATGTCACAGTGAAGCTGACCTTTTGGATATAAAATGACATCACTTCATCATTTCAGCCTGTTAGCAGGTGAAGACTCTCAGTCATCCAGGTCATGGCAATCTTAAGTGCTATATCGTGGGCAGCTGGACTCGTTGGAGTTTCTTAAAGACGTTTCTTTTTTAAAAAAAAATTATATACTTTATACCTATACATGCATTAAATGGAGAGATGTCGAAGCGAGGGGGCTGCCTAGACGGGCGCTCCGGGCGGCTGGAGGGTCGGTACCCAGGAGCTGGCACCAGCTAGCTACCAGTCCACACTCCATTTTTGGTCCAGACAGAGACTTGAACAGGCGACCCTCCCAAGTCCCTATGGACTGAGCTACTGCCGCCCAAGAGGCTTCTTCACTTCTAACGGACTGGTGCGGAGTCGCAGGCTTTAAACTCCCCACCATCATGTGTGTCATGAGGGTTAGATGGGCCCAGGTGTGAATGGGTGTGGAGTCGTCTCTGAAGGGATTGGTTAACGATGGTCGTTCCACTTTGAAATAGATGACCAATGACCTTTGAGCACCAAATTCTAAGTGGATGTTTGTGCCAAATTTGGGAAAACTCCTCCAAGGCGTTCTTGAAATGTCATGTTCACAAAATGAGACAGACACAAGGCCACAGTGAACTTTGACCACCAATTTCTAATCATTTCACGCTTGAGTTCACGTGGACATTGGTGCCAAATTTGAGGAAACTCCAACAAGGTGCTCCTGAGATCGTGTTCATGGGAATGAGAGTGTGGAGGCATAAAAAACATTCCTCCACCTTTGACTAAAGCTCACTAACAGAAAAACTGCTGTCTATGTGCAGACACCTGTCATGACCTCACAGGAGCAGGTTCGATAGCTAAATGCATTTTTAAAAAAAACGGACACAAGACACGTTGCTGTACTTTTCAAAAAGTATTATTTATTTGTTTTGCCTTTAATTACATCTCTATTTACAGTAGTATTCCAACCATCATCGTTACTTCAGATCACATATCAAAACGTTATGGTTTCTTTCCTCGCGTTAACAAAGAGAAGCTCTCGCCTCGCGTCACAGAGCTCGCAGAGTCAAACAGTCAGCCTTAATGAACGACATCCAGCGCGTGTGTGTGTACAGGATAAAGACTTCACTCTGGTTTACACACAGAGCAGAGAAGAAATCACACACACACTCCTCTCCGGTTACTTTACGGTGTGCTGCATTTGTTATTCAAAGACGACTAGGACCTGACTCTAACGTCCTTCCCAGCTAAGACGGGACTCTTTTTTGGCCGTCAACACGAAGTATTCACCTCCGCCCACTGACTTCTTACGTCTGATCTTTCACGACACTGAATCACAGTGGATGGAGTTAAGTTTCTGAAGCATTGATCAAGAGAATCAAACTTAAATGTCAAAGATGAAGCACATCTCTTCATAACTGATGGTGTAAGTGTTCACACCCAACTGAAATTATAACTGCGAGCTCACTGTTTTATAAGCTCAGTGTGAAGTCGAGATGAGACGAGTGATTTTAGGGTTTAACACATCTGTATCTGGAAGATTCCACGGCTGGTTTCTTGGTAGTGTGAACACAACATAGCTCTTCACACAAATCTGTAACACGTTCATCAAAAGTTTCCCCTCACAGGAAGGATACGGGAACATTTTTTGGGACGCTGAGTGTGTCTCAGTACAGCTGAGTCAGTCACATGAAATTTAAAGACCATGGCGCAGCTGTAAATCTCACGAGGGCGAGACAGTCTCAAAAACTGCTTGTCCATGTGACAAGGGAACTAATGAGGGAGACCGCAGAGAGACCTGTAAACCAGTAACACTCAACTTAAAGCCCACGGGCCAAATCCGGCTCTGCCACCATTTTCTAATTCTCTGTGACAATAAACTGATTGACACTGGAAATATTTTTGTTCTTCTAAAGTCAATAAAGGTGTCAGAGTGAATAAAAATGCCTTAAAATTAGGGATGCACTGATTTACTGGCTGCAGATCGATATCAGCTGATATTCACCTTATTGACTGCCTTTCGGCAAACAAGATGACATCACATCAAATTTGTGCACGCTAAAAAGCAGGGCTCCAGGCTAACAGCGTCCTGTCATCCCAGGGACGATAAAAACGTGTTTAGGACTAACAGAGACGAAATAGGAAGAAATGACGCACCAGGGGACGCAACCTGTTGTTTCCCGGACTGTGAGCGAGTCCTGTGTCGACATCTGCAGGAGAGCTAGTTAGCGTTAGCTGTTAGCAACCAGTGATCATAACTAACTAACTGCTGACGGAGGTTGCACTGAGTTATATTACGATGCGTTCAAGCTCTATGCAGTAAAAATGAGTATTGGGCAAAGGTAAGTTATAAAAGTCTAATGATGTGTTCAAATGTCATCTTGTTGTTGAGAAACTTGAATAAATCCAGCCGTTTGAAGGGGAAAATATTGCTTTTTCACAGTAATATAAAATAGATATTAGAGAGGGAATTATCATTAATTATAAACACTAAAAAGACTCTTATTTAGTAGTAATTTACAAAAATTAATTATGTGACAGAAGGTTATTTTTGAGGTCGTTTCATGAATGTGTGATATTGAATTTGAGCTCATTCAAAGGACTGAATGACTTTAAATGAAGACTGTGATGAAGGTTTTGTTTCTTTGGCACAAAAAGGGGGAATAAATAATAATCGGTATCACTATCTGCTATCAGCCCAATTGTCACTTTAAATGTCGGTATGGGCCCTGAATTTCACAATCGATGCATCCCAAAACAGAATAGAGCTTGTTTATTGAAAAAGGTACTGGGAGAAGGTCCCTCTGGACCCCTGACTAGACGTACAGGCCGAGCCCCGTGTGTCCTCAAATCCTAGAAACGCTCCTGCGTACACTTGACCTTTGCAGAGCTGCTGCGTCTGGCCCCCAGGCAAAACAAGGTGAGTATCCCTGCTGTATACTTAGATGTTTAAAGCTGATAAAGGACTCCGCACAGACTGCTGCTGAAGGTGCATCAACTTCATGACATGAAGGTGAATATAAAAAAAATGTAGTGTTTTACATTTTTTGCCGAGATTAATTTGTAGAGATGTGAGTTAATTTTGACATTAAGGAGTCTTTGATCAGCGTCAAACACTCCTGGTTCCATCCACAGTGCTTCAATGCTGTTTAACACTGTAACGGCAGCACGACGACCAGCCCACAACTCAATCTGTTTCCTCTCTTCAGTGGCCCACGGAGGTCTGACAAAACTAAACTGTGATGTAATGTAATTAAAAAAAAACATGACAGGAAAACAGGGTCCAGGATAAAAGTCATACGACCTGTTCTCATTGATTCAAACATGGATATCAGGGAGGAGACTGTAACATGTAGTTTGAGTGATGGCTTACTTTTTGACTTTAGGCATCCAACCGCAGCCTCAGTGTGAAGCTCAGCTGGAGCTGTTGCTCTCGTCATGAACCCAGAGCTCAGCAGGAAACACTCAAAAACAACCTGCTCAATATTTCAGCTTCTGGATACACAACATGTCCAGCTCAGCTTGGCAACACTGACTCCCCTCCAAAAACTCCCAGTGCTCTTCCACCTGACCGCGCATGTCTCTTTAAACACGACATGGAGCGAGGACGCACAGGACAGCCATCAGTGTCTCTATCCTATATGATTTAAAATGCAATACTTTCCCTTTGCATAATCTGACTTGCGTTAGTCTTACGCTGAAGACTGAGGCGATGTTACGGGGGGAGGACAATTCTAAACATCCCAGACAGGACCAGGACTGACAGCGTGTCCGGGGCCTCACAGGTGGGAGGTGACGACTCGCAGTTAGAACGTGTAGCCAGCAGGGGGGGCTTTGTCGTCTTTGTTGCTCTCCAGGGAGAAAGGGGGAATGCGAACGTCAAAGTGGGATCCATCAGTCCTCTCGATACGAAACGTACCCCTGAACACAAAATTAAATTAGTGGCAGAGCACAACAAAAGAGGAGATATTTAAAAACACGACCAACAAGTCCAATGAGGCAGAAAGTTATGTTAAGCCTTAGGAGGATGTAGCACGCAGTAGAAACTGTAGCAGAGATGTGATTTTTGTGACAGTAACCTGATGTAAGAATGAGGAAACTCACCACATGTGTCCACTGGGGGCTTGTAGAGAC
Organism: Cephalopholis sonnerati; assembly: GCA_019142605.1. Classification (NCBI taxonomy): domain Eukaryota; kingdom Metazoa; phylum Chordata; class Actinopteri; order Perciformes; family Serranidae; genus Cephalopholis; species Cephalopholis sonnerati. The sequence continues at coordinate 7,376,303 of JAGQAX010000013.1, read as the reverse complement.
ACATGGCTGCTGTACTGAAAGGCAGGCTGTTCTTTAGACAACACCGGCTCCTGCAGCACAAGTACAACGTGACAAGGTTACACAAACTGTGTGTATACTGTATCAGTGTATGCAGTGTAATTCGTATATATACTAGAGTTGCGGCTGGGCAACATGGAGAAAAGTGATGTTGCTAGGCACACATCCTCCGTCTCCTACGCACTGAAATATGACAGGACGCCATAAACTCACTGTTGATGTGTCCCAAGGATGCACCCTACCCTATTATTTCCCCTGATAATGATGCATCGTGAACAACAAATCCGTGAAGAAATCAGAGAAGAAAAAGTGGCGTCATGTAGGAATGACACTGGTATAAAACAGGCCCTGGGGCTGAATTATTACAGACTGAAGTACTGGCAAGCTCTGACGTTAACAGGTTCTACTATCAGTACTAGAGGAATTCAGAAGATATACTTCTTGTTCACTGAGGTCACATAAACGTTACCTTGTACAGTTTTTACCTCACCAACTCCGTTTCTAAATTGCGATTAGATTCGACACTGATGCGTTTTTGCTATTCAATCCAGAGGACAGCTCTCTGTGTCGGAGCCTCACAGCCTACTGCATGTGTGAGGGGCGGGGCCAGCACAGAGGCCGTGCTCTCAGTGACAGTGGCGGAGAAACGCTCCAAAGTGTGGTTAGACCTCACAAGAGTTGACACCAGCACTGCTTGTTGGCAGAACTCCTGTGCATGTGAGGGCAGAAACACAAGCAATCCATCTATCTATCTATCTATCTATCTATCTCTAGTGAAATTACATCACATACTGGCAGAAAAAATGTTTTCAACGGCTTAGCTCAGATATGATCAGCGTGCTGTCTTTGGTTTAATTTTACCCACTGTTTTATGATCCACGGTGCTTTGTTTGGTTTCAGAGTTGACTGATTTGCAGGACGACGCTATAAACTGATTGTCTTGGTTCCTGTGAAGCCAGGGGCACTAAAAAGAGTTTGCTAAACATGGCTCTAACATGGGACCTCTAACAGTGCGTTCCCAGTCTTTTGTTAAATTTGTGATATTTGAAGACATTAAAAAGGTGTAAAATATATTGTTTACTGGGTAAAAAAGGTAAACTGACATCATCTCCAGATGGTCGAGGTCTTAGATATTGCATATGAGTGTGTGGTGTGTGTGGTGTACTAACCCTGCCTACGACTCCTCGTCCCCGCACCGTCTCCAGGGTTCCTGACAGGCTGAAGATCCTCCAGTGCCTCTCTCTCAGCTGAACCACCTCGTTGCCCATGTTCTCCAGACGGATACAGTACCGCCACTGCAGGACGACAGCACGCACACAAACATGTTAACACACTGAGCCTGCAGGAAAAGACGAGGTTAGCAGTCACCATGAAATGTAGCGGAGCCTGGCTTGTAGCTGGTGTTGATGTCCCACTGTGAGTGTCCTTGTGGACCACTCCACATGATGTCCCCCACAGGTAAGAAAAATCTGCTACTCACCCAGTAAACATGAGAGTTCTGGGCCTCCTGAGGACAAGAAGAAAAATCTGTTAGCATTTACAGAAGCAACCAAAACAGGAAATGGCTACGAGGAGCCTGCAGGCCAGAGTGTTGATTGGCAGACCCAAAATGACGTCAATGCAAAGTAGACGAGCTTCAAGCTGGTGTGACTACAGGTCATGTTTAAAGAGGATCCAGCAGCAGCTTCATTTTAGGACATTTTAGGCCTCAAACACACTTAAAAGACAACACCTGGGAACAGGTCAGCTCTGGACTCTGGATTTCTGCTAATTAGGCTATCATACGGTGCTGGTGATGGTCGCTTAGCAACCTTAGATGCAACCTGCCTCCGCACCCTTCAAAGTTGGCACAGAGGAAGAACCAGAGTAGCGCCCAGCTTTCCAGGCAGTTAAGAGATGTGGCAGTGTCCGAGGAGTTGCGGTGGTTACTTACCCTCATGCCCATGTAGAAGGGGATGACGGTGACTCGGATGTTCTCGGTGGTCTCCCTGTGCACGTCTGAGAGCTCCAGCCAGGGGTGGTTCTTCTCCTGCCACGCCTTCAGGGTGTCTCTGGCTGTGAACGGAGGAGCTGCGGAGGAGGACAAAGAACACAAATATTTACTGACAAACAGTTTCCTGTCAATTCCACAAAGTAAGTGGTTGATGTCAAAGGTCAGATGTGAACTAAAGGTGAAACTAGACACGACTTGTGTGTCAGGGAAATACAGACGTTTACGATGTTAGCTTATTGTTGGAAAGAAAGCGAAACAACTAAACACAACACATTAATCACTGTGAAAATACAGAATCAAATAACACCTACATTTACATCAACTAGACAGAAGATCTACACGATGTCCTCTTTACAGACATATCTTATCTAGTACTTATAAAACCAATGTTCAACTTATGCCGGATTCAGACGACATGCTACCAACCCGATCATAGCCCAACACGGCCGTCCTACCGTGTCGGCTCAGATCATAAACGACAACGACAGTCGTACGCGATAATCCATCGTTTTATCTTGTGTGGTGTGTCTTAGTAGACAACAACTAACACTGTGTCTGGGACGCCTTACGACATCCCGACAGAAAGACTAGCATGTTTGATTTTCTTTGTATTCCACAACTACTCCCGTCACAGCCGTCACTTTGACCAACAGGAACACGGAGCGATCTGCTGCTGTAGACAACTGCACTGCGACAACATCTCAGCCAGAGTGCTGCACGAGGTCGGTAACCTGCGAGTACTTGACGGGTAACCTGCAAAAAGCTGTGTAATGGGTGAAATGTGCGCCCAATAGCTCAGTGGATAGAGCAGGTGTCATATACAAAGGCAGCATCACTGCTGCAGTTGCTGTGGGTTTGATTCTAGTCTGCTGCATGTCATCCTCTCTCCCTCTCACCCCTTCACACTTAAAACTGTCCTATCAATTAAAGGCAAGAAGCCCAAAAAAATCATCTTAAAATAAAAAAGTATATTTATAAATTCATGGGTACAGGCTTGAGTTAAATTGGAGGACTCCAGCCATGAAACTTTGCAGCCCGAGGATGAGGTGGCAGCCGAGACACTCAAGGAGGATCCTTTGGAGGTTTAACAGTGCTAAAATGTTTCCAAACCTGGCAGTGATTGAACGTGTTCACCATCCTGGCATCGAGCCGGCTTGAGTCGAGCTCAGACCAGCCAGTTCACAACGCTGCAACCTTTCTGTACAACAAACTGTTTTGTCTCGTTGCAAATTATTTGTGTGAACTGAGCTTTACAGAAGAAACATGGCTGTTTATATACACAGTCACTGAGGTGAACGTCTGTTTGTGTGAAACTCAAGCTCTTACATTTGGCAGGGTTGTACATGAGGAAGCGCTCAAACAGCTCGTGCTGGATGGGGATCTGCTCTGTGGAGTTATAGGGCAGGATGTCCTCATGGCTCACATAATCCAGACCTGAGGGAAAGAAACAGACACACAGGGTCACATGGGGGTGAGACAGACAGAGAACGCTTACAGCCACCTCAAATGGAAGTTTTATGTACTATGAGGAGCTAAACTGGTGACTGGGATCAAACTGGGGTCAAACGAGAATCAGAATATGTTATCCTCAAGTGGAAATATAGCTGGACCATATCCTCAGCAGGATGATGATATCTATCATCGTTTATTTATCGTGAATGCCCAAACATGTCAGTGATGTAGTATGAAGTGTGGTGTTTTAGCCGGTCTGCATACCTGGGATGGCGTACAGAGCTCTGCTGTCATCATGGTTGGCCAGAAACGTCACTGCCTCTGTCTGAGATCTCTGAGACTGTCAAACACAAACCAACAGTCAGACACTAATGAACGACCACAGCTAGAGTCCACCACAGAGGTGGCTCTGTCTCCCTGTAACACCTCCAGTCATTACACAGCACGTCCACACAGTCAAAATATACTTATACATGGTGTCTACTTGATGTAAATGTAAGGTGTATTACAACCTCTATAACAGCACTAGGTATTAACCCAAAGAACAGCCACATCGTCTTAGCAAATATCTGATTTTAACAACACCAGAATATGTTCATAATGTGCCTGTTATTTGTTATTTATATTTGATTTTTTTAAGCAAACTGATTTATGGCTAACTGATAATTCACGGCAGAGGACAGAGGAGAAATGTGTGAGATCTGGTCTGGTTTCTGGCTGTCTAACTTACACACAGTTTGGAACAGAAAAACAACCAGCCCGCTCCTCCAGACTGATGCTCATGTGTTAAAATAGGTGACTCACTCAGGGTTACTACAGCTTAAAGGGATAGTTCAGGCTTTTGAAAATCTTTTTATTCAGTCTGTAAACAGTCACTGTGTCTGTCAGGCTGGAGAAATGTTCATGGTAATGCGACTGAAAATATTTAAGACCCAAGTGGTGATTCAGAGGCTTTCTCTTCCTGCCATGAACAGCATTATTTAAATATACTGAACAATAGCAAAATGAGCTCATACTGGAGTTTCTAAATTATCTGTTGTTATCAAGCTTCAACACAGCGTAATCTGAACTTGCATGCCTGTCTGAAATCTCTCCAAAAGACTCTCTTAGGTGCAGTAAGGACGTATGTGACATGTAGAGTAGACGGTGGTGGTCCCTGACAGAAATCACACTTCACAGGTGACTTACTATGTGAGGGCAGTCTCTGGTGTCGATCAGGACTTGGTAGTAGGTGTGAGTCTTCCCCTTCACCTCCTTCGAGCCGTGAGCTCCTGGAGGTTCAGGTTTGCTGAGAGAAGACAGTAAGAAAGACAAAAGGATGTCAGTTATATAAGTCTCTACCAAAATACAAGCCAGTGAGGGCCTGTCTGGTGCGGTCTGCAGCCAGAGGTGGAGGTTTACCTTTCAGACATGGGAGGGGTGATGTCTCTGTCATAGAGTCGGGCGTGCCAGGGAAACAAGACGATGCCTCTGTAGCCAAACACACTGTGGAGGAACAGCTGAGGAGAGCACAACAACAAGCAGAGATTAGATGAGCTGCTGTGAGATTATACGTGCAGGATGTTTAATGAGGCATAAATTATATTGGATTACAGTTACTTGACAGGATCACGCAAATCATAACAACACAAAGTTACAGATCCTTTAAAACTTAAAAACAGACAGCACTGCGAACAGGCCGACAGAGCCAGCCTCACTGGCCTATCATTATCATGTTTGTTTTCTGTGTTGCATTCAGGCGTTGTCATGTAAATAACAAAGTCCAGCACTTGAACAGGCCATAGCACAACACAGCAGCATGTCAAGTGGGCCGAACGCGAGCAAAATTTCTGCCTTGTTATCTGAACACAGCCCGACCTGTTGGGTTCCGTTGGGTCCTGTTGGGCTCGGGTCGGGTATCCACACTCTAATCAATTCATTCGTGAGTCCAAGTGAACGTTGTCCAAGTGAAGGCATTCTTGAGATAGTGCGTTCACAAGAATGGGATGATGGACAACCCGAAAACATAATGCCTCCGGCCACACCTAGCGCCGGTGCAGAGCTTAAAATAAGTCCTATACTGAGCTTAAGATTTTCTAATAAGGGAGGGGGGCCCTAGGAGCTATACCAGCCCATCTGTGGAGGAGTATGTGTGTGTGTGTGTGTGTGTGTGTGTGTGTGTGTGTGTGTGTGTGTGTGGTGACTGAATGTTACGTACCTGTCCCGTTTCATATTTGCCGTGCTGCTTCACCGCCTCAAACACTCCCACTGTCTCCAAAATCTTCCCTTCAGGCCTGTTCCTGCCAAATACAGGCAACACCATTACACACTGGACCGTGTGTGTGTGTGTGTGTGTGTGTGTGTGTGTGTGTAACCAACTTTAGCCATCAAAAGAAAAACACATTACTGTAAACTAAACTGAAGCCCAAGAAAACATGGGGCCTGAGATGAAAACATCATATATGGACAAACAGTCCATAAGTCCCTGAGGAGCCTCGAGAGGAAATCCCTCTGCCGTGAAGTGAGGAGGTTTCCGGATTTTCCCTCCTATAGAGACTCTACATCCATCCATATAGGAGGGATAACATCCCGCGGCCTCCCTGTGGCCTCTCTCCTCCCCTTTCAGTCATAATCTCAATCACAACTCTGACAAGATTGAATAAAACACCTCGTCTTGTCCCGTGTCAACAAACAGGAATACCATTCAACCTAATCTCCACGTCCTCGCCTGCAGCCTCCCAACACACACACACACACTCACACACACACTCACACACACTTACAGTACATATTACAGCTGACAACAACAGCTGGTCACTTGAAATAAATAACACGCATACTTGTGTGCTCCCTGCAAAGCTAATCTTCACAGCAGAGATGAGGAGTGGGGATTAATGAGGTGGATATATGGACAGTGGGATTTAATATCACACACTGCGTCAGTTCGAGGATATTTTCTTATCATGGGTGTGTTGCACAAGAATAATCACAAGGTAACCTGATTTTACTGTGAGAAATATGACTGACTGAATTAAATTGAATTCTCTTTATGGTCTGCTGCAGCATGTCTGATATCAGCTCTGTGAATCACCCGTCATGTTACCATCAGTGGGTCGCTCCATTTCCAGCTTTCCTAGCTGACAGTAAGTGCCTACATGGACACTAATGTTCACAATCTGACCTTAATGTGAGCCTGAATGACATTCATAAGTTCTCTGTCTTATCAGTCTCCCTCGACTTGTCTGTGTTTGTTTGGGCCATGTGGTCGCTGTGATGTAATTGCTGCTCTCGCTGCTGAAATGTAGCTGTGGATCTGACAGATCTCTGGCTACAGTAACCCTCAAGTATGGCCTTTCCCAAACCACCCTCCTAAGATTACCATGACCTGGACGACTGAGAATCTTCACCGTACTCAGCTCAGCTTATCTCCTAATTCAGATTTTTGAAAACACGTACCACACTCTACTTTTCACTAAACGTTATGTACATTAAAATGATTTCATTATTTCCCCGGTGCTCTGATAGAAAACACTGTATAGAGAGATAAATGATGTTAAATCTCCAGTAATGTACTGTACATACTGTACGTCAGAGCACGAGACCTTAGCATCTCAACACACTTTAAAACGTGCTCCTCTGTTCTGTTTCTACCTCTGCAACAACCTGACAAATGTCAACACACTGTATGGCCCCAGATAATCACATCTAAATATAGCCGACCCATTGCAGACCCAAGAAACTGCTTCAGATAACAGTTACCCTGGTCAACAACTTGTCCTGCCAGTCACCACAGGAACTATCCATGTCACATCAGCTCCGTCTGTCTGTCTGTCTGTCCTGACAGAGTGAGGTCGGGTCAGTGTGACACTGAGATGTCATCATGTCGGGGAAAGGTTGGCAGCGACGGTAACGAGACAGGAGGCATGATTACACAATGAAACTGTTACATAAGCTAAAGTTAGAGATACAAGCTGGTGCTGAATCACTGCTGCTATTCCAACAACTGAGGGGGCTCTCACCCACCTGCACACCCACCTTTCACACGTACACTCCACCGCTCGCTTTCTGTCATGATCTGACCTGATTTCTTATCACAACTTTTTTTATTTTGGCTGATCAGAGGAAGGCAGCCACAGAAACAAAGAGAGCTGCTGATGGTGTGAACGCCACGCAGAGAAGTTAAGTGTGTGTGTGGCTGACATACAGAGCTGCACCACCACCTCCACCCACACAACAACAACAAATGTTAAAAACTCTTAACACTGTAGAGCAGCTGTCTGGGCTACATGACTAAACCATCAGTAATGTGCAGCGTCACCATGACTGTCCCCCTCTTACTAATCTGTAAACTTTAACATCCTGGCTGAGTGAAGCAAAGACACTGCTCGTCACGGTGTGTGAGGTGGGGTTCATTCATGCAGCAGTCCTCATAAAAAACAAACAGTCCCTTAATGATGTTGTTATTTTGTTTGGGTTTATTTTCTCTTGTGTGTGTGTGTGTGTGTGCATGTGGGGGAGTATTTCGTAATCTCATACTGAATAATCTTACATAATAATAATAAACTCCCTTCAGGAGAGTTGTTAGAGTAAAATGACTGAGCTTTTATCAGGCACCAGCAGGATAATGTCAAACAGTACAAGTGCTCTGTAAACAATAAACAGAGGTGGAGGACGTACTCAGATACTTTACATGAGTAAAAGTACCAATACCACGCTGTAAAAACACTCTGTTACAAGTAAAAGTCCTGCATTCAAAACCTTATTTAAGTAAAAGTATGTAAGTACAATCAGCAAATATAATTAAGTATGAACAGTAAAAGTAAACAACAACAACACTGGGTATTTTTAACAGGATGACAGAACACTTGGCAGCCTTTTATGGACACAAGATAACGAGGCATTGGGACATTGAGCAGACGTTGTTCTGGTAACAAAATCAGGTATTTTGAAAGAGACATCAGGACATTAAGTAGCTTTTATTCCGTTTAAAAAAAAATGTGTTTTTAATAAGACACTGGGACATCAAGCTGCTGTTTTTCTGTCACCAAAATCAGGTAGTTTTAATAAGACATGAAAACATTTAGCAGACTTCCAGGTGACAAAACCAGCAATTCTTAACAAGATGTCATGACATTAAACAGCCGTTTTCTAACCGCAAAATCAGGAATTTTTAACGAGACGTCAGGACATTTAGCGGAAAATGTTCTGGCCAAAAAAAATATTTTTAATAACACATCAGGACATTTATCAGACTGCCCGGTGACCAAACTGAGTATTTTCAATACGTCATCAGGACATTTATCAGACGTTTCCTGGCAACAAAATCAGGTATATTTAACTTAACGGTGGAACATTTAGCAGACATTGTTCTGGTGACAAAACCAGGTATTTTAAAGGAAACATCAGGACATTTACCAGCTGTTTTCCAGCGACAAAAATCAGGTATTTTTAACGAGACATCGGGATGTTTAACAGCTGTATTTCTGTCGACAAAGCCAGGTATTTTTAATAAACTATCGGGACATTTGACAGACATTGTTCTAGCGACAAAGCCAGGTATTTTTAGCGAGACGTCGGGACATTTAGCAGCTGTTTTCCAGCTACAAAATCAGGTATTTTTAACGAGACATCAGGACATTTCGCAGAAATTTTCAGGCAACTAAATCAGGTGTTTTAAACAAGACATAACGACATTTTGCAGACATTGTTCTGGTAACAAAACCAGGTATTTTAAAGGAGACATCAGGACATTTACCAGCTGTTTTCCAGCGACAAAAAACAGGTATTTTTAACGAGACATCGGGATGTTTAACAGCTGTATTTCTGTCGACAAAGCCAGTTATTTTTAATAAACTATCGGGACATTTGACAGGCACTGTTCTAGCGACAAAGCCAGGTATTTTTAGCGAGACGTCGGGACATTTAGCAGCTGTCGTCCAGCGACAAAATCAGGTATTTTTAACAAGATGTCAGGACATTTTGCAGACATTGTTCTGGTAACAAAACCAGGTATTTTAAAGGAAACATCAGAAATTTACCAGCTGTTTTCCAGCTACAAAAGTCAGGTATTTTTAACGACACATTGGGATGTTTAACAGCTGTGTTTCTAGTGACAAAACCAGGTATTTTTAATGAGACAATGGGACATTTAACAGCTTTTACTCTGTTGACAGAAGCGGGTATTTTTAATGAAACACATGTGTAGTTAACAGCCATCTTTCTTCTTTATTTTCAGTGAGACACTGCGACATTTGGCAGACATTGTTTGGCGACAAAACCAGGTAATTTTTAATGACATGTCGGGACATTTGGCAGACGTTATTCCATGGACAACACAAAGTATTTTAACATGGCATCGGGACGTTTAACAGCCTTCAAATGTCGGGACATTTAGCAAATGTTTTTACTGTCAACAAAACAAGGTACTTTTAACAGAACATGAGAACATTTAGCAGACAAGATGTCAACAAGACATTATGCAGCTGTTTCTCACAAGAAAGGCATGTATTTGCACCCAAAACAAACAAAACTTTAATTTGAAGAGGAACTAGTTACTAAAGCTGTCAAATAAATGCCTCTAAGATGTAGGGTGGAAGAAGAAAGTGGCATCAAATGGAAATACATAAGTGCAGTAAAAGAACTTTAAATTTGAGTAAATGTACTTAATTACATTTCATCAGTGACAGTAAGTGATTAACTACTACATAATTCAGTCACTAAGACTCAGTTAGATAACAGACAGATAACGTTATGTCATAAACCTGTGTGTTGAATAAGTTATTCTTATAAACGGATTATAATAATGCTACTAATGCTAACTTCTGTTTAACATGCCAGATTATTAAAGAATAATCTCCCACTGTGGGTGCTACTTTTAGTAACTGCGTGATTTCACACGATCGACTCAGCAGCTTGGAGTCAGTCCGATCAGACGGTGTCAGGTGTTGCTCAATCCATGCTGGCTAGTTACCAAGCTAGCTGCTGGACCCCAGAGGACACCTGTCCTGTCCTCTCTACCTGTCCCTGACCGTCACCTGGTGTTCACACACCGTGTGTAAAACACAGCCACCATCTCAAACCACCTGTCCGTTCAACAACAACGTGGCTAGAGTCTTTACGGTGCCATCTTGAAGAGCTCGTACCCTGCTAAAGTCTTTAGCATGTTAGCATCGACAGAGGAGGACACTGGCTGCGTCTCTTACCGTGACGACATGAACCTCCGCTGCTGGACCGCGCCGGACAGTCCGCAGGCCCGGCATTGAACCCGCGGTCTGAACCCGTCAAACCCGCTGCTGCTGTCCACCACACTCAGTATTCTGTGTGTGTGCTTCTTGTTGTATTTACTGACAGTGCTCAGCAAGCCTCGGCGTAGCGCACAGGCCGCCATCTTTACAGCCCTGGCACGCGCACATACACGGTTCACAGCGTTGAGCTGATGCTGCTTTCAGGGAACCACTGAAGAGTCGGATTTACCAGGACTACATGCGTAACACTCTATGACACTCTCTTATTATTATTATCAGACCAAATAACCCTTAAAGTAATTAAGGACAAGGGTTATTTTTGGTTGCACAGATGTTTTATTACTATATTTGAAAACTGAAAACATTTTTTAAATGGAAGTATGTGTACAAAGTAAAATAAAGGTGAGACTGACTGCTGTAACCCTACTTGAAATCATTTCTTTATATGGAATTTTAAAAAGGGGGATTATTGTTTAAAGTTTAAATACTCGTGGAAAATATTCCAAAACCTGTAATTCTTAAATTTATGTTGTTTGAAATGGAAAAACACTAAAAATGACCTCTTACCCTCAGACAACATCGTGAAACAGCCCATATGAGTGTGTTAAAGAGTGTAAGCATATTTCATCAAACTTTACATCAACAATTTATCAAACCAAACTATCATAACCCTCTTCAAATCAAAATAGTGAGTTATATTTGAGTGTTTGATTATTAGTTTTACATTTAAACGCCTGTTTTCAGTGTCCTGGTGTGCGTCTCTCCTGACACACTGTATGTGTTGCTACTGGTTGTCAGCAGCTTGTTGTCTTCCAGACTTCTAAATTCTGATTCATCCTCACTAACATCAACTGGGAGTCCTATTTTTACCCTCTTCTTCAAAGAGCCAGAGCAGTAGTAGTAGTCAAGAGTAGAATAATATTGCATGAATTCTGTAAATGAAAAATTAGTGCAAAATATAGGCATACAGTCTGCTCTGCAGAGAGGACTCACAAAGTGTATTGTTATAGTCGACTGTACTGTGTCAGAGCCTGAACTTTATTACCACTAACATTAATAAACTCATCTTGTTTAACTTGTAGAGGTAAAAAGAAAATTATGATGATTGTTTATGATGTCAATACTATGGTCCATGATAATTTAGCCCAGGTCTAATTTAGTAGCAGGTTTTGGTACCCATCCTTAATCAAAAAACAAACGGAAGTGAAGCTTGTAGAAATGAAATAAAGTTTGCAGCCACACTGGTGTGGAAGTGTGGAACGCTGCAAGTGTGTGCTCATCCCAATCTGTGGTTGGTTTAATCTCGTAATATTTCTAATTTATTTTCATAGATTAACGACTTTATTAAGATTTTTTCTGCAACATGGCCCTAATCCTCTTTTGTAGTATACAGTCTGTGATTGAAACCCTGCTTTTGGTGGAGACCTTGAAGGCACCAGGGAGCTCACGTGCACAGTCGCGAGCAACATTTAAGTTGAATATGAATTAATTAATTATTGTCCACTTATAATTAAACATTAACAGCTATGGACGAGTACTGATAAAAAATAATTTTTAAAAAGCGCAATAATAACAAAAAAATGCCTCGCAGTTGGTCACGTGAGTAGTGACGTCACCGTGTCACAAGGCAATCCAACATGGCCGCTCTCTTGGCTTTATGTTTTTACCTCTAGCTGTTGTTAGCTTGACAAACGGTGTATTATTTAGAGAGCTGTTGATATCAGACCGTCCGGTCAGAGTCAGGTGGATTCAAAATGGCGTCTTCATTTGTCGTGGGTGATAAATTCAGGAATAAAGTGACACAGTTATTAGAAAACACGGACTCGGCTCTGCCCCAAAGACTCAGAGAGGAACTGGAGGAGACTCTTCAAAAAGCAGAGCCAACAACTCTGTCCTTCAGTACAGCCAGAAGACTGAAGACATACCTCCAGGACAAAGGTAGAGGCTTTTATTTGAAATATATGTAGGTAATTAAGCGACATTATATCATATTGTTTAATAAATCAACACGCCAGGATACTCGTGACGTAATATAACACCAGTAATATTAGTGTTGACATGTTGTGATCTGACTCTTTTCTTCAGGACATCCTTTCTTCCTCCATGAGTTACTGGAGGACAGCTCACTGCACCTGCCTGAGGTTGTGAAACCTCCCAGAGTAAGTGAAACCATAGACATGATTCAATCTGAATATATAATTATTTTCTTGGTCTTTTTAACCTCCAACACATCCATGAGTGTTATGATGTGCTCACAGCATGCAGGAAACGAGGCAGAGAGACAAGTCAACGACTTCAAATAGCACCTGCTTAAAGGGATAGTTCAGGTTTTTTGAGGTGGGGTTGTATAGCGTATCCATAGTCAGTGAATGCTGAGCTTGGGAGAGAGGTATTCACCTCATCAGGGTCATCAGGTGAGCACCGTCCTTCATTGGTGTTTCATTGACAGACCCACGACGCCTCCAGAGGGCTAAACAGCGATACCTAGAGTCCCTGTTTCCCCCCCTCTGCGCTTTTACCCCTCATGTTGGACATCTTACAGATCAGTTGGGGTTGTTTCTCTTCTTCCAAAGCCAGTTGCTGCTGTGTTACAGACAGTAGATGTCAGTCAGGACGCCCCCAGTTTGGAGAAGCAGGCTGGAGTCTGACATGGAAGCTAAGCAATGTACTGCTGTGGAGGGGTCAGCAACAAAACATTTTTAACCACCTAAAACAATCAGTAACAGATTAAGTGTACGCTATATTGAGAGTATTTTCACTGCTTTACCTTTCTGTCAGACAGCCCATTCTGACAGGAAAACCATTTACAGCTTCAGTTCCCCATCTATGCCTGCATCAAAGCCACCAGACTCCATTGAGAAAAACAGTAATTTTAGCTCACTGAACACAGGAGCTGCTGGTCTACCTCTGCCTCCATCAGTTAGTTAGTTTGTGTTAGTGTGTGACTTTGGTGAATCCAAACTAACCCGTTTAAACACCAAAGTCACACAATAACACAACACAATAACTGATGGAGGCAGCAGTAGACCAGCAGCTCCTGTGTTCAGCAATGTTAAATCACTGTTTTTCTCAATGGAGTCTGGCTTTGAAGAGAGTGATAAAACAGCTTCATTTTACCAATGGAAATCACTGTGTGACATTAAGGTGAAGCAGTGAAAATACTCTAAATATAGTGTACACTTCAGCTGATATTTTTTCAGGTGGCTTTAATATGATTTGTTGCTGACCCCTTCACAGCAGTACATCGTGTAGCGTCCATGTCAGACTCCAGCCTGCTTCTTCAAACTTGGGGCATGTTGACTGACATCTACTGAATATAATATACTATCTATAGATAAATATCAAATACAACCCCACTTTAAATAAACTGAACTCTCTTTTTTTTCCACTTATGATTTTTCCTCTTATGGTTTTCCCAGATAAATCAACAGTACACACACAGTGACACAAACACAATACAATGAAATACACACACCAAATAAAACTATAAAGTAACAATAGTATGTTGACTGGGACGGTTTCAGTGTTTAAATAAGTGTTTTCACATTAGGGATTCTTGTAGTTGGTGTCATGTCTCATATAAATGTTCAGTTTTTTCCTGTTCTTTATAAATGTGATCTCTTTAACTCTAAAAATGTACGTCAACTTTTCCATTACTAAAATTTCTTGGACAATTTCCAGCCAGTGTTCCTGTTTTTGGGGGGTTTATTTTGAGCCAGTGCCTGGTAACAGCTTTCTTGCATGCAAGTAAATATCTCTTCTCACGACACCTTTAATGTTCCTGAGATATATCACCAGGCAGGTATTTGGGATTTCATATCCCAAAACATTTTTGACAGCCACATTAATATTTTCCCAGTACAGCCTGGTCTTTGTCCAGTTCCAAAAAATAAGCCAGTGGTCAGCCTCCATGATCTCACACAGCCTCCAACATCGCTGCTGTGTACCGAGCTGACTGATTTTTAGTTTGGGTGTTATGAAAAAGTCTCCTCTGTTATTTGAATCTTGAACTCTGCCTCCAGTTTTGCTTTTACATAGTAAAGTTGAGTCGCCCATACTTCTCCCCAAAGCTTGGTAAAAAGCCCAAACTATCTCTTTAAGCTTTAAGGTGATCTGTAATCTGAGTGCAGTGTTGTCCATTCAAAGGAATGTACAAACAGCTCAATATAAAACCACCATCATCAGTACCTGATGAAGAAACCTCTGCTGCAAACAGCTAAAGTCAAACTGTGACCTCTCTCTCTGTCAGAACCCAGAGCTAGTCGCCCGTCTGGAGAAGATTAAAGCCAAACTGGCCAATGAGGAATACAACAGAATCACACGTAACGTCAACACTCAGGTACGTCCTTGTATACGCTAACATTAAAAACATCTTTATCTAATCTTTGGTGTGTCCTGGTCAAGACATGACACTGCCGAGTTTTATAGTGATATTTGCACATACGTGATACATGTCTGTCTTTGTCATCAGGAAATCAACCGCAGCGGGACATTAACAGATTTTGGACGGCAAGGTCAGTGTGGTACTCATACACTGTTTCATATTTTGTTAGTTTCAGCTTATTATATTATTATCACAATTCCTGCGGTCAGAGGCTGAATTATATTTACATTATAATAAAAATAAACTTCTTCCTCTGAACTTGTTTCCTTCTCTTTCTTCAGTGCGATCAGTCAAAGCGGTGGTGGCGACAGTCTTCAACTTCCTGGTCACAGTGGTTGCTGCCTTTGCCTGTTCGTATATAGGCAGTCAGTACCTGTTCACAGACACCGCAGCGGTAAAAGGACATTTCATTTTACACGTATACTGTACACGTAGTTGGTGCTTAGGCACACCTTGCTACATGCGGTGCAGTTCAACCGCCCTGCAGCTACTCTTGTCTTTATTTTATTGATGATCATACTGAGTTCTCATGGGCACGGTGTCACTGGACCTTTAAGTTGTTAGTGTCCACCTAAATGTTACCTAACTTTGCCTTTGTTGTGTCTGTCACTCCTCTTCCAGAGAGTAATATCAGCTGTGATCGCTGCATCTGTCGTTGGACTCGCTGAGCTGTACGTGCTGGTCCGGACCATGGAGGGGGAGCTCGGGGAACCGTAGCAGCTACGCAAAAGCAAGGAGGGAAACACAACACCAGTGAACTGTAGCGGCTCACAAAGATGAACTTTGGCAACCCTGGCAACTCATAATGATTCAGAGCAGACGTCTGACTTTGCCGTGAAAACTTTGTGGACTTTTTCTTTGAAAGGAAATTGGTGGAATATTTCAAGTGAGGTTAAACCTACTGTAAAGTGACACTAGTGGCACTGATCATTACAAGAAAGCAAAAGGGTTCAAAGTGACTGAGTATATGTTCTTTGACTTTGTCAGATGTTACTGATGTATGTGACATTCCACCTGCCCGACTTTGTTTAAAGGTGTACTCTGCAGGATTGTCGTTACTGTTCGTAAACACACTCACCAGTGACAGTGAAAGTAAAATCCAACCCTAGATTCACTCTCGTTTGGCTCTGTTCGGTCTGTGCTGTGTCTCTTGGATGTCTGCTGCTTACAGTCTGCCACCAGGGGTCTCATTTATAAAACAATGTGTAGGATCCATAATAAAAATGTTACAGACAAAAGCCAAAACTGGTGTATGCCAAAAAATATTCGACATTTTCTACCACCAGGCTTCCACCTCACCACCTGCATCGCCATTTCCAATCTCAAAATGTTTGTAAGCATGGGTCAAAGTGTCATCTATCAAGTCTGTTTTTATAGATCACAACTTTTGCGTGGGAAGTGACGTACGCCTCTTTCAGGCCCCAACATCACCTGAGCACTGTGGAGGAACACGCCAACAAACGTCCTGAGCACAGAAAATAAAATACAGGCAGAGGGCCGAGTCTCAGCAGATAAATACACCGTCACACACTGAGAGCAGGTCATAGTGATGACTGAGAGGGATTACTGCTGTTTGAGTCTATACATTGTTTTTTAGGAAAATCCTGCAGAGTATACCTTTAATTAAATCAAAATATGAATCTTATGTGTTATTTATTTACAGCTGATTTTTCCTAAGACTGGAACCTGAAGATAAATATTCATTGACTTATTATTTCTGTCTATCATTCTGCTCTCTGTTGTAATCATATTTTTGTGTTCAATAAAATCAAAACTAAAGCTAATTCATAAACTTGGCATTACCTCAGTTACTGTTACCTTCCCCATAAAGCACATTTTATTGTCTGCACTTAATGTTTATTCAGGAAATGTGGAAATACTAATGTGAGAGCACTGTGACTCTGGAACTTTAGGAATGTGATCTTATTTAAGTATTAAGTACTAATCTATTTGAAAAACTCAACAACAATGTCTCTTTCCAGACCACATGATCCGGTTACTGAAGATAATCCACAGACTTTGTTGTGAGCAGTTTCATGCAGGGACTATTTTCTTTCTCCCGATGTATACCCCCCAACTGTATCACTGCGCTGAAGGAAGTGTGCGTCTACTGCTAGCTCACCTAGCATCACTGAGCTAGCTAACATTACAGCTCAGATGAGGACGCCATCAGTGTTTAGATTTTACCCTGTCATGAGCACAAGCTTCTCGTCCATGAGTAGATGCACGCTTCCTTCTGCGTGGTGATCCATTTGGTGGGTGTTGAAAGAAAATAGTTCCTACATGAAACTGCTCACAACAAGGTCTGTGGATTATCTTGAGTAACCAGGTCATGATTTCTGAAAAGAGACACTCCGCACTGGTGAAAGCTGTCGCATGAGGCGTTATGTTTTCAGTTTGTCCATCTGTCCCATTCTCATGAATGAGATATCTCAAGAACACCATGAGAGAATTTCTTCAGATTTGGCACAAATATCCACTAGGACTTGATTTTGGTAGTCAAAGGTCAAGGTCACAGTGACCTTGTCTGTCTCATTCCTGTGAACACTATATCTCAAGAATACCTTAAAGGATGTTTTTTTTTTTTTCAAATTAGGCACAAACATCCACTTTGGGTCAAGGATGAACTTATTAGTATTTAGTGGTCAAAGGTCAAGGTCACTGGTACATCATTCGTTGCATTTTCATGAACAGGGTATCTCATAACAGCTTCAGATTTGACACAAACGTCTACTTGGTCTTAAAGATGAACTAATTAATTTTTGGTGGTCAAAGGTCAAGATCAGTGTGTCTTTGCTGTCTCATTCTTGGTCAACACAATCTCTCAAGAACACTTGGGGGAATTTCTGCATATTGGGCACAAACATCCGCTTGGACTTAACAATGAACTGATAAGATTTTGGTGGTCAAAAATCACTTTGACCTTGCATCCGATACCTCAAGAAAGCCTCAGGGAATTTCGTCAAATTTGGCATAAACATCCACTTTAAGTCAAAGATGAACTTATTAGTATTTGGTGGTTAAAGGTCAAGGTTACTTGGAGTTACTTGGACTTAAAGATGAACTGATAAGTCACTGGTCAAAGGTCAAGATCAGTGTGACCTTGCTGTCTCATTCTTGTGAGCACAAAATCTCAAGAACACCTTGAGGGAACCTCTGCAGATTTGGCACAAACATTAACTTGGATTTAACGATGAACTGATTAGACTTAGGTGGTCAGAGGTCAAGGTCACCATGACCTTGTCTGTCTCATTCTTGTGAACATGATATCTCAGAAACACCTTGAGGGAATTTCTGCAGATTTGGCACAAATGTTTACTTAGACTCAAAGATGAACTGATTAGAATTTGGTGGTCAAAGGTCACTCTGACTTTATGTCCATCTCATTTTGTGAACGCGATATCTCAAGAAAGCCTTGAGGGTGTTTCCTCAAATTTGGCACAAACATCCACAAGGACCTTCCTAATTCAGGAATTTATTCACTAATTATGACAAATCTTCACACAAATGTCTAACAGTATAAAATGATGACGTGATGACATTTAGATCCAAAAGGTCAAAGGTCAGCTTGACTTGTGACATCATAATGTTCTGCATAAAACACTTTTCTGTACTCAGCATCATATCTCAGGAACAGAAGAGGAGACATTTGTTCAGATACTGAATTGGTGACACTACTCTTGAAACTGATTGTATAGATCTTCTGTGTGTGAAGCGTCCATGTTTTCACTGACATGGATGGAAACTGTCAGAGAAACTTGATGGATTCTCGGAGGCATACAACTTCAACAGACTAATTCTAGTTTTCAAATTTATTATTGGCGCTTTGAGCACCACAAGTTGAGTGCTGGAAGAACCTTGTAAGTGGGTCTTGTGCTAAGTTATCTTGTGAAGTTGTTTATTGTATTTCGCGCTGTAGTTTCTCTTGTTTTGAGTCTTCTAAATAACCCGGCAGCTGTGGCATCAGTTCGTAATTCTGTTTACTGAGCTGTTGTTGAATTATTTTATCATCCGTCTCCACCTGACAGATGTGCCGATAATTGTGCTCTGATCTGTGCTTACTGTGTCCGATTTAAAGTGAATTACAGACACAAAAAACAAACAATTACTGTCCCCCTGAAGCCATGACAGAAGACTTACTACTCTCAGAACAATAACACCGTGTATCTTATTTTAAATTCTAATACGACACAGTGGATCTGTTTTCTCTGATCTCCTCTCCAGATATGATTTTTTTTGTAAACCGCCCCATCCTGCTCTTATCGAGTCCTGTCGTATCAGTGGAAAGATTAAAAGATGTAACTACATCTGGAATACAAAAAAAAGTATCTTCCTAAGATCTGAGATTTGACACCCGGATTAAAGGTTTACTGAAAGATTATATTTGGTATTAAAGATGATTATGATATGCAGAGATCTCTCTCACAGTGTGGGCTACTGTCTGTCATATTTGCCTCTGTATTATACCTCTCATGTAATATTTCAAAACTTAAATCCAGGCAGAATTACGCAGCCTGTAAGCTGATAGACCCTGAGCTCTGGCTTTAATTTAGGTCTTATTTTTCCCTTCCCTCCATCCTTCTATCTAACCCTGCTGATACTTACAGTACAGAGAGATATGAAAAAATATATTTTGACTTAGGAAATAATTATTCCTGTCATGGTATCTTACCACAAGGAATCATTTTAATCAGGATGTTTTGAAAGATAATACTCGCGGGGTCGCAGCATTAAACATGCCACGGTTCAGCTTAGAGCAGGAAAACAGGAGCCGGCATCTGCGAGAAGAATCCATGTCGAGTACATCAGTGATTCCACTGTGTGATGAGTTGGTGAGTTACTGAGCAGCTCATGAATCCTCCCATCAGTCCTTTATTTATTTAGAAAGCATCAAAATAAGACCAGAAACATACTGGAACAAGTCCTGAGCTCATATGTGCACCACTCATGACGTATTTCTACAGCTGCTTTGGCTCAGTTTTCACAACAAGAGTTTCAATTTGCAAAACTGAACAAAAAATGTTTTAATTTTGGTCTCAGAATCTCATGTTGTACACAGATCAAATTAGGTAATACATCACAGTGTCAGCAGCGGACCAGTTTATTTGGCCCCAGTCTGGCATCATTCATCCTGAGTCTCAGCCAATTCGGGCAACTAAACATGGCCTGAGTTTGGGCTGATGCTGGACCGGGTCATTTTTTGATAACGGTCCAGTGATGGCAGTGTCGGCAGCCAGAATAGAGCCAGTTTATTTGGCCCAACTGTGGGGCGTCATTCATCCCAAACCTCAGCCAAATTGAGCAATTAGACGTGACCCAACTTATTTCTTCCGGCATGCCGAGCTTGGGCCGACGCTGAGCCAGGTCATTTTTTTATACTGGCCCAGCGATAACAGTGTCAGCAACTAGAATTGGGCAAGTTTATTAGGCCCGGATCTGGGGGTGAATTCATTCTGAGTCTCAGCCAATTCAGGCAAGTAAGCATGGCCCAATTTATTTCTTCCGGTGTGCTGGGTTTTAGCCGATGCTGGGCCAGGTCATTTTTTGATAACAGTCCAGTGATGGCAGTGTTGACAGCCAGAATCGGGCCAGTTTATTTGGTTCAAATCTGGGGCATCATTCATCCCAAGAGTCAGCCATGTCGAGCAACTAGACATGGCCTGACTTACTTCTTCCAGCGTGCCGAGTTTGGGCCAATGCTGGACCAGATCATTTTTTGATAACGGTCCAGTGATGGCAGAGTCAGCAGCTGGAGTTTGGCCAGTTTATTTGGCCCAAATCTGAGGCGTCATTCATCCTGAGTCTCAGCCATGTCGAGGACCCGGATGTGTCCTGACTTAAAGCATGATTTATACTTTGGCATCGAATAGATGAATTGACTGCGTCGACACAAAGCCTTCGCTGTAGCCTACGCCATAGCCTGACGTGCACCTCCCCAGGAATGTAACCACACGTTGCAGCGACGCAGACCTCCTGTCTGTTTCTGTAAGCTGAAACCATTTCCCTCAGTGGAAACAAAGCTTTTATTTACTTTAATTTCACAGATAAGAAACAATAAATTATGAAGACAATAAAGCCTCCACATAAATAGCATTTTAAGTCTTGTGTGTGATTTATCCTGGCTTCATATGAGCAGAGGAAATCTCTGCTAGCTGCTAGGCTAATTTATACAATGTAAAATGCCATAGGCTTGTGCTAAAAACATTAGCATGTTGTATTTGTGGGGAAAATGTGTCCAGATAAAGACAAGTGTTTGTCTGTGAATGCTGCGAGTTATAGTGAAGCTGATTTGTGTACTTGTGTTTGAAATTGTCTCTATTAAGCCATGTTTAATGTGTGTTTAATGTGTGTTTAATATGTGTTTAAAACATAACTGGAACATACAAAAAAAAAACAGGATATAAACAAACCAACAAGAACATGAAAACACCTCTATAGAGGATGGAGACACAATCGGTTCTGATGACACACAGGACGGATTTTACCACGTGAGGTGCAACAGGAAATACAAATGACAGAAACAGCTATATTACAGTATTTTAAATATTCCCGTGTTCATGCTCCACATCCAGACAGATCAGAACTCCAGGAAGTTGGTGACGATTGCAGCGTTGTAGATCAGGTCTGAAATGTATCCCATGGAGGTCTGTGGTCCCATCTGTAGGTGGTGATGGTGGTGTGGGTGGTGGTGGTGTCCTTGGCCCTGAGTTACCTCCCAGTACACCGGCTGTGGGTGGGAAGGAACCACCTGATCTACAGAGCTGTGACCTCCACCTGCAGCACTGCTCCCATGCGCAGCCTGATGAGCCCCAGATGGAGCCATCGTCTGGGGTTTGAAGTTCCTGAAGGCCTGGTAGGAGCGGGTGGAGCCTGACTGCTGAGGCTGCCTGCTGACAGGCTGAGAGAAAGAACCAGGGAGGAACCCGGAGAGTGCTGGTCCCAGGTGCTGCCGCTGGTGGTGCTCCTCCTCCCAGTGATGAGACTCTGGAGGCTTTGAGGAGCCCAGCGTGGGCTGCTGGTGGAGAGATGAGGAAGACGGCGGCGAAGACACGGGATTGCTGTAGATCTGGATCCAGTCAGAATACATCTGTGGGACGTCCTCGCAGGAGTGGTTCTGCTCCGGCCTGAATATGTCCGCCAGGGTGGTCGAGGCGAGGAAAGCAGAGGTCACAGGGCCAGGAGAAGGATCAACGACTCCTCTACCTCCCAGGACGGGCTTGTTGGACTTAGGGAGTCTCCCAGTCTTGATACTTCTGGCTCTTCTGTTTTGGAACCACACCTGTGGAGAACGACACGACTTGTAATGTCTGGGTCATATTAATTACATCTTTCTTTGAGGGAGGAACATGGATGACCCTCCACACCGCTGTGCAGGACCACCCCTGATTGGCTAATATATATATATATATATATATATATATATATATATATATATATATATATATATATACATACATATATATATATACACACACACACACACACACACACACACACACACATATACATACATATATATATATATATATATATATATATATATATATATATATATATATATGTATATATTAAAAATCTTTACATATATATATTTTTTTTTCTTCTGGAGCACTCCTGATTGGGTCAAATCATCTTTGTGGAGAAAAATAAAAAACATAAAAAAAATAAAATAAAATATATATAAAATATAATATAAAAATGAAGAAACATCATGCAATTTTTTTAATAAATAATGTAATAATAATAATAATAATAATAATAATATAATAATTTTTCATGTAATCAGGAAACACGGAGGTGAAACATGGATGTGCAGGTTGACACTATAATGGCAGCTTGAGGGAGGACAGTCACACTGAAGGAGTTTAGATGGGGACGTGAAGCAGGCAGGCAGAAATCATTTCTTCAGCTTGGCCCTAATGTTGTGGCCGAGCACCAGTGGAGCTGATCCTGAGCAGTTTCCCCTCAGCCTCAGCCTCAGCTCCTCTCCCCGTGTATCCTCTAAGAGAGGAGAGCAGCAGCAGACTCACTTGTATCTTGCTCTCGGGCAGGTGTGTGTGCGCAGCCAGCCTCTCCCTCAGGGTGATGTCCGGGTAAGGAGTCACAGCGAAGGCCTGCTCCAGCTCTGACAGCTGAGCTCGGCTGAAGATGGTCCTCTTCCTCTTCCTCTGACCCTCCATCAGAGCCGCGGCTGCAGCAGCAGCAGCGGAGGAGGAGGAAGAGGAGGAAGGGTCCGGCTCCGGAGAGGACACCACACTCTCACTGCGGACATCTGATCATGTACAACCAACAAAGATAGGTCTAACAATCAAATTAAATAAATACACGCACATAAACATATAATAAAATAAATTAAATAATAATGAGGAAAAGAAAACTGAGTTTAAATTTAGATTTACATTTACTTGTTAAATGTGTTTTTAGGCCAATAAAAAAACAACATCACATGAGGCTATAAGGCTGTTAAACTATATATTAATATTGATATATATAATATTGAAAAATAATACATAAAAATATTGAAATATAACAAATAATAAAACATTATTTTATTTGTATTGATATTTTACAAACATTTAAGCTACAACAACAACAATAGAAATAATAATAATAATAAACTCAATTTATATAGCACTCCTCAAAAACAAACTACTTTACAGACATAAAAACAAAATATGAAGTACAAATACGAGATTGAAATAAATTCAATGTGGCTAGACAATTAATAAAAATTCAAGAATAAGCAAAATTTGAATTATTTGGCATATTTTCATTATTTTTTTTCACATAATATATAGCCTTTATTTTGCCTGTATATAGCCAGATATTATTTTATTTTATTTAATTTAGGCCTAAAGGTAAAAATTCTGTCGGCTAAATTTCTGCCATGATTTTTGTGACAGCCTCTTTTCCATTAAAAATGTTATACTGATCAAAATTTGCTTAAAAAAACAAATTAGTGTTGTGTAAAAGTGTTTGGTTTGCTCTCCTTTTTATTTTTATTTATTTTATTTTATTATAAGGACAACATGCATTATTCAACATTTCTGTAAATGTACATTTTTAACTGCAGTCCTTTGATAAGATGTTTTGAAACCAATAAAAAGATAAAATTCACAGAACAAAGACGATTCAATGATTTGTTTTTATCTGGTTTCTCTGTATTAAATGAATTACAGGAAACAGAACATGAAATATATCAAGATGAAAATGATGATGTAAATTATATATCCTCCCACTGACCTTTACAGTGATCTGTCTCTCCAAATAAAGCCTTAAAATCCATCACGTCTTTGTGCTGGTTCTGTTTGAGTAGAGAGAAGTCTGCGTCCATGAACAGAGCCATCACTCATTCATCCACTGCTCGGCCTCCACTGACAGCTGTGGAGGAGTGACCGCTTCTTATACCAGCATCAGATGGGACACCCTCCACCCAGCACCAACCCTAACCCACCCTCCACCCAGCATCACCCAGCAAATCCAGGTGTTGTTCACCTCTGCCTCTAATCCCAGCTGAGAGGACAGAGCTCTTGTTTTCATGCTGTGTTTCTTTACATGATGTTAAACTGCTCTGTGTGTTTGTGAAGAGCTGAGGGGACGTGACGTTGTGTTTAACAGGCGGTCAGTAAAGATGTGTATTGTTATAATAACAGACTAAAGGTCAGGAGGAAATATATTTTCATTCAGACAGTGACTGTAGTTACTCAGTGAGCTTTAGTCAACAGGAATGTGGTTCGTGCAAACAGAACTATTCTACATGAAAACATGTGTAATTTCATTTGTAAAGGATTTTAAAACAGTCATCAGCTTAACTAAATACCATAATAATCATACAGAGGCTACAGCCTGTTAGGAAGGAATCAGGAATCAGTCTTAAGAGGAGACTGTGTTTGTCTCTCTACAACAACTTTCTGTGTGAGCTGAGCTGAAGACATTATTTATTTGTAGTCTACAGGTATACCGGCCAGGGGTGTTTCCAGGACTTGAAGACACTGGGGACAGACCTCCATCAGGTGTCCTGGGGGGAATTTAGGTTGTAACAACCTGGTTTTACTCCAAAATCATTGAAAACCAGCACTTAGTCAGTGACTTCCAGCATCAGACACAGACAAAAAAAGCAGTCCTGTCACGTGAACGTGAGTCGTGGCCAGTCGCTATTGTTGTTTATCTGCAGCAGGACAACAGCAAAAGTTAAAGTGGCAAAAGTCCAAGTAGGGCGGGAGGGAGCGGAGGTGGATGGGTCCAACAATCATCAACCTTCAACTGGGAGGCCGGTGTTCACTTCTTTACGATTGTACAGCCAAGCCCTGTTCTTTTTTCCTAAACTCAACCATGTGTGTTTGTTGTTGAAGGACGCAGTGCTTTTATTTTGAAAGAGATTGTATACAAACATTAAATTTCCTGTGAAAACAGAAGTGTAATTTGAAAACAGACAATGCATGTAACAGGCTGAAGTTGACACAGAGTCCCAGAGCGTCAACAACCAACACACCCAGGGTACCTTGCGTGTCATATGTCGATGTGGAAAGTCCATGACCAAACGTCAATATATGACGAGGTCGGGGTGAGACTGCATTGGCTGTGACGTCAGGTGACCCAAAGTCAATGTCAGAAACCAAACGCTTCATTCCAGCGTCATCTTGATATAGAATAATGACATTTAGTTGTGAGGTATGGAGAACAAAACCCGCCGTCAGCAAAGCATCATGATGTGAAAATCCACACACAATGTGAAATTCTAATGTCACTTGACACTTTAAATGTTGTCAACCTGATTCATAAAACAAGATTTATTTCTAAAATAAAAGCCAATCCTCACTTTAAGCTTCCTGAGTAGAGCAGCAATGTGCACATTAAATAACAGCTCGTCATCTATCCATTTACTCAAGGACACCCTTTCCATGGATTGTTGTTGTATCAAAATAATCCTGAAGTACGAGGTGACCCAAAGCAGTCCTGATCTCTGCTGACTGAGCTGTTTTTCTGTTGTAAAAGGAAAGTAGACTCACAGACAGATGTAATTTAACAGTGAGAGTACGATGTCAGACTCTGGTTGGTTGAATCTGCCTCTCAGTCATTTTACCCACAGCTGATGTTCTCAATTTCTTCTTTAAATATTAGTGTTTTGACATGTTTCCTTTGTTGTAACGATGCAGAAACTCGTCTCTTTGATGCACAGTATGAAACACAGCGTCCACATGTCTGTGTCAAACAGTAGAATTTATTGAATTCATTTTCCATATCTCAACATCATCTCAGTATCACAGCATATGTGGATGTAAAATCAGTCAGCGATCAGCTCCATCACAGACACTTTATTTTGTCAGACCTTCTGCCCACAGCAGCCTGCAGCCTACAGTTTAGTTATTCAGTGACACTGTGAAACACACATCCTGCTTTGGTGCAACATTTAAGGTTAATACAGACACTCACTCTCAAACATGTGGTGATAATAATGATTTATACAACACAGCACTCTCTGTCCAATACATCTCAACTACACACACACACACACACGTACAGAATAAAACTACTGCTGACAGACCAACCCTGATATTTGTGTGTAAATTCATCGTCTCAGGACACACACACACACACACACACACACACACACACACACACACACACACACACACACAGATTATCCTCATGAGTCTCCACTGTGTGTCTCCTGCAGCGTGTGGATGAATGTTCACTGATCCACCACCAGGGGGAGCTGCAGTCTTTTCAAAGTGCTCCCACGCCGGCTCTGGATCTCCTCTCAGCTCAGTTGGGTTCAAAGAATGAAGAGGTTGAAAAGAGTCGAGTATAAAAGGAGAACTTGAGATCCTCTGATGCTGAGCTTCACTCAAACTTGCGCAGGTGGTTGTAGAGGGACTGGACGTAGGTGAAGACACACATGGGGTCCGGTTTACGGCCCATGATCATCATGTCCTCCACCTCGATCAGCCGGTCGCAGCTCGCCTTCACTCTGGGGGCAAAGACAGAGAACCAGAGGTCAGAGGGGAAGACTTTATACTGCAGGAGTTTATTTCAGCTGTACAGGGTTGAGTCTTAGAGCTGCTGTGAAACTGTGCCTACAGAAAGGTTTGTCTTGGGTGCATAGGTCGGCAGAGGAGAGGAGAGGTCCACAGGCTGAGATCAGTGCAAAGATAGTGTATTTATTTCAGACATCTGTGCACAACAAAGTGATAAAGAGTGATTTAAACCAGCAGCAAACGTTTCAGTCCTTGACTATCATCAGTGCTACTGACATGTGTTTCACAGAGCACTTATAGATCCAGACAGATTCCTACCAGGTGTGATGAATCAGTCAGCTGCTGCCACTAATTAGATGAGATCAACTCTGAGGAGCAGAGGCCTGACTACCAAATCACTATCACCTGTTCAAAGAGTATTGTACCTTTCACAACATCCTCAAACACCAATGGGTGACAACACAACTATAAACAAATGATGACAAAGCATGTCCCACAACTGAACAGGGTTCCCACACGTTGTCACTGACAAAATTTCAGAACTTTCCCATGACTTTTTAGGTGTAAAATGTTCATTTCAGAAAAGCATCTGCTGCGCTTGTCAGCCTGGTTACAGTACTCTTCTACAAGAGGGCTTGGCCGGTATAAGTCATGGAAAATGAGAACTGTGCAAGTTTTACATTTGTATCAAGCATCAAATAAGTTGTTAGAGTTAATTTGTCTTACTTGACATTGCACGTCCTTCGATGTGACTATTGTGCATCACAGTGTCGATGCTGAAACAATATATCATGCAGCCCTAAGCTGACACATATCAGAGCTACGTTATGTCAACGGCTAACTGACAGAAAATAAATTTGGAGTTAAGTTACATTAAGTGGAAGATTATCCCTGGAAGATTACTGTGACAATTAATTTCATTACAAACAACAAAATTCCTAACTGTCAATGATTTTTCCTAATTCCATGACTTTTCCACGCCTGCAAAATGAGATTGTGAAATTCCTTGACTTCCAGGTTTTCCATGACCGTGGAAACGCTGAATCCTATTGGCTTTATGTTGAGGGAACCAGGGCGACGCTAAATGAAGCTCTAGCAGAAGTTTAGTCAGGAAGACGATACTTTTCATGCACGGGCTGTACGTTTCTCGCTCCTCGCATGCATGCTCACTCATTTTCTTTTGGTGTCATTGTCCAGGTCTGTCAGTCGAGTCATCACCTGATTCCCAATCAACCAATAGCACAGCGACACACCTTCTCTGTCAGCCTATCATCTTACTGCTCCTCTTTTTAAATATGGCTCTTTCTCTGCCGTAGTTCTTTCTTGCTGCAGTCGCGTGCGCCCTCCACCTCCCCATCACCAGCCAGTCTTTACGAATTCATCAGCCTCATCCACCTCAGCAGTCAGCAGCCTCAGAGTCATCAGCCACCACCACCTCCACCAGTGTCTGGACTCTATGGGGGATTAATCCTGCTGCTGCTCAGATGTCCCTCGATCACAAAATATCTCCCTCTGGTATCCAAGCACCAAAGACTTCTGATAAATCTTATCTTATAAATATTATCTTTACTTCATTCCTCTGTCTCTTCTGAGTGAACTTCTACAAAAAACGTCATCCCCGCAGTACTCTATGTCGTGTGGCAGCGATGCTTGGTAATCGACCCACGTTTTGCTCCAGTGAAGGGGATGAGGATGCTAACGTTAGCATGGACTTCACCAACAGTGCCAGACGATGATAAAGGATGGTGTGTCGTGATCAGAACTCAATGTGGATGCTGGAGACACATGTTAATAACCAGGTGTCAATGTCATCAGGTTAAATCTGGATTCTGGATACAGGACGAGTTTTGATGCAAGGTTTAACTGAAGACGGTCAATGTGACAGCCGAGTCAATTTTAAGTTTGATCTACTGATGGTCAGGAAAGAGCGGAACAACGACAATTACCTGAAATCCAAAGTAAAATCAGTTGTCCAAAGATATGTAAAGATATTCAGTTTACTGTGATAGATGAAAACAGAAAATCCTCGTGTTTGAAAAGCTAGAAAAATTACTAGAACTAAACAATTAGTGGATGACAAAATGGTTGCAGATTCATTTTTCAGTGTGAAGAGGTGAAACACGATGACTGAACTGCATCAAGAAAAGATCACAAAATACCCTGATACTTCAACCATCCTGGATCTACCACTGTGTCTTGGACAGCCCTGATAAAAACACAGACTTTTCCTTTCTAACAAACATGTTTTGAGACGTTAAAGAACAGCTCAGTATATGTAATAATTCATATATAGTTACTGTCCTATAAGTCTCTGCTCTGTGATCTCTTTAAGAGGTCAAACATAAAGCTGCCACGACACACGAAGGATTGGTTCTGCGACCAAGTGAATTCTGTTTGTCACTCAGATCAGCTTAATTCTGCACTCGTAGAATAACACATTCTTAAATCAGTTGTCTTTAAGCCCTGACACACAGTGTTTGCGTGGCCCTGCTTTAAGGCCTGTATAATGTCTTTATGTGCAGTGAGGAAATAATACGCCGTGCTCTGTGAAGTCATGGAGTCAGCGCACCTTTCACCAAACATGTAAAAGCAAACAGCATGGCGGAACAGACAGGATATAAAACGTGCGTGTTCTGGCACGAAAAAGAAAAAGTTTGCAGAGGTCTATGAAACAAAAACAAGTAAAGAAAACACATTAAGAGACATTCAGCCACAGTCAAGTTAATACTTGCATTGTTGATGCAGTTAAGGCCAATAAATACTTTCAGGCCGTTCAATAAAAAATCAGAAACCACAACTGACTCTGCTGACACACAAGTGTTTCTGCTGTTGCATAATGAGGCCATTGAGTTAAGTTCAATTTCTACTGTGGCTTGAAAGGAACAATTTAGAAAACATATGGGTGTGCTGGTGTGAAAACTGATCAAAATCAGATCACAGCTGATATTACTCTCTGGAGGACAAGTGACGGACACAACAAGCAACAAGTTAGGTAACATTGAGGTGACACAAACAACTTTAAAGGTCCAGTTTGTAGGATTTAGGGGGATATACTGGCAGAAATGTAATATAACAGAATAAGTATGTTTTCTTTAGTGTATAATCACCTGAAAATAAGAATTGTCATGCTATTGTTACATCCAAATAGGGAGCAGGTCTTTGTGTATGGAGATCACCATGTTGCACCGCCATGTTTCTACAGTAGCCCAGAGCGGACAAACCAAACACTGACTCTACATAGGGACATTGACGTTTTTGCATCAACTACTGTAGTTAGCAGCCCCTCCGTGTTGAGGGCGTTGTTAAAAAACACTGACTTTTACTGTTGTTTTTACTGATTTAAATCACAGTCAGAGTCAGTTTGTTTTGGAGAGGAAGAGACCTCTGAGGATAAATCAGCTCCTGGTAAAAACCTCCTGAACGTCTGGATCTTAAGGTGTCAAGGTGATCACAGGTGAGCAGGTGCTGGGCTAGTGGCCTAGTCTAATATATCGTACTAAATCAAATTTCTAAAAGTCGGACTAACGCACCCAGATACTGTGACTGGGAGTCAAATTCCTCCTGCATGTACACAGTCAAGGTGCTCTGAGCATGCTCCACAGTTTCCACCCCGGGCTTTGACCTGGAAGTCGAAACATTAACTGCATAACAGAAGAAGAAGCTGGCAACAACATGGAGAAATCTATATCCAGAACCGTGCATTATTGGACAGACAAAATGTTCAGAGCTGTAAAGTTGTCCACCATGGTACCAGTTGGCGGCTAGCTAACCATAGCTAACTTGTTTGTCGATTGTTTGGTCTGCGACGTAATATGTCAACCGGAAAGAGGTCCAATACTAACAAGCTGAAGGGGGCATATCTCCACCTATCGTAGAGGAGTCGCACATACTTCAGTCCATAAATCAATTCCCCTCCTGTGCTTGTAAACTGGGACAAGGACAGTAGTCCAATTAAATGGCCTAGTCGAGCTTTAACTGTAGCTGGATTTAACTGTGCATGTAAACATACCGAGTAACCTTGACCTTTGACTTACTACCACCAAATTCTAATCAGTTCATCCTTGAGTCCAAGTCGACTGTTTGCACCAAATTTGAAAAATGTCCCTCAAGGTGTTCTAGAGATATCTCCTTCGCAAGAATGGGACAGGCAGATGGACATACGCATGTATGTATGAACGAATGATCCTCAATCATAATGCCTCCGACCACGGCTATTGGCGGCACAGAGGCATAAAAAACTATTCTTGTTAAGTTGGGAAAACCCCTAAAACAGCACTGTATGATCAAAATTCCTCACCCTCAGTGGTGTAGTGGAGGGTTTTGGGGCCGTACACATGCCACATGTTTGTGCCCTTAAATTCATTGCTTTTCAATGTAGATACATGGCAGGTGAGCTCAAACGCCAGAGCGATGCCATTGCATGCGCACCAAGATAAACTGAGTTCAACTTTTGGAACGCAGCAGCGTGCACTGCACGTCGTGTGACGAGGACCAACCAATCACAGGCAACAGACATCTTTCCCTTCTTCTGTAAATATCAGTCTGTGATAAATATGGAGAGGAAATTGATCTTCTTTAAGTTGCTTAATAACCTCAGACGCAACCTGCCACTGCGCTCTTGAAAGCTGGCACAGAGGAGACACAAGAGTAGCACCCAGCGCCTGACCTTGCGTCCAGCAGGCAGGTATACCCATCCCTTTCTCTGGCTGTTTACATTATACACATCTATCAGCCAAAAAAACTCATAGGAATATAGAGGACAGTATACCCACTTCCTTCTTGGTAACATACCCATCTACCTTGTAGTACATCCACCTCATCAACTACCACTTCACCACTATTCACCATGCTCTTATGAATATTAGCTCTTCAGCTCTTAATGAGGTCGATCAACTCTACGATGAATATGTAATTACTGAGGTACTTCATATCCCTCATATCAGAAACTCTTCTAAAAAGCTGCCTTGTCTTTATACTCTGATATTTTTATCACTCACTCTGCCGTTCCAAAGGCCAGCTCAAAGTTGTGTTTGCGGTTGGCGGGCGACAGAGAGTTGTAGTCAAACTCAGTGGGGAAGAAGGAATGGACCAGAGCGCAGAAAGCCATCCCATCGCTCCAGCTGGACGAGAAGTTCTGGATGTCGATGTTCTGCAGAGAAACAGAGAAGATTTGGTGATGATGTGGCAGTGAGGGAGGCCTTTGTGTGCAGAGAGGAAAGAAGTCAGAGCTGAAGGACTGAAGGAGGTAAAAGAAGATGAGTTGTAAAACTGACTGGCAGCTTCATGAACCCATCTCCCCGTTCACTGTCTAGCCCATAATGGTGATGGATAAAACAGACGCTCCCTCCTCTCTCCTTTCTCCTCTCTCCTCTGCTCTCAGTCTGTTACATGCTTTTGAAATCATGTCATTTCAGGCTGCCCTTTATTAGTCTGGAGTTTGCTTTGAATGAAAAGCAGCATGTCAAGTCATCGGATGAACATCTCTTTCTCTCGTGTGTGTTTGCTCCCAGTTAATAAGAGTCTTGGCTTTGCCTGGCTTCACTATAACCGAAGCCACATGGAGCGGCTGGCACAGAAAAAGGGTACCAGAGTGCAGCAATGTGTCGGTGCTCTCGACCATGACTCAAACACACACACACACACCCCTATATTCACAGGGACCCTCACTTCCATTCACCTCTACGGTTGAGAGGTAGATAATTAGCACATTAGTGCTGCGCTGTGTGCTGACAGGTTAGAGTTATATCAACAGACTGGAGTTAGGCTAATTTAAAACAGATTACTTTTAGATCTCATCTCAAACTAAAGGACCACACCGGAGATTTTACACGTCAAGCCCATTTGTGCTGACCATTTTAAAGGAATAACTCAACATTATGGGAACACACTTATTATCTTTCTTGTCTGTGCAGTAAAGCCGTCGGCCATTTTGTCCTGCAAACCTTGACTGCAATCAGGTGCCAATCAGGCCCCTGATTGTCTGGGGGTACCACAAGCTCAAAACGAGTCAATAGCAACAGGAAAAAAAAGCTGTTTGGCACTGGCAGAGAAGATTTGGCAAAATTTTCATAGATGCAACCCACATACTCAGCTCTGCTGCTCATCCCACAAATGCATGTTCCTCACAAATGTGGCACAATTTAAAACGGTGTAAGATTTATTGGCAAGAAGCATTGTTACAACAAAGAAATAATCTACCAAACACAAATATCCTCACTGTTTGTGCTTAGTTTATTAATATCTAACTTTATATGTTCTAATCCTCACTCTGAGGAAAAAAAAAGCATCATGGAGCGTTGTTCCTGTGGGCTACAGCAACACTAAACCCCTGAGCTTGCCTGAGAAGGACTAAATGCACAAAGCTGCTATTTTGAAATATCCCATGGAGAGAGACTCTCACTGCAGCCTGTTCTATTTTGTTCTGAAAATGTGGGCGTGCAGCCTCATTCTGTGGACGATAAACCAGGTGCAGACTGATAAAGGAGGAAATACAGCGAGTACTGGACGGAGCAGTGAGTGACAACAACCCCACCCACATTTAAGAGCACTGTTTGTGGTGGAAATGCTAGGGTCTAGGTACCATGTCTGAAGGGTTACTGTTGGTTCCACAGGTACCAGTGGTTGGTAGAGACCCATATGACGTGAGAGGCAGCTGGCCCCCATTCAAAAAAGTTTGGACACTTTTGGAGTCAACGGACGAGATATAACTTGTTCATTAATGATGCTTAAAGTTTAATTTAGTGCTCCGTTAACTTGAATGGGGATAAAATGATTCAAGTGTGTGGCTCTTTTAGACGGTGTAGTAGTTGAAGCTTTGACCTTGTGTGGAGCCGAGTAGCAACTCAACTCAACAATAATATTTGGACGAAATGTTAGAAAATGTGTCTCTGAATAGGCTGAACATGGATAACATCGTCTTACCTGGTAGCCTATGGTCTTGGAGCGACACCACTCAAGAAGGATCTGCTTGATGCTGCTGGCGCTAGAAACCCCAAAGCTCTGTGACCGCTTCAGTTTGGGTTTAGAGTCCACTGGTTTGGGGCGACTGTACGTAAACAGAAGTAGGGCATGAATACGGTGTTTAGGAGCCTCATATCTACTACGATTCCCATGTGCCCCAGGTGCAGCATTTACCTGTTACTGGCTTCAGAGTCCAGTCTTTCAAAGATAGATCGACGAGCCTGAGCGCCAATGTTTCGTGGTAGAGTCTGTGACCTCACCAGCCTCTTCTCTCCCACCTGCCCGAAGGATCTGCCGCTGCTTACATCATTGTCTCTACAGGACGGCAGCACAGAAGGGTCAGACAAAGCAAAACACATTTTACTTAGCCTAAAGGGCATCCTTCATGAGTCACTTTTTGCTCACCTGTCATGCTGCAATAACCCTGAGTAGGTCACAGACTTAGGCGGGGCTGAGTTTGCTTTCTCTGTAAAAGACAAACATTTTACAAATATTTTTTAGACATTTTATTATTTTTTTTCAAACATTTTACAAATATTTTTCAGACATTTTAAATATATTTTTGGATATTTCATAAGAATTTTTGTTCATCTTACTCTTATTTTTCAGATTTTTTTCTGATATTTTTCTGACATTTTAATAATATTTTTTGGACATTTTATTAGAATTTTTGGGACTTTTTTTTTCAGATATTTTAATAATATTTTTTGAACATTTTACAAATATTTTTTGGTTATTTTAATAATATTTTTCAGAAATGTTACTATTATTTTTACTATTATTTTTTCAAACACTTTAATATTATTATTATTATTATTATTATTTCTTTTTTACAAATTTTTTTTGAAATGTTAAAAACATTTTTTGGACATTTTACTTTAATACGTTAGACGTAGCTATTTGGTTGAATTTAGGTTGTAAGGTCAGGTGACCAAAATTTAATGTCAAGATGATATATAATATAATGTAGAATTTTGATGACAGATGATGTTGGTATTTTTTTGGTTTAAATTTGTTAAACCAAAATCTAATGTCTTGTAAACATCTCATGCCAACGTCTCTTGATGTAGAATGATGGGATTTAGTCCGAATGTATGAAGAACAAAACCCAGTGTCTGCAAAGCATCATAATGCTAACGTCCACACAATGTGAAAGCTGTTAGACATTTAAAATACATCAACCTAAATTCTCATTCCAACCAAAATTTGATGTCTATCTGACATTAGTGATATCTTTGTGACATGATATTGACGTCCAGTACCAGCTGAGCAAACAGGAGAGCACGTATATCTGAAAGCTTACCCTGAAGGCGAGGAGATCCCAGAGCTCTGACAGGTGTAGGTGTCCATGTAGAGGATACTAACAGCAACAAAGAAAAAGGAAACTGAAAGTTATGAGTATATTCTGCTGCAGTCATTTAAAAAATAATTAATTAAATAAGAAATAAATAAACACCTGGTTGAATTGGAGACTCCTCTATTGGTTGGATCTGGTTGGAGCTAGCAGCTGATTGGCCGTTAGGCGAGGCCTCAGAGACTGGAGGGGAACGAGAACCAACAGGGCTGCTGGGAGAGTCGGGGCTCTTTATTTCTGCCGTCTTGGTCGTGGCGGTGATGGGGAGGTGGGGCATCCGCATGGCGACAGGGGCCGTGTGCTCGTGTGGGAAGTCACTGGGTGGAGAGATTTTGCCGTGTACCAACTCTGAATGTTCTGTTGGATAAAAAGATGAAAAATGATCCCATTAATTAAAGTATTTTTTTGATGTATTTTTATATTAGAGTCACCAAACTAGTGTCTGACCAAATGTCCCACCTTCTGTTTCTGTTATGACATTACATAATGGCCAGAAAAGTGTTTTTGCAGAACATTATGATGTCACAGTGAAGTTCACCTTTGACTTTTTGGATATGAAATGTCATCACTTCATCATTTCATCCTGTTTGCGTGAGATGACGTGGTTACCTGTGGCGACAGCGTGTCCATTCTCCAGTCCAGCATGTGTCGGGGCGGGGTCCACCTCTATTGGCTCCTCTCGTTCAATACTCTGAAACACACACAGTCACAGTGAACAACAACACACCAGCAACCTTCACTGCTTTTAAAGGTGCATGAGGTCATATTTGACCTTCACTGGTGACCGGTAGAGAGTGTTTTTACTTTCAAAACAGAGAACAGGCTGGAAAATTAGTTTTGAAAGCCAGCACTTTAACCCTCCGACACCCACTGAGACCTATTTTTGACTTTCTTTTAAGGGTAGACAGGAGATCTTTATGGGAGGCAGCAGGTCAACAGCAGATGCCACATAGAAGTGGTATTCATCATCTGAAAGCTGGGAACCTGACAAACAATTTGAGATACAGTTCAGCACACTGATGATGTCAGAGGGTTAAGCACTTCCCTGTGGTATTGATCGGTTGTACTGATTGATAGCCTACAGTATTATCATTAATTATTTTAAGCACTTTGCACTTGTTGCCCCTGTGATCCTGTGTGAGTTCTGTTTGGAGCCATTCATAAACCAATATATTGTGTTTGGATCTCAGACAAAGAGTCACGGCATCATGTTCCTCCGCTTTGAACCAAAAAGAAATCCAGATGTCCGCTGCTCATTGAGTCATTGTTGGACCATCTCACTCTTTCCAGGTTTTGGACTTTTCTTCAGCATGTGGGTTTTTTTGACATGACTTCAGACAAAACAAAATGAACCAACACGTCGGCGAGGCACGACTCGACTCGACTCGACGGCGCACTTCAAAGTCGGCAGCGTGTGGATAAATGAGCTGGTTGTTGTCTGTTCTGTGTTTCTGCCTCCCCTCCTCTGATAAGACTTGAGAAGTCTTTGTTTTAAGTCAGGCGCCGCCGTCACTGACAAGCTCACTGATGGGAGAGCTGCCAACATCTGACTGGTGATCTGGCAGCTCGACTGCTGAGATGATTGAGATCAAGTTTGAATGTCAGACATCATCAGTATCCAGAGTTCACATTTCATCGTCTATTTGCACGGGTGTTACAGTCAGGGGGAGTATGGGACTGGTTATCCAGGGCCCCAAAAGCAGGGGGACCCTTATAAAGTCTGGAATTAAAAGTCTGGTTTTGTTTGCCATCCATCCATTTTTATCCACATATCCCAGGCCAGGTCACAGGGGCAGCAGGCTGAGCAAAGCACCCCAGACGTCTCTCTCCCCAGCAACGTTTTCCAGCTCCTCCTGGTGGACCCCGAGGTGTTCCCAGTCCAGATTGGACATGTAATCCCTCCAGTGTGTTCTGGGTCTGCCCCAGGGCCTCCTACCAGAGGGACGTGCCTCTA
Source organism: Cephalopholis sonnerati (assembly GCA_019142605.1). Taxonomy (NCBI): domain Eukaryota; kingdom Metazoa; phylum Chordata; class Actinopteri; order Perciformes; family Serranidae; genus Cephalopholis; species Cephalopholis sonnerati. Next base: position 7,338,987 of record JAGQAX010000013.1, on the reverse strand, counting down.
ACAGGAGGCGCCCAGGAGGATCCTGATCAGATGTTGAACCACCTCAGCTGACCCCTTTCAACACAAAGGAGCAGCAGCTAAAAAATTACACCATTATCACAGCCAGAAACTGTAAGAACAGAAATTATCACTGGATTTTTAAATTTCCAGCAGTCCTTGGACACATCATATGTAATGGATACTTCCGTCAGAAAAAAACATAACCAAATCTGAGCTTAAAATAGTGATATTGGGGCGCCCGGTGGCTTAGTGGGTAGAGCAGACAGCGTCCTTGCTGCAGCGCCCACTGATTCGATTCCAGCCTGCAGCCCTTTGCTCCATGTCATCCCCCCTTCTCGCTTAGACTGCCAAAAAGATAAGCTTTAAAATAGCGATATTCAAATCACCTAATTATATGTCTCATTTAAAATTTAGCCAAAAAGAAACAGTTTGAACTGACTGACCAGCATGCACGACAAAAACCGAGGCTTTGTGCAACTCCAGGATTTCATCTTTAACTTGCAAACATCAAAGGGTGAATTTTAAAAATCCAATAACTAATTCTTGGTGGAGGGAGGGTCGTGTATTTTCCGCCAGTCATTCGGGAGGCTAAAAAAATAAACAAAAAACACCTTAGCCACCCTCTCCTCTGATAAGTAAAGAACAGTTTCTTATGCTGCTGGAGCACTGACGAACACCCTCATGTCTGTCCCCAAGAAACTGAAATTTGGGTCCCAAAAAACAAAGAAAGAAAGGAAAGGGAAAGAAAGCAAACTGATGTAATTCAAAAGGTGCATGAGAGAGAAATAGATCAAGAGAGGAAAGGCAGGGGGCCCACAGAGGCTGCTGATGCACAGGGCCCAGAATCTGGTGCTACACCCCTGTCTATGATCACTGCTGCCCTGGAGCGATGGCTCTTTTTCCTCTCTCCAAACACAATCAGCGACATGGAAACAGCTAATCACCATCATGAGCAGATACCTCTATCTCAGACTCTTAACCTGCATGGTGCTGCAGCTGACCCACATAGGTTGTGGGTCAAGCTGTCACCTTCCATGTGGTCCTGTCAGAGAGATAGACGCAGCTCAGCGTTGATAGTCGGCCCTCTTTGGCAAAGAACAACACAGCTCAGGTCAACAGTGCAGCGCTGATAGCTGTGCAGGTTTCCTCAAGGTCAGGATCAAACCACATGCCACATTGTATCTGTGCTGGACGAACAGAGCCTGAGAGAGGCTTTCAGGAGACGTAACACACCCTGACTGTGAACAGCTGGTTGTGTTTCAAACTTGGCTGTCACAGCAGAGTGAAACAGACAAGGCTGATTTCTGTGTTTTGACCGAGCACATTATTTCACCACTGGTGCATCTGATGCATCGGCTCTGTGTTTAGATAACGTCAGCGTGTTTGGAAGCAGAGCCGCAGCATCTGGTCGGCTTGTCTCTGCTGTCAGAAAAACCACCACATCAACACGTAGAGGATGTGACCGCACAGAAAAACAACCTGAAGCACTCTGTTATCTGTGATCTCTGGAAAGTGAGGAGAAGTAGTCATTGAGGGCGACTTTTTAAACAACGCATTGTAGCAACAAGGTCTTGAGTCTTTTTGGCTGGACTGCAGCAAAGCGTGGGAACAGCCCTGTTAACCTGAGAGACTGTCACTGAGTCACAGAGTGAATGAGTGAAGGTACACATTGGTTGGTCAATGTGGAGTTTCCTCTGGCCAGTGCTCTTTAAAAATGAGTAGGGGCGACAGTGTTTCTGATGGTAACATCTTTGCTTCTATAATCAATCATCTGATCCACTTCCTCACTACATATGCAATTCTTTGTTACTCTTCTTGTAAAGCTCAACACAGAAACCCTCAATTAAGAGATTTAAGGGTAAAAGGACTGCACTTGTATAGCGCCTCTCTAGTCCTCTGACCACTGAAAGTGCATGTTTTTACACTACATGTCACCCATTCACACACTGATGGCTAAGGCTCACACGCTCACACACCGATGGAACAGACATCGGGAGCAATTTGGAGCTCAGTATCTTGCCCAAGAATGTGGTTCGTTTCGTATTCAGGTGCACACCAAAACAACCAGACTGAGACCTTCTTGAAGAGGTGGTCTCAGTCTGGTTACAAATGAACTCTGGTGCGGTTGGTTTGTGGTGAGAACGTGTTCCGACCTGGATCTGAACCAACTGCAGTCACATGACACATTGTTTGGGTTAAACATGAGCATGTTACAGTCCTGGAGGATTACTAATGTGCGCCTCCTCCTGTACTGCCTTAATATGCACATTCAGCACATCCAATGCATCAAAACATTGTTTTCTAGTTGGAGCCGCGCCTCGTTTTCAAACTGTATGCTTTGACTCAAATGAACAATGACAGCAATATAGTCCACGATGAGCAGCGCTAAAATCAACCTGCGTAGTTGTCCCTCCATTGTGACATTAGAAAGTGTTTATCTTGGAAGTGTATCAATCAAGAGCAGCTTTCTCACACAAGGCATTTGATCTGGTCCGCTTGTAAATGCTGCCGTGAGAACATGAACCAACTCTAGGCAATTATACAACTTTGGAACAAAACTAGTCCCTGATTCAGACCAAAGGAGACAACGACAGGTCTGAAAGCAGCCTTAGACATGCGGACTGGAGGACTGCTGATCTTCCAATTAGGGGATGACCCGCTCTACCTCTGAGCCACATCCACGAGATCATGTATTGCTTCCTGATTTCCTAAACTACAGGGTGGGCTGAGGGTCATAATTACATAATGTACATATATAGATATATATTGAAGTATCCTTGAGCAAGATACTGAGCCCCAGTTTGCTCCCAAGGGCTGTTCCATCGATGTGTGAGTGTGTGTGAATGGTTACCTAGTAGTAGGTGGCACCATGTATGGCAGCCTCGTTCACCAGTGTGTGTGTGTGTGCGTGTGTGTATGAATTAGTGAATGTGACTATAGTAAAACAGTGCTCTGAGTGCTCCAAAGACTAGAAAAGTGCTATACAAGTGCAAGTCCATTTACCCTTTACCATTTCTAGCGAGGCAGAAACCTAAAACCCCTCCTGTCTCACACACACACACACACACACACACACACGTAAAGAACAATATGTTGCTCTTGCTGTGAGATAACATGCTGTGCTCACTTGAGGAAATGGCTGGGGGTGTGTAAAAGTGTGTGTGTTTGGCTGAGCTCACCATATAGGAATGCTGGTGGGCTGTATGTGTGTGTGTGTGTGTGTGTGTGTGTGTGTTAAAACAAGGCAAGACGAAAGTGTGTGTGTGTGTTGGGGGAGTTGTCATTCATAAAGAGTAGGGGGTGACACACCTGGAAGGGAATAAGGGAAAAAGTGAGGACATAATGTATGAGAAGGTGAGGACGGCAGAGGGGAGCAGTTGAGTGCTGCATGATGGGAAATGAGGCAGAGGGACGCGGTGGTGAGGTGGAAACAGCTGCCTATCCAGCAGGAGGAGGGAGACAAATTGCAGAATGTCTGGCTTTGGGGAGGGGAGCTTTCCCGGCTTAAGTACTCAGATCGTCAGACGTCCACGGCGGGTCAGAGGGGGAAACATGATAGCGGAGCTGCTGAGGTTCCTGTAAACTCTCTGGTATCTCGAGGTCTTTTTTGCTGGCAGAACACGCTGGCGCTCGACACTTAACGTGGCACGGCGCTCACCAGAGACCTGAGGACATGCTGCGCCCATCACATTTGTGCACGCATTCATTTTAACAAGCACAAACACTTTGGCACAAGAACCTCATGAGTACACACACACACACACACGCCAGCTGATACCTGCTGGATTTACTCTGCTCTTGATGGACTGATTTATTGTTTTGAGGATTATCACCATTTATTAAATGTCAGCAAGACAGCATCTCCAATCGATCAGAACCAGCCCTGCACTGAAATCAGTTTCACCCTCCTCTCGGCCTTAAGCAAAGTTCAAATATTGCGTTTCTTGGTGCGTGCTTTATCAGTTTATCCACCGGTCTTCCTGTTGGTTTATGTGCCGTTTCGTCATTAGAATGAAATAAGAGCAGTAAAGGCGCCTTTTCCTTACTCTGTAAACACAGGACCAGCTGATATATCGTAGCCAGGAAGCTCTCGAGTGCAGCCTTCTTCCAGAGGTCAATATTGTTGCTAGCAGCTGCTACACAGCAAATATTTATACATTGAGTAGGTGTGGATGTATAAGTCTTCAGCAGCAGTGAAAACCTGAGTAAATATTCTGTACAGCTGCTCCATGGTAACTATCTGCATCTGTTTGTCTTAAAGAAAATGCTGTGCGCTCCACACAACTGGAAAGTGTTCTTCATGTTGATGGCAATGAAGTCAGACTAATGTAACGGAGTCTCGAGTTTTCCAAGTTAAGTTCCAGCTTCATTAGTGACAATGAAGTCTCGGTACGTGTATTGTTTCCTTCATAACCTCTGACTCATGGAGGAACTCAAGAGTTTTTGACAGACATATGGAATTCTCTTGGTTCTCTTTTTTCATTAGCATAGGTGTTTTTTAAGTGCTAAAAAAAACGTAGCCCTGATTCAGTGCACCATGCATCTCATTAAATGGGGATAAAATATGTAATTGTGCAGCTCTTCTAGACTTTCCAAATGTTATTAGACCCTCAAAAATTCACTGATTTAGAGATTCTACAGCTCCCATAGCATCACATCACGGACCCTAAAGTTGTTATTTCATTTTTTGGTGACTATGTCAATTTGACGTCACAGCCCGATGCTGTATCTGGGGGCATAGCTAAGACGGCAACTGTGAAAAGCATGTTAGCATGTTCACATTCTGCATTTGTGTCTTTGTACAGCCTCACAGAGCTGCTAGCAAAGCTGTAGACCTTGTTGCCGTTTGTAGACTGTGCTTGTGTTGGATTTGGACCACCTGAAAATGTTATCAGCAGTATTTTTGTCCCATGACAGTCCCAAAAACTACACCTGTACCAGGGGTCAAAGTCTGGATGAAACCCTGTATCACTGAAAATTAGAAATCAAACTTAAACGTATCATCACCTCAACCTATCAGCTGATAGCAGCTTCACAAACCTGCATCAGTCAGTGCTGCACTACAAGTCACGTTTCTCCTTATTGGCAGACACGTGTGCATTGGAGTGTTCGCAGTCTGCTGATAAGTGTCTAAAAATAGAAACCATCATATGAAGATGACACTGAAATAGACCGAGCTGAGCTGTGTAGGAGACTCTGGATGGACGTATAGGAGGTGTTTACATTTAGCCTCGTCCTAATTTGTCCCTGACGTCTATAAAGTAAATCAGACAAAGCTGACTGACCAGTTGTTTAGTCTGCGCTGCCATTAGCAGCTGCCACCTTCTTAACACACTTTATAAACCTACAAATGAGGATTCACGCACAACATCTCTCAAAACAGTCTCACAATGGAGTGACAGAGAGGTGAGCAGACAAAAGCTCCTTTTCTTACGTGAGGGAACAACAAATCCTTCACTCCCCCAGAGCGCCTCATTGCATCATGAGTGGGGAACTAATAAAATGTTTGGATGAAATGAGTGAAACGGAGCAGAAAATGTGGAAAAGCCCTCGGTGTGCGTGAGAGCGAAGACACAGGAGGAAGAAAATAAGGAAGGTAGAGAGGGAGTTTGATCACAGCAAGTTTTGGCCATCTTTTCTGGACATCTCTCCCCGTCAGTCAGATGGAGCCACACTGAGGTCAACGTTGGACGAATGTCTCATCCAGACTTTGCTTAATTACCCAAATAAAATTCTGGCGACACGACCACTGGCAAGAAACACCCTTTACCAAACAGGAAAAGTTCATCAAAACATGTTCTGAACAGCTGTTCGCTAACTTTCCATGTGGAGGAAACTGGACTTACCGAAAATGTGACACGGTGCTGCCAGCTGGTTTTGGTAATATATTACATAGTATTGTACTCTGCCAACAGTTAGCTTCAACGTAATGGTGGTCAGGCTGTTCTCATGCACTGTTGGTATGTATACTAGGTAGGGGTGTGCCATATCGTCTCCATCCATCCATCCATCCATTCTCATCCACTTATCCGTGGCCAGGTCGCGAGGGCAGCAGGTCAAGCAAAGCACCCCAGACAGTCCCTCTCCCCAGCAACACTTTCCAGCTCCTCCTGGAGGACCTCAAGGTGTTCCCAGGCCAGATGAGATATGTTATCCCTCCAGTGTGTTCTGGGTCTGCCCCGGGGCCTCCTACCAGCTGGACGTGCCTGAAACACCTCTAACAGGAGGCGCCCAGGAGGATCCTGATCAGATGTTGAACCACCTCAATCATATCATCTCATTCATGATAATGTGGATATAATTCATCCATTTATTTTCTGTAACTGGAGCCAGCTGACACTGTTCGAGAGGCAGGGTTCACCCTGGACAGGTCACCAGACTATCACAGGGCTGACACATAGAGACAGACAACCATTCACACTCACATTCACACCTACGGACAATTTAGAGTCACCAGTTAACCTGCATGTCTTTGGACTGTGGGAGGAAACTGGAGTACCCAGGGAAAACCCACGCTGACACAGGGAGAACATGCAAACTCCACACAGAAGGGCTCCCCCACCCTGAGGTACAAACTGGGAACCCTCTTGCTGTGAGGCAATCATGCTAACCACTGCACCACCTACCACCAAAATATAAAAAGTTCCAATGGTGATACTCGCTGTATTTCGTCTTGTTGACATATTAACGTGATACAGTTACCCACGACAACAACAAACATGGCTGAAAGTGATGTTATTCCAGACTCTGCAGTGGTTCCAAAAAGAGGAGCAGCTTCAGTAGTGTGGAATAAACTGTGGCGTCCTGAATGTTTTACTTCTCAGACTCTTTTAGCGACTTTCCACTCAGAGGGAACTCATTCAGCGGCTCATCTGGCAGCAGCACAGCGTCTCTCCCTCTCAGTAATTTGTGTATAACCCACGCAGTCAGGAGGGCTGCCATCATGTGACCAATGTGCTGACAGAGTAAAGAAGCAGTATACAGACGGAAAGTTCATGTAAGGAGGCAAGTTGGGGCTGAAGATGGGTCCAACAAACACAGGACTTTCACCCAGGACACCAGTGTTAAGGACCGTGTGAAACCAAGTGAACCTTAGGTACGTCCTCACCTAAGTAACCTTCCATGAAGTACGTCATTTGTGGGGCGCTAATTTGTTAGATATAGTTCAAACCATTGTATGAGGATATGTTGTGTTGGTACTAGACATCAAATGGCAACATTTATAGATTATCGTCCTTCACAAATCAGTTCAGAGTGTTTGTCCTGATACATGACGATGTGTTAGCCTGAATCCTATTGTATCCATACAGTTCCCATTCCTCTGAACACAGTGGAAGTTTGGACATGTAACACTAACAAAACGTATAGCAGAATATTTGCCTCAATATTGGCTGTTTGCCTTGGGACAACCTGCCCTGGGAAACTCGTCTGTTCAAACAGGAGGAGGTATGAGTGCCACGTCCTGTGTTTAGTCAGAGGATATTGTTAAGCTGTCAGACGCATCTTCATCACTGACACTTTAATAAAGACTTTGCAGGGGTAGGGGGTGAGGTGTGGACGGGACGGCTCGGCTGCTGGAGAGGTGACTATTTGGTGAGGGTATCTCAGGGAAACCCACAGTGATACATGGACATGTTAGGCTCTGCACTCCAGCATGTTGCATTTGAAATGAAACAATGACAGTGATGTTAAAATCTTAGCTTTAAAGTAAAGGTGTTCGTCAGTGTTCGTTTTTAAACTCCTGCTTTCTGTCACATTGTAAATATCTGAGCTAACGGTGTGCATCGTTGGCCTGTATTAACTCTTAAAGCTGGTGTAGGCAGTTTAGTTTTGTCGTCATTAGGCACAGATCCCAAAAATAAACAGCATATTGTAAGTCAGGTGGTCTGAGAGAAAACTAGACTTGTGCACTGGGCTGGTGGCCGGTGACCTGGAGCGTTAGGGGGGTTTGCACTGCCTGAATTCAAGCCACTGCAGCTGCTGACCAAAGGTCTTTCTCTGAGCTGCTGCCTGCTCTCCTCCAGAGCAGTACACAGCAGTGGGGAGCAGGAATGCGTATCATTAAGATTTTATCGATACTACTGCTCTTACTGATACTCCTTATCGGTTTGGTACTTTATCAGTACTCTTATTGGTTCTTTTTCACATCTAAATAATTGCTTTTCAGAAAATATTTACATGTTAATGCCTGTCTGAACACATGTATAAATAAAGTATTGGCTTTTTACTTGTGAAGGTTTACTTGCACTCACAGTTAATGAGTGCAGTTGCCATCAGCTGGAGTAATTTTCGAGTTATCTTCACTTTATTTCCACCACAGCCTCTCTGCTGTGTGTTGGAGGAGGTCAGGCCCGGCACAGAGGGCAGGTGAGCGGCTGTAGGATGATGATGAATTAAACCAAAATGCTAAAAAGAACCAATAAAAGAACCGCTAACATCAGAGATTATCAATACTGCAGCCTTTGGAAATTTTGCCACGGGGCTCGTTTAATGCCTGGTTCTGGTACCCATCCCTAGCGGGAGCGAGGGGAGAAACTGTGGGGCAGCTAGCAGCTAATTCTTGTCTCATTTGTGGTCTGACGTGGGTTACTGTATGAAGCGTGTGCATATGCCCATAGTCCTCTGGTAGGAGGGGCTTAGGACAGAGAGGTGAAAGCTGCAGGAGGAGGGCGTATTTTCAAATTCTGCCTTTTTTTTCTCCTTTTACAAATTTCTGCCCACCCAGCTTTAAACAGTCATGGCCAGTCAATCTTTTTCATCCCTGTAATGCTTTGCCAGTTCAACTTTACATCTTGTTTTGGGAACCTTTCATGTTCGGTCTGGATTTTAGCAAGTGTGTCACAGAAAGACAAACTCACCACGACAGGTTTTAAATTTTAGTGCTCATTTGAATAATTTGAAAAACAAACACACTAACACGAAGATAATCAGCAGGCCACACATGATTCTACAGTGAAGTCTTTAGCTCCGTTTCCACCAAACACTTTCAGCACAGTCCCTCTGGAGCCAACAGTAACCCTTCAGACATGGTACCTAGACCCTCGGTCTGTTCAGACAGTCCTCTTAAATGTGGGCAGGGGTTGTTGTCACTCACTGCTCCGTCCAGCACTCGCTGTATTTCCTCATCAGCGGTGACACAGATGGAAGTCTGCACCTGGTTTATCGTCCACAGAACAAGGCTGCACGCCCACATTTTCAGAACGAAATACAACAGGCTGCAGTGAGAGTCTCTCTCCATGGGATATTTCAAAATAGCAGCTTTGTGCATTTAGTCCTTCTCAGGCAAGCTCAGGGGTTTAGTGTTGCTGTAGCCCACAGGAACAATGCTCCACGATGCTTTTTTTGGATTGAGGATTTGAATGTACTCTGTTAACATAATCCAGTTGAAGTTAAAATATATAAACACTTGAAGATCCACTCATTACTAAAAGTGTCTGTCATATAAAAACTAAAGTGATGGTCAAAGTTGTCACAGTGAAATTTAAGGTGTGCTGATGGATTCACGTCATCAACTCATGCATTGAGTAACATTACAAGTTAACGTTCCACCTTAAAAGTTACCGGCAGTCGGCCCAGTGAATGAAGTTATATATTTCTCCGACTCCAGCTGCTGTGAGAGGCAGCAAAACATCCTTTCATTTTATAGTTCCAGTTTACTAATAAAACTCTCCACAGTATGAACAGTGGTTACATGAGCCTCAAAACCAGACACAACTCAGCCCTGAGCAGAGTGACCGTCCTCTACTGACCAATCAGACTGCAGTGTTCACAGCTCTACCTTTTAGTACCAGATCTGTGTGCTAGGTACCCCAACAGAGGGGGGACCAAACATGGGGACGCTAAGGAACGCTTCTATTGGTACCATCCACAACTTTTCACAGTGGAAGCAGAAAACATGAGTGCCGAACTGAACTGACTGCTTGGTTGAAACGTAGCCTTTGTCCTGACAGCAGCAACATGGCTGACAGAGAACAGGACAGACTTACAGTATGCTTCACATTATGGATTATTACAGTGCTTGTAAACTGCTGTTCATCAGTAAATAACTGACAGCCAATGACTTTGCATTTCACTAAAGGACCAATAAAACAGTATACGTAAGGTATGGAGCGAGCAGCACGCTCTGGCGTACACACAGCGACTGTAAAGACATCAGCAGGGCTCTCCTCGGCTATCAGAGGAAACTGTAAGTGACAGAGGACTCCTGCTCTGTAATTTCCTCCTGGGAGTCTACGGAGGAATCCTCTCAGAGGAAGAAAGACACAGTCAAACCACCTGTTCTTCAAATACATTCACACAGCCTGCAATTTCTCTGCTAGGGAATACCTCTTTGGGCTGGGAGTGGAAAATATGCACAGCCTTTGAACCCAGAGCATATAAAAGCCTAATTGCAGGTGAGAGCTACTGTACAGAGAAAAGTCCTCTGCATAAACACAGTACTGCTGAATGCAGGGTACAGTCAGGGCTGGTGTAAGACATGATTTCACATGTGCCTCTCTGCAAACTGCATCGAAAACCAAGAGTGTGTTTGTGCTTTTGAGGTCTGTAACAATCTGTGGCTCTCTCTGTTTATGTGAGAGGTACAGACAGTGCTTACTTCACCCACGGCTGAGACAATGGACGGTGATGTCAGTCAGTCAGCCCGTCTCTTTTGGTCTATAACAACAACAATTACAGAACAAATTCATGCCCTCAGGAGGATGAAGACTTTCTATTTTGGATGCTTCATGATCTTTCCTCTCGTGTGCCCTACGGCCAAAATGTCAGCTTTCCAAACAACATGTGTAATCTTAATGTTGTGTTTAGGGCCCTGGATGCTCCTGACCACCGCTTTGTCAGTGGACATCTGCATCAGATACCAATGCTATTTCTCAGTGATGGATGGGTCAAACAAAGTGTGCCAGTGTGTGTAGCATGCTACGGTAGTGACAAAGCCACTGACAAAGCAGTCCTTCTTTGGTTGGCAGTAGGAGGACGATAGGTTCACCTCCTGTTTAAATGGACCTGTATAGCACCTTTCTAGTCATCTGACCATCACTTCAGGTTCAGTATCTTGCTCAAGGATACTTCAATATGCAGACTGGAGGAGCCAGGGATCAACCCCCCGATCTTCTGATTGGTGGACAACCCACTCTACCTCTGAGCCACAGCTGCCCCAAAGTTTACTGAGGGGGACTGATGCAAACCCTCAATTGTTCTATAAACACGTCCGTGTGACCGCAGCTGTCCACAGACGTTCAATGAGGAAAGCATGTCCAAGTTTTCAGTCTACCATAAAAAATGTCTTGATAAAATAAACAAAGGGCAAATTTAATGTGCGGAAAATTTTCCTTGGTTTTCTAGGAGCAAACAAATACATGAGAAAACACTAAGGAGCTGAAATCAACTTAACTGTCTTTATTTGGTCATCCTTAGTGATGTCACCGCAGTTGTTGTCTTGACCGCTCTTGAAATAAAATCCCTCGTACTCTTTGTCCTGAGACCAAGACAAGGCTGAGTAAAAGTGTCCAAAATAAGACCTTCAAAAAGTGGTCTTGAGACCAAGATTACTCTCAAATAATACAACACTCACAACCTCTCTGAGGCCTAACCAACCCAAAACAACACATTCTCACTGCGACCTCGTCACATATCGACATTTGGTCATGGACCTTCCACATCGACAGTCGACTTGCAAGGTACCCTGGGTGTGTTGGTTGTTGACGTTCTTGGACACCGTGTCAACTTCAGCCTGTCACATGCATTGTCTTTTTTCAAAATACACTTCCGTTTTCACAGTTTTTACATACAGTCTCTTTCAAAATAAAAGCACTGCGTCAGTACAACACTGCAAATCGTTTTTTTCCTTCAACAACAAACACGTGGTTGGGTTTAGGAAAAAAAAAAACAGCGTTTGACTTTACAATCTTATGGGAAGCGAACACTGTTGTTGGACCCATCCACCACCCCTCCCGCCTTTTCCACTCAAACTTCCGCCCCCTTAACTTGCGCTGTTGTCCCACTGTGTTTCCCCCTGACAAAGCTGGGTGTCATTAAACAACAACAGCAACTGGTTGTGTATCACGCTGATGTGAAAGGACGGCTTTTTTCGTCTTTGTCTAACGCTGAAAGTCACTGACCAAGAACTGGCATTCGCACCTTCGGGTAAGACCGGATTACCCAAGACAATATGTCACTGTGTAGGACAACAAGCTGTATCTTTCTTTATCTGTGAATGACTTCTTGGCAAACAAAAGAAGTATTAAAACATATATAGTACATGTAACACTATAATTACACATGATACATCTGCAGCTGCTCCCACTCTCCCATCATTCTTTGCCTGTCTGCTGTTGGTTCAGTTCCTGTTTAACATTTGTAAAAATCATAGAAGAAGAGCAGTATGGTTTCAGTCTCCTCCAGGCCACGTATCTATGAGAAATAGGTCCTGCTAGCTGCGGAGAGCAGATCATTTTTCACTCCTGTACTCCCTCGTCTGTAACGTCTAGCTCCAACATATGGCAACAATAGAGAGTGACTCCCCTGTCTCCCCTGTCCACCTCCCTTCCTCCATCATCATCCTCCTCTCCCCCTCTGTTCCTGGCAGTGAGGCAGAGGAGGGCAGGATGAGGCGGGGGAGTCTGACGTGTTGACCTCTGGTGGGTGAAAGTTCAGAGAATACAGACAGGCTGTGTCACCTCTTCCTTCACCACCATGTCTAAAGAGAGCAGTGGACAGGTGGTGTGCATGTGTGTGTGGAGATAGAGCGGAGTAATGTGGCGTGGGACTGGACCATTATCTCTGGTAATGCTGGTGTTTTATCAAATTCAAATCTGGTTCCATCAGACTTCTCGGCCCACCACTTTGGTCCAGACTGAATTTCCATAACTGCCTACCCTTTTTCAGGCTCGCTATCTCAGCTGACATTGAGTGAGAGGCGTTGTACACCCTGGACATGTCACCATATTACCACAGGGCTGAATGTCTGAGACTGTTTGTTTGGTGCAAATGTTGTTTAAACTGTGGCTAATTTGAATTATCTTACATGACTTTGTGTTAGTGGTAGGAGGACATGAGCTGTTATGCCTGCTAGGTGGAGGAGTGGAAGTTGGGACGCAATGGAGCTCTTGTGTTGATAGTCAAAATAAAACATGATGCCAGTCTTGTTATTGCTCACCTGGAGCACAGTTTGACCAACTGTGACAATGATGGTGTTGTCCTCCATTTGTGTCTCCCTGTCGTCTAGGCTTTTTTTCTGTGAATATGGCTTTGTATGAAACTCTCTGGCTCGTTACTCTTGCCGGGATTCTAATTTTAATGATTTTCCATCAGCCTCAGCTGTACTTTGTGTTTAATGTTAGCAAATATTAGCATGCTGACTATGGGGTGCCGTTTGTAAAGTTGGTCATGCTGAAAATAACAGCAACAGTTTGTCACATTTAGCTAAAAATCATGTTTTAAAAAGTGGTGTGAATTTTTGAAAGTCACTTTTTAGCACATTTAACACAATATTTGTTAACTTTGAAAATGTATTAAATAATTAAATTATTAAATTATTAAATCTAAATCTAAAAGTTAGATCTAAATGTTTTGGGTGAAACTAAATATTTAACTAATATGCAAATTCAAAGTCTGTTTATAGTGTCAAATAACGAATAAACAGCGATCTTTTCTGGCCTGTGGTGGCACTGGCTCTGTGGTGGTTGCCGAAAATGTGCGAATGGCCTCCAAAACGGCTCTCCCGATGTTTTCGCCATGCCAGCAGGGCATGTATGACCAACAGCAGACTGCACCAGGTGGAGGCAGGCGGGGGTAGATCAGTCAAAGTGCCCCCCCCTTGTGACTGACTGTAGTGGCTACAGGTTATAAGTCCCGCAAAAAAGTGACACTAAAAACTCAAGGTACTCGTAAATTATAGTTTCTCCAAACGGATTTGTTATTTTGGGTAGTTATTATCACTGTAATCTATGTCCAAGAGTCAGTTTCCCCAGAAAAGATCGCTGTTTATTCGTTATTTGACACTATAAACAGACTTTGACCTCCTCGAGCTTTTATTTTGGTACTTCCGGTTGCCGGCATCTTGAATTTGCATATTAGCTAAATATTTAGTTTCACCCAAGACATTTAGCTTTAACTTTTAGATTTATATTTAACTTTTAGATTTAGATTTAACTTTTAGATTAAACATTTAGATTTAGATTTAATAATTTAATACATTTTCAAAGTTAACAAATATTAAATGTGCTAAAAAGTGACTTTCAAAAATTCACACCACTTTTTAAAACATGATTTTAAGCTAAATGTGACAAAATGTTGCTGTTATTTTCAGCATGACCAACTTTACAAACGGCACCCCATGGCTGACAAGCTAAGCTAAGATCGGGCAACCACCAACATCTCATAACTGAGAGTCACTTCAGAGTTATCAGACACCATATGGAGCAGACATCCCTATTATAACCATCTCCATCATACAGTCTGCCCGCGTCACGGCCTGTATCATGTTTACAGTTGGCCCCTGAGGTCATAAACACACATATCCAAGATGGAGGAGCAGCACAGGCAGTGGTCATTTCATGTCTCCATGTGGTTGTTTTTAGTCGTTTAAGTCTCTTTGAGTTCATTTCGTGTCTCTTTGTGGTTGTTTCACATGTTTTTGTAGCCATTTTGTGTCCCTTTGCAGTTCCTTTACATCTCTTTGTGCTCTTTTTGTGTCTCTTTGTGTTCATTTTAAATCTCTTCCTGGTTCTGGTTTGTGTTAATTCGAGCGAAAGTTTGCAAGTGAAGGCCTCGAGGCCCCCTGATGCTTTGTGTCCCTGTGCCTGTGCCCAGTAGGTCCATTCAGTGATTCATCCATCATATATACAGTCATAGCATACATATTGTTTTCTTTGCAATGCCTTCACACACTCAGATAAGGCCATTATTTGTTCTTTTGTCTTCATTCACATATCGCCACATACCATGTTGTAGTGTTGAATTTTCCATCTGTGTTTTATCTAAATATTAACCCTTTCATATATATTGTTATTTTAACTTTTTTTAAACTCACTGCATGTTGTTACTCTAGCTGCTGCGATACTCCCATCTCTCTGCAGGGCTCCTAACAGTTTAATCTTGTTATGGAAACATCTACATCTGTTCACCTCCAGCATACCATCATCCAACCTGTGGAGGGTTTACATTTTGAATTTCATCCTCACAGTGATTGACAGGCTCATAGATTAACTCTGGGTCATGTTCCTGTTTCTCCTGAGCCCCTGAATGCCCAGAGTACCAGTTATATCTGGGTCACCCTCCTGCGGTGGGAGACTTAATGTCTGACAAAAGCTGAAAACTCCAGGAACCCCTGCTCTCTCTCAGATGACCCTGCACCGTGTCACCCAACCTTTAAAACCAATTTTCCTTAAAGTGCCTCCTGGGCATTATTCCAGAACGCTGGATCTGAGCGCGGCTCAATGGAATTGTGAAGTATTCCCATGGTGGATTGAGCTGCCGTAGCCTAAGAGGCAACCCTTAAAATCCACTGCTGAAGTTGACTTCCAGTAAGGCTTACTGGTTCCAGAGGGCAGCGGGGGCGAGCTGTCCCACTGGCCAGTCAGTTATTAACCTGTTTCCACAGAGATGATGACGGGAACACGGCCTATTGTCTGGAAGTCATTAAAAGAGCCAGGGGTAGCCAGGGAGTGGCCGCATACCTCTGTTAAACCCCCAGCACACACACTCACACACACACACACACACACACACACACACACACACACACACACACACACACTCATTTGCTTTCTCCTCAGCTGTACCCTGTTTTCAGTTTCTTCTACATTAGTCCAAATCTATTTTAACTTGGTGCTGAAAGCACGTCTTTATCAGAATAAAGAGTTGCCAGACTCAAAATATCCTGGATACATCTTTTACGTTGCCAAACCACTCGTGCAAATTACTGTAATAACAGACAGAGAGCCCAACAATAGTGCAGAGTGGATTGTGAAATGATAAATGGTGAAATGATGAATCAGTCTGTGACAGCTCTTTAAATTAGACTTCATATATTTGGCATTTTATATGACTGCTTGTGTGAGTGTGTGCTGGAAGCTCTGTTTTCTGTCTTGCTCATGGCTGTATTAATAGCCACGTAGGGGGGTTGGTGCCAGGAATCCAGCCTTAAAATGCAGCCCAGCTCTCAGGGGGGAGGTTGGGGGTGGGGTGGAAGGGTGAGGAAGGGGCCACGGAGATAGGGAGGAGTCTACGGATGGATGGAGAGATGGTCGGATGAGTGCTGCTAGACGCTGCATATAGAGATAAGAAGTTGTACGTCACAGTATCAGAGACAGTTAGAGAGCTGGAGCAGAGACAGCTTGTAAATGTCAAACATCTTCGTCATGGAGACAAAGAAAACTGCACTACAGAAACTATCTGGGGCAAATAAATGAGTTATTGAAAACAAACTATACTACAACATTAACAATTCCATTACGCTGCATGAGGTGGCATCATATACAAGCTCCACACATTTTAACCAATAAACAGGGTTCCTACGGTCATGGAAAACCTGGAAAAGTCATGGAATTTCATCTATTTCATTTCATTTATTTGACACAAGACCGTATCACATGATATTAAGCACAAACCACAATCTCACGATCTTATTTTCCAGGCCTGGAAAAGTCATGACATTGGTAAAAATCAGCTCGGAGCCTACACACACAGCCACCGTTGGTATGACATAACCCCTAAACATCAGAGTATAACAGGGTTCCCAGGGTCATGGAAAACCTGGAAGAGTCATGGAATTTCACAATCTCATTGTCCAGGCCTGGAAAAGTCTTGAAATGAGAAAAAATCATTCAAAGTTTTGGACAACTCGTTGAATTTTGTTGTCTGTAATGAAATTAACTGTTAGAGTACGGCACAGTGGTGCAGTGGTTAGCATTACTGCCTCACAGCAAGAGGGTTCCTGGTTTGTACCCTGGTTTGGAGCCCTTCTGTGCAGAGTTTGCATGTTCTGCTCATGTCAGCGTGGGTTTTCTCCGGGTGCTCCAGCTTCCTCCCACAGGCCAAAGACATGCAGGTTAATTGGTGACTTTAAATTGTCTGTCCAAAAGTACATACACTTGAAAATCTGGGAGCTACCTGGCTGTTGGGGAAACCATGACCTAAAAATTCTGCCTTATGTCTTCATATAATTGATAGGAATAACGTTTTTAGCCCCTTTAGTGCTAACAGTACCTCTGCAGTCAGGGCATTGTTCCCGGACACAGCACCCAGAATGGTCCTTTGTTTTATGGTGGACGAGAGGGAAGCACTGCAGGTTGTAAACCTTCAATAATGGGAGTTGATTCGTGCAGCAGCAGCAGCCTGGTGCTTAACGTTAGCTCCTTTAGCATTGTTAGCAAGCGCTGCCTCTCCCATGTTTGAAATGTCAAAAGTTTAACTACACTGTCCACATTTTGCATTTTGGTCTTTCTCATGACTCATACTTGTCCAAGTGAAGCCAGACATAGGTTAAGATCGTTTCAACAACAAGAACTCTAATCATTCGCTTTACCGAACCGCGAGACTCTGAGCGCCAGCTATCCTGAGGGAAACTTCAGAGGGAACCAGCTACTAGATGGTTTGAAAAGTCTTTCACCCCTACACCCAGGTTGGACAACCAATTTGCACGTCAAGAACGCTACAGGCTTCCACCACTTTCCTCTGGCTTCACCCTGCCCAGGTATAGTTCACCATCTTTTTGGGGTCCTTACATAAATAAATAGACATTTTCCTGGAATTGTGTGAACTTACATCTGAACTTAGTAAAAGCTGCAACTCAGGTCTGAGTCTCACGTTACCCAAACACAATATAAAGTCATCTGCCCCGACATCAACACCACAGTAGACAGGTATATATGAAGCAAATTTCCATGACTTTTCCAAAACTTTCTGAGTTTATTTATTTTTCCAAAACTTTTCCAGGCCTGGAAATTGCTACTTTTAAAATACTGTGACTTTTCCAGGTCTTTCATGACTGTGTGAACCCTGAATATAACTGGTTAGAAGCTGGATTGTTAAATCATTTCCATCTAAAGCCCCGTACTAAACAGTCACCATCAGTGTGTGTAAGAGACTCAACACCACATTCCTAAAGGTACTGCTGATGCAGAGCGTTAGTTCAGGCAGAACGCTGAAGTTACACTTGAATTAGCTGATTGGCATCAGATGTTTCATTCATGCTTCACCAGCACCGGCTCATTCATCAGCTGACTGAGACATCCAATCATATTCATGAAGGTATAAGCTGACACTTCCTCGTTATTACTCTGCTCATACAGTACTTTAATGCCATGTGCTAAACTGTTGGTGTTGTTGATTTAATTAGCATTTAATGTGTAGAGTCTCTAGGCTGAAGACGATCACTGAGCAGGCTAACACTATGTGAGTGTGTGCTGAGGTTACAGTTTAACCAAAATCAAAGCATTTTTGTAAGGAAACATCTGTCTTAGTTTCTGTGTGGAAGAAAGAATAATAGTTCCTGCCTCTGCTGTCTGTTTGACAGAGGCTGTGTTTGCACCAATTTTTGCTCTGTCCATTCTTGTTGGGATGTCTGAGAGTCTGGATGAAAGGTGGCGATCAGGATTTCAGCCATAAAATAGGAACCATTTAACTACATAGCCTCCTGACTTACCTTAAAGTAGAAGCACAAATATCAAGGAAAAACAACCAAATCAACACAATCTGTAGGTCTATAAAGTCGGGCAGGTAAAGCGCTCTTCTACTGAAATGCTACTGCTGTGGTATGATGTCAGCAATTACAGCTGGAATGCAACTCAGCTGCGTCCGGTGACTTGATCCCTCCTGGTTCCCTTAGAGTCAAGATGGCAGCAAAAATAACAAAACTGGGGATTTATTCATCTCGTATCGTACCTAACTTAAGTGACTCATAACATAGCAGGTACAGAATTAATCCGCAGACGCTCCAGGTCAAAAATAAGTTGACTTAATTTGTCTTACTTGTCATTGCACGTCCTTCGATGTGACTATTGTGCATCACAGTGTCGATAATGAAACGAAATATCGTGCAGCCCTAAGTTGCCGCATATTAGAGCTACGTTATCTCAACGTTATCCCTGGAAGATTATTGTAACAATTCATTTCATTTCATACAACAAACTTCAATGAGTTTTCCAAAACTTTCAATGACTTTTATTAATTCCATGACCTTTCAGGGCTGGAAAATGAGATTGTGAAGTTCCATGACCTTTCCAGGTTTTCCATGACCGTTAGAAGCCTGTTACACTCTAACGTTCAGAGGTTGCGCCACACCAACAGCGGCTATGTGCATAGGCTCCGAGGTGACACTGGAGCTGATGTTACCTCCTTAAAAATGTCACTACATGTTGGAGCTAACGTGGCAAGAGCTTTAACTGGTCAGCTTGGACTGCTTGTGTATTCTCCTACAAGTTCTGGATGCCAATGGAGCTTGTTCAGGGTCAGTTTTCGTCTCCTTTTCAGGAACAAACATTTAGCGAAGCCCTCTCTGCAAACCACGCCAAACCCCACTCTCTCTCGATCACAGTGAACTGAACAACATAAACACGACCAAATCTCTTTATAAGGACCAAAACAAGACCAGCCAGCTGCTGCATCACATCACAGCACACAGGAAATCTACCTCCACATGCACAAACTAAGTATGTGTGTGAACACACTGCAGCAAAGCACACAATTATTGTTTCACCTTTTCCATAACTGGATGCTAAAGGTGGGTCTGAGCACCAGCAGCCAGTAATCACAGTGTAATTCAGTCTGGACTGGGATCAGTACGTTTCAGCGCCCTGAGAGTATAATCCATCCATCAGACGATTCTCACACTGTGACTAAACTAAAACAGAAACAGATAGCATCAAGGTGAAATTGTGTAATGTTAGTGGGAGACGGAGGTAATGGGTGCACGGGGAGGGATGGAGGGAGTGTCAGAGGGAGTGCAGCCTGATGGAATTTGTACTAACTCACACTCATATCACCGTTCACATTGCTTTTGTCGGATGAAATCAGATAATCAGATATCAGCTTAAATGTTTAACACTCAGACATGATTACAATTTAAAAAACTAACCAAATTAATTTGCTTTCAAATCGAGACGGGGAGGAGACAGTGTGTAGCTCCTGTCTCGCAGCAGCGGCGTTGTGAGTACAGATGTTTCTCCAAATTAAAACCACATTTCCCATAAATCCCGTTGCTTCCTGCAAGAATCTGTTGAAAGGGGTTTTGTTCTATCAGCCACCAATGAAAACGTCTGCTCGGTCTGTACCACACTGATGACAATAGGAAAACCTCAGAATGTGCATGGTAACCATTTACTGATGTTAAACTGCAGCATGTGACGCCTGTGAGTGGAAACTCCTGCAGCGTCTTTACAGCCCGTCCTGTGAGACCAAACAAGAAGAACATCCTAAGTCAGCTCCTCAAACCTTTTACATCAGCTGTGCTGCACTGAGCCATAAATCACCCTGTCTCTGTGTATAGATAGAGAACAGCAGATAACCTTCTGACCTGACTGCACTAATCTGATCTGTTCATCTGCTCATCAACACACACACATGCAGCACTGGAGGAATGTACTGTGTCTGATGCTCTGCAGCAGTCTTGAGTGGCACAGGTGGGATTTGGGAAGGTACGTGTACTGTAGGTGAGAAGGAAAATGAAAGAGTCAGAGACGGAGCGATGAAGATGGCCTCCTACCAGTGGGACGCACCTGGAAAACCTCTAACAAGAGGCGCCCAGGAGGATCCTGATCAGATGTTGAACCACCTCAACATGAAGGAGCAGCGGCTCTACTCTGAGCTCCCTCCAGATGTCTGAGCTCCTCCCCCTATCTCTAAGGCTGAGCCCAGACACCCCACAGATGAAACTAATTTCAGCCGCTTGTATCCGCGATCTCATTCTATCGGTCACTACCCAGAGCTCATGACCATAGGTGAGGGTTGGGACGTAGATGGACCAGTAAATCAAAAGCTTTGCCTTCCAGCTCAGCTCCCTCTTCACCACGATGATCCGGCACAACACTTGCATCACTGCAGATGCTGCACCAAACCACCGATCCATCTCTTGTTATAGCAACAAGTAACACAAATTCAGCTGACCCTCTTGAATTCTGTGTGACCTTGAAGTTTTGTCCGGTCACTGCGACGATCAGTGCAATTTAAATATCTACTAAAATTTAAATATGTTTTAAATCTTTAAGTATCTTTTATATTTAAATATTTAAATACTAAAAGTTGCATCGCAACTTTTTAGAAAAGCTGCCCCAAAATCAGGCATATCAGGCCACAACAATCACAGCAACAGCTTCTTTCTTTGGCAGTAGAGATGTCTGGCGCTCAGCTTATGGTGCTTAAAGCGGCAAAAAAAATTTGAAAAGCTAAGCGGCGATGTCAAGCAGTGCCAACCGTATCACTGTGCAGAGGGAAGTGTGTATCTGCTCATGGATGAGAGGCTCGTGCTCATGACAGCACAAGATGTAAACATTAATGGCGTCCTCCTCAGCTGAGCTGTAGTGTTTGCTAGTCCAGTGGTGCTAGGACAACACATCCTCACTGCAACCTTGTCACATTGCGACGTTTGTTCAAGGACTTTCCATGACCAGATACGACATGCAAGGTACCCTGGGTGTGTTGGTTGTTGACGTTCTGGGACGCTGTGTCAACTTCAGTCTGTTACATGCATTGTCTGTTTTCAAAATACACTTCTGTTTTCACAGGAAATTTACTGTTTGCAAACAGTCTCTTTCAAAATAAAAGCACTACATAGGCATACATTGACATTTTTTCCTTCGACAACAAACGCATCACTTCCACCCGACCCACTCAGACATTTTGCCCCCTCAACTTTTGTTGTCTTCCTGCTGTGTTTCCCCCTGATGCCGCTGGGAACGACTGCGTATCATGCCGATGTAAAAGGACAGCTATTTTTGTTGTCGTCTGACGCTGGAAGTCACTGACCAAGCGCCTTTTTCAGCTATTTAAGTTGAGCTTTGAAGCTGAATGTTTAAACTTTAATCCATCAAAACAGACGAAACTTTAAAATGTGTAGGTCTACAAAGTGTTAGCTCTAGTTCATGAGGAGTATCAGCCTGTGGTTAAACATTTGTTGAGGTCAGATAAGGGTGCGGGTGAGAGATGGAGAAGAGGGGAGGAATGAGTCAGAGAGGAGGAAGAAGAGGAGGGTCGACTCTGTAATCCCTCCACACTCAATGTACTCCCAATGAAGCACAAGAACCCACACAATGGCCCATTGAGACGGCTGCTTTGGCACTGTAATTGGCAACAGCAGAGTTGTCTGCTGACGTGTGTACGTGTGTGTGTGCGTGTGTGTGTGTATGTGCGTGTGAAAAACAGGGGAGGAAGAGGAGACATTGTTGAGGAGGCTTGGGTCTTTGCCCTAATCCTAATCTGGACTAATTCCTGTTGCCCAGAACCATTTGAGGACAATAGAAAAGAGTCACACAGCTGCGTCTTTACAGACCCCAAAAACCCTCCAGATGGAAACACACACACACACACACACACACACACACACACACACACACACACACACACACTGTTACACAGCTGGGTTTCCATTCAAGAATTTTTATGCAAATTCCGATGTGCTGAATCAGAAAAGTGGAACAGAGGCGGCAAATAATGACAACATTTCCCAAATATTGCAAAACATTTATCATCGAGGCCAACGAGGACAGAACGAGAGGAATAAACCTCCATGTTACATTTCAGCTCAGCTTTCATTACAGCCTGAGCACCAAACTCTGCGAGGACCCTACTGAAACTGAAATCATCATAAATATTGGACGGCTGCTGCTCAGAGATGGAGCGGGGGTCGTCCACCAATTTGAAGATCAGTGGCTTAATCCCCAGCTCCTCCCGTCTGCATGTCGAAGTATCCTCGGGTGAGACATGAATTGCTCCCGATGGCTGTTCCATCGGTGTGTAAGTACGTGTGAATGGTTACTGAGTAGCAGATGGCACCTTGTACGATAGCCTTGGCCACTAGTGTGTGAATGGTGAATGTGACGAACTCTGTGAGTAGTCAGAAGACTAGAAAAGTGCTATACAGGTGCAGTCCATTCAATTGGGCAATCAGTCACATTGTGAAGGACGACAGGTGCTCCAAAAGTCACAAAAAAATGCACACATATCAGACCTGCTCAAAAATTTGGTGAGCTAGTTTGCTGTCTCTGTAAGTAGCTGTCTGTTAATCACTCACTCTACAGCAGGAAACAGCACTTCAAAATAAAAGCTCTGTGCCGGAAAGTCACTGTACTTCAAGATAAAGTGTGTTTTTTACAAACTTGACATGTTTGCGAGTCACTTAAGGTCCATGCAGAGTGGATCCACAGCCCACCAGTCGGGAATCACTGGTCTACACCGTAACACATTCAAGAGCCAATGAGGTGTCTCTGCACCACCTAATGGCGGAGGTTCAATCGTAAACTGGCGTGTGCAAAGGTGCGAGGGCCAGTTCATCGCTGCACACAGCTTCAACTTGACTTTTAGTTTGAGGAGCAGAGAGAAGAACGCGGTGAAAAAAAGAGACGGAAAGAACAGAAAAGAAAGTAGGTATTCATAAGTCAAACAGATACATGCTGCAGGTGTGTTCTCCATATGAACGAGGACCGTGCTGACGTGCTGCAGGTGAGTGTGTGTGAACGTGCAGGTGTGTGTGTGTTTCCTCTTGTGACAGCTTGGCAGGTCACGGTGAAGGTGCACAGTAACAGCTGGAGCACAGGCCGGAGGACAGACACGCCTATACACATCTCCCTGGCACAGATAACGTTAGCTTGGATCTGAGCCATTGAGAATGCCTGCAGTGTGTTGGTGTGTGTGTTTGTAGGTGTGTGTAACTGTTGGTGTGTCGTGTCAATCAGACCTGTTTGAACAGTCAGCTGAACTTCATGTACTGTGTCCTCCTCACGTCTCTGTCTCTCTGAGAGACAGGTGAGGATGTGGCAGGAAGTGCGGGCTGCAATTATGATTCAAGCAGCAGTGTGTCGAGATCTGACAGAGTGGACCAGAAAGAATCTCATGAAGCTAACGTGAGCAGAGAAGCAGCACACACACACACACACACACACACACACACACAGTGAACCTTTGTGCACTGGTGCATAATTTTGCAGTATTTTCTCATGTTTGATCCGATCTGTGTGTTTCTGCAGCGGAGTGTTTGGCTGACAGCGGGGGATCTCCCAGAAACAAAGGTGCCCTTGTGTGTTTTAGCTCTGACCACATGATTTCACAGAAGATAACATTCCTCTGTTGTATCCACCACATAGTTTGGTAATTACAGATACAGGACTAACAGCGATTTGCATAATGTGTGCGTGTGCATGCATGTGTGTTTAAATGTTTTTGGGAGTCCTATCTGTATCTGTATGACTACGTGTGCATGTGACGCACTTTGCCAGACTTTGATAGTGAATAGATTCTGGTACATAGTGTAGAATTAAGAAAATCAGGACCTCAGTATCTTTAAAACAGATAACAAAACTGTGCCACACCATATTGTGAACACGATCTCCTGCCTGTTTCCAGTGGCCCCCTAAAGGAGGGCCCCCTGACTCAATTTAAGGCCTCCCGCCACTGGCAAAAATATTGCAGGCCAACATCATGAGCCCTTTTTACAGAGTTCGTGCTACAAAGTCCCGTCTTTATGCCTCCGTTGTAAAAGAGGTGTAACGGATGTGATATGTGACACAACTGCATTGGCCTCTAGTGTGACATTAAACATATGCGTCGGCAGCTCTTCATAAACAAAAACAATGGCATTAACGTGTCAATAACAGTCATTTACTGTTGCTGTTATATGGAGGCTGATCGTGTCGTCTGCTCAGAGGGTAAGGAGCACCAAAATCTCATTGAGAAACTCAACTACTTTTGAACATCATGAAAGACTTAGATATTAACAGGTTTTTGACAGGCACAAATTTGGCAACGTTTGATAAGGTTGGGTTTGATAAAATGAAAGAGGGACACTGCATTTGCCGCTGTCAGGAAACTGTGAAAAAATATTGATGC
Organism: Cephalopholis sonnerati; assembly: GCA_019142605.1. Taxonomy (NCBI): domain Eukaryota; kingdom Metazoa; phylum Chordata; class Actinopteri; order Perciformes; family Serranidae; genus Cephalopholis; species Cephalopholis sonnerati. The sequence goes on along the minus strand of JAGQAX010000013.1, from coordinate 7,313,949 downwards.
AAAGACGCAAAATGACAAGCAGCTTCAGCTGTTCGACTTTTCTAAATTTTGACGTGATAAACGACATGTTAGAGTGCGATAACTAGAGTGTGCACAGCTGCATGTGAATGGGAGTATTAGTGGTACATTGACTGGACATGTAAAGAGGTTAGTAGGAATATTGTTTCTTTTTCGGACTAAGGACAAAAAACCGACTATTTATGCATGTACACTTTGCTCTTTAGTTCACTCAAATTTCGTTCATTCATTCCTGTTAGGGGTCACGGTGTGCTGGAGCCTATCCCAGCTGACACTGGGTGAGAGGCAGGGTACACCCTGGACAGGTCACCAGACTATCACAGGGCTGACACATAGAGACAGACAACCATTCACACTCACATTCACACCTACAGGACAATTTAGAGTCACCAGTTAACCTGCATGTCTTTGGACTGTGGGAGGAAGCTGGAGCACCTGCATAATACAACGACAAATAAAGGCTCTCTAATTCTAACAGCAAAACACATTAAAAACAAACCTGAATTCCTGACACGTACTTTTGGCTTTTGTTTTTGGTGTGCCACCCCAACGTTTTCAGCGGCCAACCCTTGGGGAAAACAATCTGGGGACACCACTACCTGTTGCAGTCCGTCAAACACACACACTCTGTAAATGACGTGTGTGAGGACTGGATACAGGTATACTTGTGTGCGTAATGCGTCCCAGCTTTGTGTCAGCTGTGAGTTTACGCACAAGACAAACTCCAGAGCTTCACGAAGGAGCAACTCTGCTCCCAATAAAAAGGAGAATCTCAATACCGGCCTCATAAATGTCAGAGTTTCCACAGCAGGACGGAGCACCGGAGCAAACAGCATCCTCTGTGGACTTCCACCTGTCAGTCAACTTGACCACCGTGACTTTGAAGTACTTGTAAAGCAAAACAGTTTAACATGTGATTTCATGTCTTTGGTTTCACTGTTTACTTTAGGTAATAAATACACTAAATAAAAGTCACTGCTGATTGACACACCGGTTCAGTCTACTCGCGGTCTGGTAGGAAAAACCTCAGGCTGATATATCTGTCGATACCTGCTCATTGCAGTGAACCAGTACTGATCACTGACAAGGTGGATTGTGCTGCAAGAGCACTATGAGAGGAAAACAGTGCAGGCAACTTTGCCTTTATTCTTGTCATTACAAGATCACAATGCCTTTCCTGAGGGGTCTGAGTTACAACACGGAAACACACTAACGTTTATTCAGACAAAAGAGAAAAGAAAAATCTTGATCGTCACTGCGTGTGTACATTTTTATCTAAATATTTAGACAGACAGGACAGAATTTACTTTCTGCTCTGAAAACCTCATAAATCTACGATCAGGCGATGGCCATGAAAACTGCACACTCATCATCAAGCGTCTGAGTGATGCAGGACCGCAGGATGGATAGACGCCAGGAGACTCTCTGTTTGGTTTCATCAGAGGCAAGACGAGCCAACGGAGGAAACAAATTCAACTGTGCAAGGATTTAAAAAGGGGCAATTACTGTGAGGGACTCCGAGATGAGTTACACGTCCAACTCCGGAGGACATAACTTTCATGAGCGGCATCCCGAGGTGACAGTAAAAATTTATCCCCAATAATAACTCAGAAACCGCTGTGCACTAAAACAGAGACGTGGGCCGCCTGGTCACCATCAGCAGTGATTAAGTATGATGTAACCCAGACACAGACACAACATAAAACCAATTTTGACACACCCTCGGTGTCACGAGGAATGTCAGCTTTCCAGGAACTGAGGAAACACGATTGGTTTTAACTCGACTGTGTCAGCTTTCCAACTTATTTAATAAAGTTTTAGAGTTTCAAAAGACCAGTGGTTGTAATTTTGTCAAACCAGAACCATGCGATCGTCAGGTAAAGTTAAAACATAAAATTCCCCCAAACCGGACCCACGAGGTTTGCACAGGACGACAGCGATAATGACTAACCAGAGCCCACATTTCACAATGCTGATCTCACATATTTGACTCAGGTCTGAAAACCACAGAGCCGCAGTAACCTCACCTCCCAGGAGCCCGCTCCACTCATGTTACTGCTCTTCATAAATCCTTAAGCATCCTGGCGGTGGGCTATTGTGCAACCGCAGTGACACGGCCAGTGCCTCGTATGTCACATCCACGCAGCCACAACGCAACACAGCTTCAGTCAAACTCACATTCTGCCTCTTTACCACAGCGGCTCTTTCCCAACATCGTAATTACTGGATTACCTATCCTGCTATTGTATATTAAGTTTCCATCCATGTTACAAAGTATCTGGCGCTGCAGGGTGACGTGGTGGGTTAGTACAAATATGTCGAGAGCTTCTGTGTGCAGAAGCCCAGGAGGACACAAACTACAGACTCTACTGGAGGAGCTTCAGTTAAGACTTGAGCTTCAGGCAGTTCTTGACACGTGGAGCAGTGATTTCCAATCAGAGCTACGTGTACAGTTGCCAGGAGATACGTGAAAAGACTGCAGCTGATCTAATTAGAACAATAGACCGAATCAAAATGTTTGTTTACATTAACTTCCAGGTAGAGAACCCCTGCGTCACATACACACAATTTCACGCCTTGAGCGAACAGAGGCTGAAACCATTTCCCTCAGTGGAAACAAAGCTTTTATTTACTTTAATTTCACAGATAAGAAACAATAAATTGTGAAGACAATAAAGCCTCCACAAAAATAGCATTTTAAGTCTTGTGTGTGATTTATCCTGGCTTCATATGAGCAGAGGAAATCTCTGCTAGCTGCTAGGCTAATTTATACAATGTAAAATGCCATAGGCTTGTGCTAATAACGTTAGCATGTTGTATTTGTTTGGAAAATGTGTTTAGTATAAGACAGTTGTTTTGTCAGTGAACCTTGTGAGCTGTAATGGAGCCGAATTTTGTAACATTACCTTTGTTAAATGTCGCTGTTTGCTGGTTTTATATGAAAAGTGGAAAAGTCTGCTAGCTGCTAGGCTAATTTATACAATGTAAAATGCCATAGGCTTGTGCTAATAACATTAGCATGTTGTATTTGTGGGGAAAATGTGTCCAGATAAAGACAAGTGTTTGTCTGTGAATGCTGCGAGTTATAGTGAAGCTGATCTGTGTAGTGTTTGAAATGTATGCTATTAAGCCATGTTTAATGTGTTTTGAATCAACTCGTCTTTACAGTGTCAGGAGTTGGGAAATCCTAGCAACCTTGTCCTCATGGCCGAATTTGTGAAAAGCATATTATAACAAGTCAGGCTTCATTTTCAGTAATCAAAGAAACAACTTTTTTGAGGTTGTTGAATGACATAGTTACAAAATAGCATGGCCAGTTATGAAACACACTTTAAACTATATATTATGAATGCTGACGACAAAAAAAAAATGCAGGTTTTACATACCATCCCCCGTGTTTGTTGTTGTTAGTTTGATGTCACGGTGATGCAGCCCTTAGAAATTATTATTACTGTGAAAAACTATTACACCTGAACTATAACACCACAACTTGTCTTCAGTGTATGAAAACTAGTGAATGAGCGCGCACTGACAAATAGTTAAAGGTAATGAATAAAAAGTTCAGTTAGCAAAAAGTAATGGATAAACAGCTTAAATACTTAGTAACACTTGAATTGGTGAGCTAAAAGTAAAGAATAAATGGTTGGAGCAGACAGGCTAGTTAAAGATATAAAAGTGAAAATTTGGCTATAAAGTTTTTGCTGAATGGTTGAAATAGTTCGTTAGCACAACTCTGTTGTTATGAGTCAGAGAAGCATGTGTTTGTGCTTATTCTCTGGGTGAATCTCCACGGGACAGTCAAGTTATAGACTTATACACTGTCCTTTCAACTAATAGTTTTTGAGAAAAATGGGGAAAAGCATTGCCTCCATCTTTGATTCCTAAGATCAGAGGCTCAACAGTGTTCAGTACAGGCAGCCAGCGGTGATCCGCTGAATGCATATGATTTCAATGGCAAAAACATTCACAAAACATATGAAATATTACCTGGTTATTTATCTTAAATGAAGCACAATGAACTATGTATACAATCTGAGAAATCCTATCATCATTGCTCGCAGGATGACATGCAAAACAACATGTGCTTTGAGAGACTTGCTGCTGTAGTTGAGGTTTGTAAACTTGTGTAACTGTCTCAGTAAAGTTGATTATAGTTGGCGAGAAGTAACGGATGAATGATTGAAATCAATTGCTAAAGGTAAACTGTTGAGTAAGTTGGCTGAAAGTCAGAGATAAATGGATAAACAGTTGAAACAGGTAGGCTAAGTCTTGGATAAATGGTTAAAACATCAGGCCTCTGCCACGCTGAGTGGAAGAAGAAACACAAACTCACACCAAACATATCTGTTTTTATAGAATAAATAGTTTTAAATAACATTGAATTTAAAATCAATGCATGTTAATACATTTTGGTGTTGATTAAAATCACTTTAGTTCATTTGGCACTGTGGGAGCAGCTCAGACTAAAGGTTGGGAAACACTGTTATTGGACTTTGGATGAAGCATCCACCGTCTCTCTACAAACATGCAGTACTCACGTTAGTCTTGCTGGACACGGCGAATGTGGCCCGACTAGAGAAGCGGGTCGTGGAGGGGCTGCTGCTTGACAGTGGGCCCGTCACCATGGACGTAACTCTGGAGCCCACAGGAGGACTGCTGGAGCTGGGGGAGGACGAGAAGGTGGCAGGTGGGGACGCAGGACTGGACTGACTGCTGAGGCTGCTGTAGGTCTGGGTTTGGCTCCCCAGGCTGCAGGGCTGGATGTGGAGCAGAGCCTGGCTCTGACTGTGAGTGTGAGTGTGAGCCTGACCCTTCCCGTAGATCACCTCTTTGAGCTCCTGATGGTTCTCCTGAATGTCACTGAGGTGGTTCTTGTGATTGTGGCTGTTGTTCAGCAAGGTGCTCCTGTCACACGTCATCCCGCTCAGCAGCTCCACCTGTCGGGTCAGAGCCTCCAGCTGACTCCTGAGCTGCCGGTTCTCCTGCTGCAGCTGAGCCACAGCTCGTCCAAGGGGCCCGCTCAGGTTGGCCGTCTCCTCCAGACGACGCTCCATGCCCAGCTTAAAGGCGCTGACGTCCACGTGGATCTCCCTGATGGCATCCCGGAGTGTGTTCTCATACCGGGCCAGAGCTGCACACACCGTCTCCCCCTCTGGAGAGGAAGACCGGGGGTGACACAAGTCTCCCATGTCAGCCAGGGTCGGGGCTTCCATCAGTTCAGCTGTAGCCACTGGTTACCCTCTGGAAACAGGCCAGACAGCCTCTCAGTCTGTGAGCTAACGTCTGAGGGCGAGATCCTCTGGAGAATGTGTAGCTTCAGGACTGACAGAGAAGGGTCGGGGCAAAGGTCTGGTTTGTTTGATCCCAACTCCTTCAGCTCTGTCCTGGGACGTCCCCGGCTGTGTCTCCGTCAATAAACTCTGCTTCACAGAGAACAGACGTCTCACTCTGTCTTCTGTTTGGAAAGTAAAAGAGACTCGACTTAACCTTTAGCTTGTGAACGGCTGTCAGTCTCTTAATCCCATCATCTGTGGCACATCAAGTGAAGGTACATTACAAGACATGCAAGTGTGTTAGATGATTTCATGCAGAATTTAAAACAAAATCCAGAACATGACAAACTAAACTCAAACACAGCAGCTCTGTCTGCATTAAAGTGAACAACAGAATCTGTTTTTAAAGAAAACACACATCTCTGAACTGCCATAAAACACAGCAGTGAGGTAATCCTCACTCCCAGCTGCAACAAACCTACCTCAGCTTCGCTCCCCGGCACAGCTCAGCAGAGTTTCCTCAGCACTGAACAGCTGTATGAGCATGTGTGTGTGTGTGAGTGAGTGTGTGTGAGCTCTGATCTGCGCTGCCGCCTCTCTGGTTTGCTTAAACTCTCAGGTTGATCACTCCTCTCTTCTGGCTGAGAGGGAGGGAGGAGAAAGGGAGGGATAAAGGAGGAGGGTGGAGGTGGAGGTGGTGGTGGAGTGAAGAAACAACATGGGGAGGGTAGTAAATGTGAGGGGAGGGGAGGGAGGCGGGCTGGGGAGCTTTTATATCCTCGTGCTGTGTAAACTATTGGAGGGAGGACTCGCTGCACCTCTGCTTTCTGTCATGGTCATGTCCTCCCCTGCTCAGTTCTTCTTTTTGTCTCTCATCAGGTCTTTTTTCTGCTTTTATTTTGAAAGAAACTAAACAGTCAGCAGAATCATGGACAGGACTCATCATCATGATCTGACTCAGTGTGTTCAGTAGAGATAAAGGATGTCTTGATCCTCACATCAGCTTCTGTCCCTCTCTCTGGTCTCTGTCTGTAGCTCTTTCACTCTGTATCATTATCTTTCCGTCCCTTTGCTCTAAAGGTATTTTGTTAAGATAAGGACTGCAGCAGGTCAAGAGGGAAAATCTGATAGGTACACAGTAATGCAGTATTTATAATGAGGCAAACAGCCACAGTTAGACACAATAGTCACTTAGTTACTGCTAAGCTGGATTTATACTTCTGCGTAAAGCCTACAGCAAACCCTGACGTGCACCTCCCCAGAAATGTAACCACACATGGCGGAGACGCAGACGTCCTGTCTGTCTCTGTAAGCTGAAACCATTTCCCTCAGTGGAAACAAAGCTTTTATTTACTTTAATTTCACAGATAAGAAACAATAAATTGTGAAGACAATAAAGCCTCCACAAAAATAGCATTTTAAGTCTTGTGTGTGATTTATCCTGGCTTCATATGAGCAGAGGAAATCTCTGCTAGCTGCTAGGCTAATTTATACAATGTAAAATGCCATAGGCTTGTGCTAATAACGTTAGCATGTTGTATTTGTTTGGAAAATGTGTTTAGTATAAGACATTTGTTTTGTCAGTGAACCTTGTGAGCTGTAATGGAGCTGAATTATGTAATGTTACCTTTGTTAAATGTTGCTGTTGTCCCTGGTTTTATATGAGAAGAGGAAAAGTCCACTAGCTGCTAGGCTAATTTATACAATGTAAAATGCCATAGGCTTGTGCTAAAAACATTAGCATGTTGTATTTGTGGGGAAAATGTGTCCAGATAAAGACAAGTGTTTGTCTGTGAATGCTGCGAGTTATAGTGAAGCTGATCTGTGTTTGAAATTGTCTCTATTAAGTCATGTTTAATGTGTGTTTAACAAATATAAATACCGCTATTTTACAGAGTAAGCACCTTGAAGTTGTCTCCTACCTCTAAGTCATGGTTTTAAGACCACACTGTCATAGCGGTGCAGCACTGATTTGAAAGAATTAAATCTGAAAGTCAAGATTATAAAGTAAATTTCTTTGCATTCATTCAATTCCCACCCACGACACTGGTAACAACTGCTTCACCTCGTGAATATGAACTCTAAAATTGTTTTGAAATGCAAAGTAATGGAATTTTAAACATGTGATTAAAAATGCGATTAATTGCGTTTAGCCATTGAAATTCAGACATCTGAGTATAACAGAGAAGGGAAAGGTTGACACAGGTTCTGCCAAGTGTTAAGTTTGCTTGACTGAGTGAAAGGGGGCGGGACTTAGGAAGGGTCAGTTTTATCACAGAGAAGTGTGATGATGCAATAATCCACACATCGGTAGATTGTTTCCTCATATATGTTAGTTTGATACTACTTCCTGTCATGTATACCACAGACGTACACCATAACTAGAGTGTAAATGCTTACAGAGAGAGTCACAGGTTCACCTTCCAGTTTACCTGATGAAGTCTTTACATTTTTCTGAGTGTCTGTTCATGAGTGTCTTTTGTTTGCTGGACGGCAGGACGAGACACACACTCAGACGAGCTGGCTGCTGAGGACCACCACCCTCCCCCCTGTAACTGGACCCCAACAGAGCAAACATTCAACACCAGATAGCAATTGTGTGTGTGTGTGTGTGCGTGTGCGCGCAACAGACAGACTCATGCAAATACTTCAACATTCCTCCCTCCTGCTTACTGTCAACAGTGTGTGTGTGTGTGTGTGTGTGTGTGTGTGTGTGTGTGTGTGTGTGTGTGCTGTGAGGTAAGGAAGGGGCTTGGTGATTTAATGGAAGATTGTCCCCCCACCTTTCCGTCTCTCTTTCTGTCTTTCACACACACTCAGGGTTTTATGGGAGTGTGTTGAGGGCTGTACAAGATACAGACAGCAACAGACCACTGTAGAGGTCAGAGGTCATTATTATGTCCACATTAATGTATAAATCTATCTCTTTCTCTTTTGACAACATTTTCCATCCTAGACAGTTGAGTTTTTTGAAAATGAATAAACACCTGACTTTCAACCGAGAGACCCTGAGTTATTTATTTATTATTTATTCAATTTATTTATTATTTTTTAACAGCAGTTTATATAACAAAACATAAATCGTAGTAAACAGAAGAAGTCCCCCTGCTGCTCAGATTTTTTCAAAATCTAAGAACTTTGTACAGTGTGGGAGAGATAAAGTACATATAAGCGCCATGAAATACATGTCAGGGGTCGACTTGAGGAAAAAAAATGGAGCCAAAATCATTCTGAAAATTGAAAAGAGACTGCACGTATTTAACAGCTGGAAAGTGTATTTTAAAAAGACAATTAAAAAGCATTAATTCACAAGATGTCCCTGAACGTTCAGAAACTGATGTTGACGGGGCGCCTATAGCGTCATAGTTTATCATGTAGGGCCGTAACCAAACGCTGACATTTAAAAAGTTGAGTATGACAATGTGTCGGCTGGAAAGGCCGGCTTCCTGCTGCCTCCTGTTTATTTCATGCCAATAAAGACAATCACAGTGAAACCTTCACAGACAGGCTTCACTACAGTAGTGAATCATTGATCCAGCAGCAGTTAGCGTCTGCTGACAGGTGCAATTTATGACCTGCAATTATATTAGAATTTAATATATTAGTGAAGAGGTTTATTGGCAGAAACAGAGAGACGTGTTGATGAGAACACCTGTGCTGGCTCATTCTGCATTCAGAACCACAGACATAACAGAGGGTCATGTTTGAATTCGCCTCTGAGTCACTTTTCTGTGGAAGTCTGCTGTATTCCTCTCACACACTGTGACATGGCTGACTTCATTTATCTGGTGAAGTAATGAATATATAATTAATAAGGTGAGAAATCACCACCACAGCCAGGTTTATTAAACTAATATTAAACCCCTTGTGCAAAGACAGTAACAGGATTACAAATCTGTTCCAGTACTCTTAAAGGGAGACTTCAGATCTTTTGAAGTCGGGTTGTATGAGGTACTTATCCATAGACAGTAGTCATGTTTCCATTACAGTTGTTTGTAAAAGTTGCTTGTGCCTTCTTCAGGGTGCAGGCCGATACGCGTTGGTGTATTTTAATTTTTTGTAGCTCATTAAATTAAAGGCCTTTTATACTTTTCAAACCTCTTTGAGTGCCTGGACCTGGATTTTTTATGCCCTGTTCTTTTGGTCATAAGTCTTCCTCTTCTTTTCGTATATATTCCCTTCCATGAGTACCGGTGATTTGAGGGACACCAGCAGCGCTCCAGTCACCTCTCTCTCTAATAAAAAGATTGTTGAAAAAAAAATGTGGGTATCAACTCTTGTTGTGCTTTAGCGTTTATGTTCATGTGTCCAGCACTCACTGTATTTCCTCCTTCATCAGTCTGCACCATGTTTACCGTCCACAGAATGAGGCTGCATGCAGACATTTTCAGAACAAAACAGAACTGAATTCTGACTGGAGCCTCATGGAAAATGTTCTGGAAATATTTCCAGGTCCCATGGACACAATATTCAAAACTCTGATTTGCATTTTACCCCACTTCCTCCCTGATGCTGGCAACAAGGCAATATGCTGTTGTTTACCAACCACCATAAAACTAAACCATGCATGTGCCGTTTCTTCCCTCCCTCCTGCTCTCATTCTCCTGCTCTCAGCACACCAGGTCTCCATCTGTAATCAGCACATTAGTCCTTCAATCAAGCCGCTCCTCTCCACTGCAAATACCCAGTGTCTGCCTCCAGTCCTCAGTTTGCGATGAGTCACACATCTAGCTCCTGTCCAGTTTGCCTGCCTCGAAGACTCATATCTGTTCTTCTGTCACCAGAGATGCCGTTCAGCCAGCCACCTCTCCATTCACAGACTTTTCTCAATATGCTCACCTGTCTGGTGTCTGCGTTTGGGTTCAACTTTAACAAGTGTGACAGTTTCAGTGCCTGTGTTAGCAGAGCAGGAGCATGATTCAGTGAGTGACATCATCATAATGTGGCTCATTAGATTATAGTTATAAAATCAGTCTTGATTTCAGTGAAAAGAAACGAATCCTTACGTTGCTTGAGGCTTCCTGAAAGACCCCATGTGCTGTATCAACCACTGCTTTCCAGTAACAGTGAGTCAGCAGGTGAAGCGGTGTGACCCGCATGAACCAGAGCGGTATGAAATGAAAACCTTCAGCTGTCGTCACGACAATAGATCTCCCTCCCTCCCTCCCTCCGCCTGACCTGCCTCCCACAGTCCTGGTTTTCATTGTTTTGATAATGACTGAATATGTTTTACTTGTGTGACGCGGGCTCCCTGCGTGCAGAGCTGAGGTTGTAAATGTCCAGTGTGATTATTGAGGAGGAGAGGTCACACACACACACACACACACACACAGTGATTTTCTTCTCATCTACTCTTCAGCCTATTTGTTGATATTGCAGAGACGTTTGCAAACACACCTCTTCCTCTGTGTGGGGCGTCTGCCGCAGCTGATTAAGTGTGGATGAGGTCACGTAGCGTGCTGGAGGACGTTCGGGGTTTACGATGTATAGCACACATAAGGACAAAAATATATCACGGCTGTCAAGGGTCAAACATCTGTGAAAAATGTGTGAGATTGTTGTTCCTTGTGCATGTCTTTCAACAACGACCTCCGAACAGATCTGAGGATGAACACACTGTGAGCTAAAAACCTCTGGTTATGTAAATCCATTCATTTTAATAACCAAGACCTCAAGATGGCGTCTATTCATTCCAATGGAGTTGCTAACCTGGCTCATATGCCAAAAGTTTTCTGGCTGCTGGGTTTACTTCCACGGTATGCGACCCACTGGATATACGCAGTAGTGTTTCTCCATTTCAAATTGTGATGGACATCACAGATTTTTAGATCACTTTTCTCAGCTTAAGGAAAGTTTTACAAATATAAAACCATCCATTATGGTGGTTTTATATTTGGAGGAAGTGTCCACGCTCAGCAGTCAGACAGGAGTCAGGTTAATCTCCAGGGCTGGTACCTGCGGTTATCCCACAGGCTAGTTAATAACATGTCGGGCAGGAAATCCAAAGTGTGGGATCATTTTGAGAAGGTGAAGGACCAACCCAAGGTGATATGTAAACTCATCTTCATTGGTCCACTACAAACATGACGTATCATGTGAAACATGGAAGTAGTCAGTTAGTTATCATCGCATCATATGAACATATAAAACAAATCTCTGTTGACACGAGCTGACTGACCTCCTGCCAGACGGCCCTCACACAGAGCCTGAAGTCATATTTGGGCTAGGGTCTGTTCTAGCAGCTTTACATACTTTAAGACAAACATTTAGTACAGCACATTTGTTTTTCTTCACTTGAGTTGAGAGATTAGAATTCATACTGTTTTATGGCACCTCATACTAGCTGCCAAATCAAGAGTTCGGACAATTGTACAAACAAAACTGCAAAGTTTGTGCCACAGAATGTCTGTATGGTCTGTCCGGACAGTTTTGGTGGTTTCCATCTAAATATTACACCACAATATGATAAATCCTGCCGATGATTATATTCTAGTAAATGTTTGGCTTTGTTTGTGTAATAATTGGCTGTTCATGCCGCAGCTGAACCTCCTAACATCATCTGATATCAATTTCAAAACATTTTGGGCACATTTCAGATGTATCTCTTTGATTCTCCGTCACGCTCTGTCATGAGAGATATTTATTGGCTCATCTGTGACTGCGGTCTGATGTTACAACAGTGAAACCAGATCTAATCAGTCCAAACACAGAGCGCTGATGCCTTCAGGTGCACGAAATGTTGCACAATGAGTCAAAACAGGAACAGACAAACACGAGTTGAATGGATGACACACTCTGATGTAATGTGGGTTTTCACACTGTTTTCTCTCTGTGGCTTTTACAAGAAACACAATGACTGCACGATGCAGTTCATCAAATGTCAACATACACAGACAAAACTAATCCAGTGAACCGTTTAATATTTGATTTGATTCAGCATGTTATGGCTGTGTGTCCCTGCTCCCTCCTCTGTGGATCTGCCCAGGTGTGCTGTGCTGCTTAATGAGGTGCATTGCACCTGGCACGGAGGAGGAGGAGCTTCAGAGCTCCTGTGCCAGCAGCCAAGAATCCCATGGATCTGCGAGTGATAAAGGAGTCTTATGTGGTTATTTTGGGTCAGTGGTGTAAGAGCGTGTGAGATTTAGGGGATTAAGTGGTGAGGACTGCAGACTGCAACCTGCTGAAACTTCTCCTGGTTAGAATTCCTGCAGTGTTGAGGAGGTTTTATCGGGAGCTGAATTATCCTCAGAGGTCTCTTCTTCTCCAAAACAAACAGACCAGACGATTAAAACAATAAAAACACTGACTGAAGCAGTTTCACTTTGAAAATGTTTCACTGAGGCATGTCTGAGATGGGCTGCTAGCTCAGCACTTACTAATGTGAGCTCACCATTTTTCTCTGACAATGTAAGATCCATAGCGGGGTGAGACCATCCTGACGACATGAGCTCAACGTTCTGTTTCACGCTCTGTATTAGTCTGAACTTGCTGCCGCCCCAAACACTTTGAGTTTGTCTTGACAAACAAGTTGATAAATTGGGCTTTTGCCAACAACAAAAAAACTTACTTGACTCTGAGAAACCTGCCCGGTGCATCCTCTTATTGTTGTTTAACTGTTGTTATTTACTCTGCTTCTGCAGTAACTTCACTTATGGTGATGCTAAGTGCTATATTGTAGGCAACTGGCCTTGCTTGCGTAAACGCAAGCAAGGCCAGTTGCCTACAATATAGCACTTAGCATCACCATGACCTGGATGACTGAGAACCTTCACCGACATCTTCACTTGCGGTGGTGCAACATGGTGATCTTAGTAACAAGCACCCGCCAGTGCCGCCCGTAGCATAGGCAGTATAGGCGAATGTTAAGGGTGCCGTCATCCACAGGAGGTGCCACAAATGGGGGAAGAAAGGGGTGGGCCAGGGGTACCTGACGCCCCCTGGCCCACCTCCACAGCTCATTACACTTCACCTGGTCTCTGGGAGAAATGGGAGGAGTCATCAGATGTCACGTGAACCCCGAAACACACACTGTATCGTTAATATGTCAAAATAGCAAAAGCTCTCACCACTGAGAGGAGTGGATGAGGAGAGGTCGTTATCATTAGCTGTTAGCTGTTAGCAGCTAGATATTGTTTTCTCTAAGCAGCCTGTGAAGTGCCACATTGTGATGTGTTCAAGCTCTATTCCTAAAAATTAGTTATTTTAAACATTGGTATCAGTATTGGCCCAGAATTTCAAAATCAGTGCATCCCTGGTTCAATCACAGAGTTAACATGTACATTTTATTATTATTTCACAAAGTCATATATTATTTTATTGTTTGCTCCTCTGAACAACTTAATTTTTAATTTATTATTATTTTTTTAATGATTTATACTGATTTAGGAGCCACGGGGGGTTCGCAAGCCCTCTTAATTTTAATGTGTTATGTGTCAAAATTTAATTCATTTACTTGTCAAAAACAAATAAATTTAAGGGTTATATTAAAAGCTTATTCATTTATTAAAAAAAAAAAACTAAATTAGTATAGGACATTTTTAGAAATATATATTGGGTGTGTCTAACGTGTTTTCCGAGGGGTGGGTCCCTCAAGAAAAAGGTTGAGAACCACTGACTTAGGGCTTCATATTTTCTAGGGCCGCCACTGGGACCTGCTCCCTATGTAGATATAAAAGGCTTTTTCTAAGGTAACAAAAACACAACAATTCTTATTTTCAGGTGTTTATACACTGAAGAAAACATACTTATTACATTGAATTTTAATCCTACACACTGGACCTTTAAAGAAAAGTCATAACTACTGTCTTTCATTTTAAAAAACATCATCATTCACCTCTGTGTACACTGTGTACTCTCTGAGCTGTCATTGGACTGACTTACAGCAGGCTGTTTTGGTGCCCTATTAAATTTGTAAATTTACATCCTGTCAGGAAGCATGGAAATGTGACATGTAAATCTTATTCAAATCTGTTTTTTTAAGCAACAAGGAGGAACTATTTTCTGAAAAATCAACACGGCTCCTGTTTCCTCCTGGATTCTGTTTTTTTCAGTGTCACCAGTGGTTTGTTTTTTTCACAGCTGGAAACATGAAAGAAGAATTCAGAGCTGTACTTAAGTGGATACGTTTGATGGATGGTCATTAGGGAATTAGCTGTTTATAATTAAATTGTTAATTATAGGTATGATCGTATGAATGTAGTGAAACTGTACGACTAAAGATGGCGACCACATTCTGATCTGGTCCTCTCTAATTTCCTCTACGTCATTACCCACATCCCCCCGTACAGTAACTCTAAAAGAGGGTTAGGGTACACACACACACCGACGCAAACACTTACAATAACCTCTCTGCGTCATCGTTATCCTCATATCACCAACATCCATCTAATTCACACACACACACACACACGCACTGACTGCTGGTTACAGACTGTAAACATTAACAAGGGGGCTCTGAGTTCGCCCACAGAGAACAGTGTACGTCACCGCTGCTTTAAACAGAACACAAATATGTCCACGCTCCCTCAAACTCCCATAAACACACACACACACACACTTACAGATGCAAACACTGCCTGCAGAAAGCCGAGCTGTTGGCGAGCAAACTGCCAAACTCGTCTTTGCCTAAACATGAAAATGAGTCAGGCTGCATGGGAGCTTAAAACAATAGTGCTACTGATAACACAGCAGTTATATCATAGTGTCATTCTGAGACACAGTCACAGTCACTCAGGCTTCACTGTGTGCAGCACATTTTGAACTTGACCATGACTTGTACATTTTTGTGATGATTTTGATGATGAGTGGCGTGCAAAAGTTTGAGCACACCTGGTCAAAATTTCATTCACGGTGAGTAATTAAGTAAGTAGAAGATAAACTGATCTCCAAAAGGCGTGAAATGAAGTTAACGATGACACATTTCACTTTTTAATTTCAATCTTTTACGGTTTCAAAATTTAAATAAAAAGGAAAGGGCCTGAAGCAAAAGTTTGGGCACCCTGCATGGTCAGTGCTCAGTAGCGCCCCCCTTTGACAAGTATCACAGCTTCTAAACACTTCTTGTATCCAGCTCAGAGTCTGTCAGTTCTTGTTTGGAGGATTTTCACCCATTCTTCCTGCAAAAGGCTTCTAGCTCTGTGAGATTCTTGGGCCGTCTTCATGCTCTGCTCTTTGAGCTCTATCCACAGATGTTTAATGATGTTTAGGTCGGGGGACTGTGAGGGCCATGGCAACACCTTCAGCCTGCTCCTCTTGAGGTCGTCCATTGTGGATTTGGAGGTGTGTTTAGGATTAGCATCATCATCATGCTGGAATTTATCTGAATCCATTCTTCCCTCTACCTGTGAAATGTTTCTCGTGCCACTGGCTGCAACACAAGCCCAAAGCATCATCCATCCACCCCCATGTTTATCAGTTTTTTCTCCAAACATACCTCAAAGTCCTTTTTTACCTTCATCAGTCCACAGGACTTGTTTCCAAAAAGTATCAGGCTTGTTCAGATGTTCCTTTGCAAACTTCTGACTCTGAGTTTCGTGGTGAGAACACAGGAAAGGTTTTCTTCTGATGACTCTTCCATGAAGGTCATATTTGTCCAGGTGTGTCTGCACAGTAGAACAGTGCACCACCACTCCAGAGTCTGATCAATCTTCCTGCAGGTCTTTTGCAGTCAAACGGGGGTTTTGATTTGCCTTTCTAACAATCCTACGAGCAGCTCTCTCAGAGAGTTTTCAACTTGACCTCCACAGTTCCTGTTAACTGCCATTTCTTAATGACATCACAAACTGAGGAAACAGCTCCCTGAAAACACTTTGCTATCTTCTTATAGTCTTCATCAGTTATTTTAGTTTTCAGAGTGCTAGGCAGCTGTTTAGAGGAGCCCATGGCTGCTGACTGTTGGGACAAGGTTTCAGGAGTCAGAGTATTTATAAAGCTTTGAAATTTGCATCACCTGTCCTTTGCTAACGATGACTGTGAACAAGCCAGAGCCCTAACAAGCTCATTAAGGTCTGAGACCCTGGTAAAAGCTGTCTGAGAGCTCAAATGTCTTGGGGTGCCCAAACTTTTGCATGGTGCTCCTTTCACATCAAACATCAAATAAATGTTTCCCAAAGATGGTTTCTGTCATTTAAAGTAGTTTTTATGTCGCTGCTGTTTGTTCAAGTGTTTTTTTTTCCTGATGTTTGGATTTAATTAGTTATTTAAAGCTATAAAACAAGGATTTGACCACATGATTGACAACTGTGTGAGCCAATCAGTGGGCTGACATTCAGTAGTGCTGCTCGCAATTGGTTGGATGGGAGGGAAGCCTGATACCGCAGAGACTGCTACTGCGCAGACTGTGACTCTGAATGATGTCACCAGAGCGAGATGGCAGCGGCCATATCCAAGATATTTTAGCTTCATTTCTGCACAGTGGGGGTCAGCGGAGACGTGTCATCCATCTTTATATTCAGTCAGTGGTTTGAAAATAGAAACCACACACCATGTTTTAACTGAACTTGTAAAAGGACATATTTTTGGTTATTTCTCTCAGAGGGAAAACTTTCTACAGGAATCCAGCCGATTACATCAGTCTCTAACTCACACTCTGTAAATTCAGGACAGCTTGGCTCTGGCGTCTCAGGCTAAAAACAGTGAGACACAGTAACACACAGCAGGTCGTGCCAGGCGGTCTGTAGTACGAGTCCCCAGACTGACAGACAGGCTACCTGCTGGCTTTGATCCCAGTCTGCTGACACACACAGCTGTCACCGCTGGTGCGACGTGTGTTAACAGACATCACATTTCACCCAAAAGCAGGCCTGAAAACATCATCATCTACTCAAACTCGCCTCGACCCGACCCCCACATGACATCAGAGTTTCCATGGGAACCTGTCGTGGTTAAACAGGGCCACGGGGATGGCAGCCAAGTCATGATGTCATTGTTACTTCAAAGAATGACTTTAATGAAGTGCACATGGAGCGCAGAGAGGGAGAGTGAAGGAGAAAGAAATGCACTGTGTGCAATTAGAACAAATTTGCTATTATTGTGTGTCATGTTTAAACTGAGTCTTATTAAGTTCCACAAGTGTTTTGACAAAGTAGCCTCAGTGTTAGTGAGGCCACCCACGTGAGGAGAATACCAATATACAGACCTTTCTCTGCACCTCAGATACACACTGACAATAACAAGTCTGAATTAAAATAGAGTGCAGTATTCTCAGTGGTTGATGTAAAGAATGAGCAAAGGAGGAACCAGTTTGGATGTCATGATGTACTCCCAGTATGTTGCTCGTCACTAGGGCTGGTTGTCGTTTAAAAATGTATGATACCAGTACCAATAGTACTTAATTCAACACTTGTAGTGTCAATGGAGTGGCGAGTAGTTTAAGCCCAGTTCAGACCAAAGATTCGTGACGAGATTAAACCATTTTAGAACGTTGCAGAGAAAAGTGTCAGCAGTGTGAACTGGCCGGTCTGAGCTCGACTCAAGCTGAAACTCAGCTGCTCAAATCGTCGGTGGCTGGTTTTAGAACGTAAAACCTGTATACCTCAAAAGCTATTTGGCCTGTGGTGAAGTCTGCTTGTCATGTCAAAATGGCTGCAAACACATTCTCACTGTGACCTCGTCACATGTTGTGTTTAGTCATGGACTTTCCACATCTACATACAACGTCCAAGGTACCCTGGGTGTGTTGGTTGTTGTCATTCTGGGACGCCGTGTCAACTTCAGCTTGTTACATGCATTGTCGTAAAATACACACTACACTACAAATTGACCTTATTTTACCTTCAACAACAAAAACATGTGGTTATGTTTTGGAAAAAAAGAACAGGGTTTAACTATAACGGCAACCAGCCGTGCATCATTCTAACGTTAAAGGACGCCTTTTTACGTTGGTTTCTGACGCTGCAAATCACTGCCCAAGCATGTAAAGAGCTTGTCACCTGTTTTAACAACCAGCCAGCTTGTCGTGAAGTCCTCTGGTCCATTAAAAATGACCGCAGATAGCGTGTTTGCTCTTCCCTCACGGTGTGCCAGTGTCGGATGGTGGATCACTGCTGCTGCTGGCTTTATGTGCTTATGCCCCGCCCATACACACATTATCATTAATTAATTAACTGGCGCTGGTTATTTACATTATTGTGGTGTATTGATTATGAATACAGTCCATCTGATGCTGGTTTTGTTTCATCACTGTTAGCTAATTGGGCAGATGTTGAACTTGCCATCTGCTGGGAGGGGAGCGGCTCAGGAGACAGCAGTGCCAGAAAATCTGTGGATCGAGCGAGTAATCTGGACGGTCCAGGATCAGATCCCTGTCGCAAAAATGATCAAATACAGGTATCGATTGATTGGAGACTTTTCAATACTACTTGGTACTATGAAGCTACAACCCAAGCTTTTTTCCTCACAGCGTCCTGCTGATGCACTCTGCAGAGAGGAGCGTGATATCAGAAAGACAGAGGGAGACGCACAGTGAATG
Source organism: Cephalopholis sonnerati (assembly GCA_019142605.1). NCBI lineage: Eukaryota > Metazoa > Chordata > Actinopteri > Perciformes > Serranidae > Cephalopholis > Cephalopholis sonnerati. The sequence continues at coordinate 7,295,190 of JAGQAX010000013.1, read as the reverse complement.
AATCTGGACTGGGTGTCCTCTGTGGGACGGCATCAGGATTAGATAGATGAGGAAGTGGACAGGCCCCTAATGTCAACACTGCAGAGGATACAGGGGACCGCTGTGAGGATGTGAGGAACTGGATGGACTTTGGGAAGTAAACTGCATGGGGATAAAAACGCTGTTCTCACAAACTTTTTGTATTTTTTCCCATGAAAAGCAAATTCATACATACACCAAGTATTTTAAAAGGCTGCGATTACATGACTAATGTGCTGACAGCAGTAAACAAGGAAGCAGTCCTGAGCACTTGTAATGAGGCAGGTTGGGGTGGTGGATGGGTCACAAAAAAATAGCGGACAAAACACCCCAGACATGCCCTGGAGTCGCATGTTCGGATCTGTGTGAACTTTGAGTCGTTTTAAGGTACATCCTCACCGTGTTTCTTTTCCTAAACCTCCGCTCTGTATCTTTATGGTAATTGTGCAACCCAACATGTGCACACTGAGGGTGCTTTCACACCTGCCCTGTTTGGTTCAGTTCAAGCTCAATTTCGTTCACCCCCTCAGTGCGGTTTGTTTGGGCAGGTGTGAACACAGCAATCACACTCAGGTGTGCACCAAAACAACCAGACTGAGACCTTCTTGAAGAGGTGGTCTCAGTCCGGTTACAAACGAACTCTGGTGCGGTTGGTTTGTGGTGAGAACGTGTTCCGACCTGGATCTGAACCAACTGCAGTCACATGACACATTGTTTGGGTTAAACATGAGCATGTTACAGTCCTGGAGGATTATTAATGTGCGCCTCCTCCTGTACTGCCTTAATATGCACATTCAGCACATCCAATGCATCAAAACATTGTTTTCTAGTTGGAGCCGCGCCTCGTTTTCAAACTGTATGCTTTGACTCAAATGAACAATGACAGCAATATAGTCCACGATGAGCAGCGCTAAAATCAACCTGCGTAGTTGTCCCTCCATTGTGACATTAGAAAGTGTCACATTTATCTTGACAGTGTACTCTTCTTCAACGTTTTCTTTACTTCCTGGATTTTTCCCACGTGGAAATTCTGACCAATCAAGAGCAGGTTTCTCACACAAGGCATTTGATCTGGTCCGCTTGTAAATGCTGCCGTGAGAACACGAACCAACTCTAGGCAATTATACAACTTTGGAACAAAACTAGTCCCTGATTCAGACCAAAGGAGACAACGACAGGTCTGAAAGCAACTTAATGTGTGCTTATTTGATGCTTGATACAAATGTAAAACTTGCACAGTTCTCATTTTCCATGACTTATACCGGCCAAGCCTTCTGCTTTTAGACGTTACGTGTATATGTGACGTAGTGTGGTGGTGTTTGTTATGGTCAGTGAGACTCTCCTGTGTGTGTGTAGAAAAGTACTGTAACTAGGCTGACAAGTGCAGCAGACACAGTGAAGTGCACAATTTTTTAAAAATCTAAATTCTATTAGAGGTCCTTGAAAAATTGTAGAAAAGTTTGAAAATTTTGTCCATTAAAATGTGTGGGAACCCTGAGTCTTTACATTGTCATGTAGTCGATGTCTAAAGGAAGAAGAAACACACACACACACACACACACACACACACACACACGACACAGTGTGAGAAAGTCATATACATTTTCCCAGGAGTTAGTGAACAACTTTAAACACACTGATAAATGATGACTGATTCTTAAACAAGTGTGTGTATATGTATGTGTAAGATGATGTCAGTCCCGCACACTGAGCCAAAATACATCTTGGTCATATCCATCAATTGTTCTTTCTCTGCTATCTGCACACACACACACACACACACACACACACACACACACACACACACACACACACACACACGCTGCTCCGCTGTATCAAACCCCACGTTACCAGATCAGCCCTTCGGCTGGCAGCGAGGAGCTGATTCAGCATTACATCACCCTTTCCTCATCCAGGCCCTGGAGCCGAAGACACACAATCAACCGCACACACACTCGTGCATTCAAGAGCAGAGCCAATTAGCAGGGTCGTTAGAGAACATCCATCACGCCGGGCCATTTTTTCTCAGAGCTGAAGTTTAGAAAGACAACATCATTAGCTCGGGCCAGCAGCACAGAAACATGTAATCTTGAGCCGCTCTGAAAACACTCGAGGAGATTTGTCAAAGCTGCCGACTTTAAACAGGCGTCAAACGCTGCAGAGCCTCTACTGACTCCCTTTACACTCCAAACACACCTTCACAAGTTGCCACATTCAGTCTGATTTAATGGAGACACACACACATGGTGACCTGCACTGATGAGGAGTTTATGATGATTATTTTATACCTAATATTTATAATTATGATTCCTGTCTGGTCATTTTATTAACTTCTATTGTATAGTACAGACTTGTTTGATTTTATGATCTATGGAAACACTGCTGCTTGTTATTTTTAAGTGTGTCTTGTAAGGTGTCCAAAACCAACGAGCAAAAAGCTTCATTCTCATTAAAGACAATTACAAAAAGCCGCCTCCAGCTGCTGAAACACTTCCTGTGTGATCGGAGCCTTCGCTGTATGCATACACAAATATACCACACTTCAACCTCAGCACGCTGCACAACAACATCAGACTCTTACAGTTCATCAAATGTTGTGTCAGGACTGAACATATAACCTTACAGGCTTTTGTCATGAGCCTGTAAATCCAGCTGAACCCCACACTCACCCAGACCAGGTGATAACTTTACGTCACTTATAAGTTGTGTCTCTGAGGAGTGATGTACTGTGGTGACTCATGGTGGGATCTGTAAACACTGGATGTTGGAATACGTCTGGATCAACCCTTCACTGACCCTCCGTCCTCTGCAGGCTGCTGCTGCTCTCTGATTTATACCTCGGCTTAATGGAGAGGAGGGGAGAAGAGGAGCGGAGAGAGGCCGGTTATATGAGTGAAAACATAAATGTGAAGACGGTCAGAATCTATGTTATGATATAATTATTTTGTCGGGCCGTTTGCACCGTCTGCTAATGTTGTCTTTGATATTTTTCCTCTTATCAGTCACTAAAAACACTTAAAACAGTAAATGGCTCTGTCCAAAGTTTGGAGTGGCAACTATTAAAATTCTGACCTGTAATTGCTGAACTCCTCTTGAGCTGCTCAGTTTTAATTCTGCTCAGACTGCGACTATTAAATTTGTATGATTGTTAAAAAAAAAAAAACAAATGTACAAATAAAAAAATAATACAGAGTAAAAATGTTATAAAAATATCAGGAAAACTCATCACTGGATGACCGTTTAACACAAACTTCCTGCAGATGTTGCATTCAACATTTGCGGTAATTGTAAATTTTCTGTACTGTCATTGTAATGTATTGAATGTAATATGTAATATCCATCAAATATGTCACTTTGGGATCATGAAAGAGCTCCCTTAAGGTATTGTTTGTTATTATGAGGGGCAGGGGGTGCAAAACAGGGGAGAGGGACTCTTTTTTTTTTTACTTTAGCTTAGGCGAAGGAAATACGTCTTTAAATGGTTGTATTTTGTCCTTATTATAAATACCCTCTGAACCCTGAATCTAGCAGGTTTGAAGGTAACTTATTTTTTCAAAAACCGTCAAAATGACACCAGTTATCAGCCAGAAACTATAAAAACCTGCATGATAATGATATGATTTGTTCGTAGGCTTTACATCCTGCTTAAGAAATTGGCTTTCTTTTGGTGATAACTCTCAGTCCTGTGCCGTCTGCTCATTGCTTTGGCTTCAATACCTTAATATGGTGTAATTTTTTTTGTTTTTTTAATGGTTAGTGCTAATTATGGTGAAGGGATGCATTTTCCCACTCAGTCACTCAGGGAGGCTCAATTTGACTATTCCTTTCCCCCCCATATAAAGTTTTAAGGTTTGAACAGGGCTCAGCAGGACGTTAAGTGTGACTTGGTATTTATGTTATATAGTAAGATATAGATAAGATAACAGCGCTAACAATGGGTCATAAATGTGCAACAACATTTTTTGCTGACACTAGATATCAAATAAAAGCCAGAGACTGTGTTGTATTAAGTGTCTGTGAGGTCTCAGAGCGTTATGGTGCAGCGTTTCTCCTCCTCTGTGCTGCATCATGTCTGCAGCTGTCTGTACCAAAGAGTAGCAGCAAAGTAAAGATCGCTCACTCTGCAGCAAAATCTGGGGACAAAACATCCCTCGAAGTACACTGCACAGCACGCTGCTCGATTTGAAGCAAGTCGACTGAGGGGTCTCTGACTGATGATTTCAAGGGGCAGCAGATTCAACTGTTGCTGTCGTAGAAGATTTTCTTAAAACATCATCATTCATTCAATTTAATGAATGAAAAAATTCACAAATAGAAACCACAGTAACCACAGCGGGGTGTGACGACATGAAACAAAATGAACCAGAAAAAACAGAGACAAACAAGAGGAAGAGGAGGAGGACGGAGTCAGACATGTCAGTGGCACAAAACACTGTGATTCTGTGTCAAGACAATGAGCGGTGTCGTTTCTAATTAACCAAAACAAGAGTTGCAAAAGAAAACTCCAACACACACACACACACACACACACATAGAGACTCAGCGTCTGTCTGTCCCATCTTCCAGCAGTACAAATGAGGTCATTCAGGATGAGTTTTATCAGGGCCCCAGAGAGCTAATAAATCAGGAGTGTGTTGTCTTTTCAGCATGAGTGTGTGTGTGTGTGAAACAGAGACACACTGAGAGACACGCAGAGAGAGAACATAATGATTATACATCCCTTCTTACTGTTTAACAGTCTGGGAATCTGTCTTACTGACCTTTCCCGTGTTACGCTGTTGGGCCACTGCTCTGACCATCACACACACACACACACACACACACACACACACACACACACACATCTGGCCTCCTCATTACAAATGAGAGCTGATCCTGGTGTTAGCAGGACTTACAGTGTGGTTAGAACATGCTCCATCACCACAGAGGCTTTTTTCTTTCCTGAACCTTCTACCCTTCAGTTATTTAAATCACCCCTCCGTACGGGTCCGTCCTGAACACCACCTACTCATAAAATCAGCGATGGATTTCACTTAAGTAGTATTTGGACGTCTGCTTCTAAATTATAGTGTTCAACATGTGGAGAGATGGAACAGAGAGCGCCATCTTTCAACCTCCTCTTTTCTTTTTTTTGGAGATCAGCCTTCCTGCTGACGAGGCCTGGAATTAGGGAGGTTTCCATACAACTCCTGGAAAACGTATACTGTAAATATCTTTATGTCAGGGCTCAACTGTTCATATATAGATGGAGGATGTGCCCTCAGATAAGTAATGAGGAAGAAGGGTAGAAGAGGCCTAAGATCTAGTCAATGTTCTTCAGCTGGACAGGAGACAGATTTGATTTGGTATTACTGAGCAGGAGGAGCTGCTGAAAGCTTGATGACGGCATTAAAAGAGAGTAAAACATCAACAATTATTGGGATTGTCATTCTGTAATTCAGTAATATAATCTGGGTTTCCACAGATTTTTGTGGTCAAAATTGAAAACTTTTCCATAATTTAAGGACCAAAAATAAAATGTTGGGTCCTTCAGGATGGGCAGGAGCGTAGTGGGTCAAACAAAGATGGCCTTTCAAGCAGGAGACTGTTGTTCTTGTCCAGTGTGAAACCAAAAGTCAAGGTAGTGGAGTGACTTTACAGACTTTTTGTAACTATGACTTTATGTAGGGACCTGATGTAACCACGCTAAGTATGTACAGGGTTCCCTCACACTTTCATGGACAAAAATTTTAAACTTTTCTATTTAACCTTTCAACGACCCACTATAAAATTTTTGTTTTGGAAAAGCACTTCACTGTGTCTGCTGCACTTACTTTTCTACACACACCTATGCAGGAGAGTCTCACTTCTCATAACAAACACCGCCACACTACATCACATATACACGTAACGTCTAAGAGCAGAAGGCTTGTGTGGAATTTATACTTTTGCATTTAATCGCTCTGCATCAACATGGAGCCTAAGTCATAACCTACGCTGTAGCCTAACATGCACCTCCACAGAAATGTAACTACACGTCACAGTGACGCAGACCTCCTGTCTGTGTCTGTAAGCTGAAACCATTTCCCTCAGTGGAAACAAAGCTTTTATTTACTTTAATTTCACAGATAAGAAACAATAAATTGTGAAGACAATAAAGCCTCCACAAAAACAGCATTTTAAGTCTTGTGTGTGATTTATCCTGGAAATGTGTGTTTAATGTGTGTTTAATGTGTGTTTTGAATCAACTAAACTTTACAGCACTTCACAGAAACCCCATCGCCAACTAGTGTTTTGGAGGTGTAACTGCAGAGTGACACAGACACACCACCACACAAGTAAAAATGCTCACAACAGTGTAGGCGACGTGCGTAGGGTCTGCCGCACAAGTATAAATCCCGCTTTAGCTGGTATAAAGGCCTTTGCACACTGAGTCCATTTTTTTTGTCTGAAATTGTCTCACGTCTAAAAAGAAATATGACTTCATGTTGTGTCACTCAGGTTTGCACACCAAGTCTGAAAAATTTTAAGTAATATTCAGGTGGTGATGATGAAGAGGAGGAGGAGGATGTGGACACACAGAATGTGGAGGATAGCTCCGCCCCTTCATGCAGCTGCAGTGCCAAATAGGAGGAAATGTGTCTTTTCATTTTGTCATGTATTGCGAATTTTAGCAACAAATACAACAATAAAACACATCAGAATCGGTGTGTGAGGTTTCTGTGTGTAATGTTTTGTTTTGGATGACGGATTAACAAACCAAAAAAAAAACTGACTCAGTGTGCGAAGGCCATAAGTTATGGAAAATGAGAACTGTGCAAATTTTACATTCATATTGAAGCATCAGATTTGTTCTTTGAGTTAATTCGCCTTATTCGGTGACTCTAAATTGTCCGTAGGTGTGAATGTGAGTGTGAATGGTTGTCTGTCTCTATGTGTCAGCCCTGTGATAGTCTGGTGACCTGTCCAGGGTGAACCCTGCCTCTCACCCAGTGTCAGCTGGGATAGGCTCCAGTGGTTCCAGAAAATGAAAGAATAAATGAAATGTTATGGAATATACATGGCCTTTATCAGGATCAATTATGAGATCGCGGACAGATTTTACGACCAGCAGATGGATTTATTGTTGGTTTAGCTGTTGCTAAAATTACACATCTGCTTTCATTAAATCCTGTGCTTGGTTTGTTTTCTTTCACACCACAGACAAACTGCACAAGAGTCTATTTGAAAGCGGACCAAGACCCACCTTATCAAGCAGTCTCGGCTTGGGTTTTTGGTCCGTACCAGGGTTTGATTGACAGCTTTCGCACCTGCCCAAACGGACCTGAGTTTGTGTTAACTGAACCAAACAGGTGTGAAAGCACTCTCATAGTCATCACTTTGGATTTGGAGTTGACATCTTTTTTACTTTGACGAATGCACACGTAAACATGAGTGCATGTAAATGTTATTCATTTCCACCTGACATCAAAAAGATCTAATGTCTGAGAGTAAGAGCTACACTGACGGCCAGCTGGAGTAAGACACAGAGTTCAAATGACCACCAACAGGACCCCCCTGTTATTCTGTTGCCATCAACAACATCAACAAACACAACACTTTTACATGCAGAGCGAGGTAACCATGGATCCTCTTCGTCCCTCAGTGGACGCCAGCTTCTTTAAACTGTGAGACCCTGAGAGTGTTTGCACTTTGTGCCCTCAGAGTGTGTGTGTGAATGTGCTAACACTCACTCAAACCTGCAGCCATTTCGAAGGCATGGTACACAATGAAGACATTTAAAACTCCACTGAGGAGCGTATACAAGGGGCAGTTAGACACTGGCACACACTCCAGTCTCAGAGGGCCACTATCAATTACAGTTATTCCCCTTCAGTCTCCATGTAAACACAAACAGGGGGAAAATAAAAGTTAAAAATACTCAGAGGGTCATTAATCTCAATACGGAGCAGCAAAACAATTCCTTCTCAATCACATCCCGCATCCCATTTTGTTACCCTGTGCTTATCTCTTCAGCGTCACCACATAAATGGAATTACACTGTGCTTGTGAGAGCGCAACACAAACACACGCACAATCTTTTTTGGCAACAGTTTCCCAAAAGCACAACCAAGAAATTCCCCTGTGAACCGATCCGGCTATTTTCTCCTAACATTTTCATGGCGCTCGCTGCATAGCTATGCAATGACACATCGTTGTTTTACGATCCGACTTAAATGTTGGTTTGCAGCACGCCACATAAATCATATTTCACTCTCCCTGTCGCTGTTATGCAACTATGGTGTTTCAGCATGAAAACCCTGAGCGCCCGTAGCTGCTGGCTGATAGCAGAGCGCCTTCAGCCAGGCCAGAAACTGCATGTATGAGCTCATCGCCTCCAAGCTGCTGCATGTATTTTTATTTTTTTATTACTTGATGCAACCTGACCTCACAGGAGAAACTGCCAGGGCCGAGAGCTGAACGTATACAGCATGAGTCAAAGTCTGTCAGCGAGAACAGTGATGGCGATTAGCTGCTTTGCTTTTCCAAACACCCTTTGTGTTGGAAATCAGGCTGGTGTTATTCCAGATCTGTCACAACAGCTCGGGAGAGAAGAGCCAGACGGTCGGCATCATTAAGGCTGTTTATTATTCAGAGGTCACAGGAGTGCGGCGCTGAGAGCTCGGAGGTGAAGTCGAGAGACAGAAACAGGAACGAACAGCGAGGAAGAAATAAAAGTGGGGTATTTGTGGTGAGGAGGAAGAGGAGAACTGAACCACACACAGATTAAAACTCAAACAAAGAGACCATCACACACGCACTCTCAAAACACACTCTCAACACAACTTTCCACTCGCTCTACATGGATCTTCATTATGCGTGCAGTAGTTAAGTGTGTGGCCAGCGGTTTGGTCACAGGGTCTTGCGAGGTACACAGATGGGACCTTCCCCGCTCTTGACATGAAATTTCCACTGAGTTTAAGTTACCAGTTTATTGCTGAGACACGGCGGGATCAGAGGGTCAATCTGCGAACCTTAGACACACTGTGACAGAGCCACCTTTAATAATCTCAGGCAGTGCCCTTCATATCAACTGACTGACACGCAGACAAGTACGGATAAACATGTGGTCATGAGCACGCTCAAACACTCGAGGGAGAAGAGGAACCTTAAGTGGGCTTTTTTTTCCAGCTGGCAAAGTGTTCTTTCTCCCTGTACTGTAGTTACAGCCTCATCTATCATCGTTTACCAAGATGAAGTTCACTTCTTAGAAATGAAATCATCTGAGCATTTGGCCGACAGGAAGGCAACATACAGGAGGTGGATCACTTGTTTACCCAGTTTGACACAGCACCATAAAAACTGCTAAATAAATAAATTGCGTTTAATCTATGTCTGCGTATAATACACTCAGTGGCCACTTTATTAGGTACACCTTGCTAGTACCAGGGTTGGACCCCCTTTTTAATTCTTGGTGTCATACCTTCAACAAGGTGCTGGAAACATTCCTCAGAGATTTTGGTCCATATTGACATGATGACATCACACAGTTGATCCATGATGAGAATCTCCCGTTCCATCACATCCCAAAGGTGCTCTATTGGACTGAGATCTGGTGACTGTGGAGGCCATTGGAGTACAGTGAACTCATTGTCATGTTCAAGAAACCAGTTTGAGATGATCTGAGCTTTGTGACATGGTGCGTTATCCTGCTGGAAGTAGCCATCAGAAGATGGGTACACTGTGGTCATAAAGGGATGGACACAGTCAGCAACAATACTCAGGTAGGTTGTGGTGTTTAAACCATGCTCAGTTGGTACTAAGAAAATCTCCCCCACACCATGACACCAGCAGCAGCAGCCTGAAGCGTTGATACAAGGCAGGATGGATCCATGACACCAAATTCTGAGCCTACCATCTGAATGTGGTTTTTCCAATCTTCTATTGTCCAGTTTTGGTGAGCCTGTGTGAATTGTAGCCTCAGTTTCCTGTTGTTAGCTGACAGGAGTGGCACCTGGTGTGGTCTTCTGCTGCTGTAGCCCATCTGCTTCAAGGTTGGATGTGTTGTTGCTTCAGAGATGGTCTTCTGCACACCTTGGTTGGAACCAGTGGTTATTTGACTTCCTGTTGCCTTTCTATCATCTTGAACCAGTCTGACCATTCTCCTCTGACCTCTGACCTCTGGCATCAACACTGGATATTTCCTCTTTTTGGGACCATCCTCTGTAAACCCTAGAGATGGTTGTGGTGAAAATCCCAGTAAATACTCAGACCAGCCCGTCTGGCACCAACAACCATGCCATGTTCAAAGTCACTTAAATCACCTTTCTTCATCATTCTGATGCTCCGTTTGAATTTCAGCAGCTCGTCTTCACCATGACTACATGACTAAATGTGTTGAGCTGCTGCCACGTGATTGGCTGATTAGTTATTTGTGTTAATGAGCAGTTGAACAGGTGTACCTAATGAAGTGGCATGAATGTCCATGATACTTGATGGATCGACACAAAACCTGCACACTCACTCCATGCCACAGAAATGTGCAGGTGTTACCTGCACCTGTGTGATGTGTGTATAAATATTCTCCCTCAACAAAATTTTGTACAGACATTCATGGCTCCCAGACAGTGAAGCACGGTGACCTTGGTAATTTGAGTTTCCATCTAGCACTATCGCCATGTTGACTCCATGAGGGATTTATCTTGCTGCTGCTCAGATGCTGCTCAATTGCAAATCTCCTTCAAGAGTCTAAGCACCAAACACTGTCTGTCGATTCATATTCATCACATCATCTGTTAATCTGTATTAAACAATCATTTGTATTTCATTCACCTGGCTCTCTATTGACCCAGTTCACTCAGACATGTCCTTACACTGCAGGTTACCTGTAACAGTACACGTGTAGGAACAAGGTCATCACACAATAAGAAGGATTCAGGTAGAGTCACATTAAATCACCCACAGCATGTTCAGCTAATTGTTCCCTGTACAGTAACAACATCCAGCCAACTTCGAGCACCGGCCCCGGCTTGCCTCCCGTCTCACAAACAGGCTTATCGTCTCAAGATCTGTGGCTGGATGAGGTCACTGTAATTATACAGAACTGAGGAAACATTTAGTGTCCCAACTGTCATGCTCATCCGTTTCTCAGGAATTATCATTTGTGGTTTGTTGTGGACCCAAAACGACGCAACATGTTCTGTGTCTTTGTGACGGAGTGAGTCTTTCCCAGCAGAGTCGTAACTATAAACCTCTGTTTAAATGTCACGACCAAACCAGCCCCACAGAGCCATTGTGCTCTTTGAGGACTGATGCCAGGGAAGTTGTTTTTTCCACTGAAGCTGCAGCAGCCCAGATTTCTGCCTGTTTTCCTTATTTGTCTTTATGCCAAATATAGTACTCAGTATTCCCACAGTATCTTAATACTGTCAGCATGGGAAAACCTCCGAAGCATCAGATACACCAGGGTAAGTTCCATCCATCATCTGTTAATAGTAAGTCAGTGTTCTGATGAACTCTTTTTAAATAGCATTGAGTGTATTATTTAGATGTGTCACTCCATGCTGTGTTTGGTCAGGGCACATTTGGGTTAAATACTTCCTGTATGTCAAAAGCTGCAGAGTCATTTTCTCATGAGTGGTGTGTCATTGTCAGGCATGTTTAGGTGTTGCATGATGCAACATGTAGAGTGAGAAAAAAAGGTCTGACTGTTCAACCATCAAATCAAATTGTATGGTGCTAATTCAAGACGTTAGTACAGTTACTTTACTTAAAAATGACACCAGCACACCAGGATCAAGGAGATTAGAAGCTTTTCTTGGCCTCTATTTGGTCTCCATTGGCCTCAACCATAAAATCAAACTGTATGGTGCTAATTTAAGACATTAGTACAGTTACTATATGAAAATGACACCAGCATCAAGGAGATTCTGCCAAGGACTGAGTCCTTCCTTCAAGGAATTTTCAAGGATGCATGTGTGTATCCTCAGCGCACAATTCTTTGATTTGTCAGAATCGAAGGTGGGGCCTCTTTAATGACACACACCTGGGCACTCAGTACCCCGCTACCTTGTCTAGCCTCTGTAGGACCCGACTTGGAAGTACCTGACCTACTGAGGAAGCATCAAACAAAACGGTTTGCAAATAGAAATAAGAAAATCATGTTTTAATCTACAGACTCATGTAAATAAAGTCACAGCCTCTCACAGGAAATGGCAGATACTAAAATAGTAGAGTGCAAAACATTACAATAAAGTAATTTCACATAACTTCTGCAGTCTGAAAAAAGTGCAGGCTGAAGCTACAGCTTTTAACACCTACTCTTTTAACAACACATCATATTTAGCAATCAACAACAAAACAAACCAGGAAGCATCCTTGACTTTAAGAAGCACCAAGCATCTTTAAAATAGGTTGAGGGGAAACAGGAAGTGCCTGCAGATTATTTACAGTGTGTGTGGAAAAGATGGCGACGGCTGAAATGCTGAACTCGAGGCTTCAAAACAGGAGTTCACAAACCAATGGGTGGCGTCATGATAGCTACGTCCAACATTTTTAATGTCTGTTTCAGGACAGATGAGGTGTTGATCTACTCTGGTGTTCTCAGCCTGGTCTCCTAGAAATACAAGAAATGGACACAAAGTCTAATGCGTTACATGGTGGTGGGCACAAAATGTGATAAATTTACACGCTGGCAACATAAAAACATTGTGAATGCAAAGTCAGTGACGACCTTATGTTGTTGTGGACACACAGATTAAGTATGAAGAGTGAGGAAGTCTGCATGGGATGGGTAGGTCAAACAAGCATGGACTTTCAACCATAAGACCGCTATTCATGTCCAGTGTTATACCAGCGTAGTGAAGTGACTTTATGGACTTTACATAACTATGACCCTGTGTATACGTGTATGTCATGTGAGTCTCAGAGGTAATTGACAAAACCATGATCATTCCCTAAAGTTTTTCTAAGGTTTTCTGAACCTAACCTTCCCTAAACCTGACCAAACTTTGACTGTTTCACAACTTTAAAGATGTTAACATGTTTGAAACTATGACCATTCATAATATACGTTGCATTGGTGTTATTTTTGTGTTGTCAGCATGTCATTTTAACATATTTTGTGCTCACCACCACTATGTAATGCTTTGGCAAGGGTTTGTGTCCGTTTCACGTACTTCCGTGAGGCTGTGTTGGTTTGTCTTGTCTGAACACTTGTGATCAAACCTGGGCCACACACACTCACACTCGCCCTGAGGGCACAGGGCACTGGCACTATCACAACCACACATCTGGTCTGAGTCTGAGTAAAGCTCTGATTATCCCTGTAAATGGACTCAGACCTGACTGACCAGTTTAGGTGGACTCCATCTTAAACTTCCTCCTTCATCAATCCACTTCAAAGCTGACGGCTGACATATACGAGCAGTGAGGCTCAGCGTGTTTTACAAGCATGCTTTTTGTGAGTGTGTGTTTCTAATGAGAGAGCATGTAATATGAAAGCAGAGGATTTCTAGAGGTCAGCTCGAAGTTTTACAAGAAGCTTTGATTTTACTCGTGTGTATCAGGCCTCCAGGAACTGCGCCAGGCTTTGAAGCTAATTTTTATAGTGGCCAAACAGTGGTACTGGAGTTTCTGTGCTCCGTCACGTGACGCCATTAGGCCCAGAAAACTTTTTTCCCATAGACTTACATTAGGAAAGAGATGTCTGTAAATCAGTGGATACATCTTTTGAGCATCACAACCAGAGCGTCAGGATAGACAGTTCAGGCAGTGTGGTTGCACTGGGGATGGGCCCTTATGTATGAGTGATTGCCACCTTGGAAATATGCCTGTGTTCAAAGAAGAAATCTCATTAAATTAAAAACAGTGCCATTTGCTATATATGCCCTTGAAAAAGTCAAATCCATCTCAGTCATGGGTTTTTATTTTCTTTTTTTTGTAAAGTAGTCGATAGGGTCTATAACAAAATTGTATTTTTATTTCAAATAAACTACAATAAACTATGAAAACTGTTGAATTAAATTAATAATTTCTCATTATCTTTGTTATTTTTTGTCATATACAGATATGCAATGATGATTTCTGGGTAATATGTATGTTAATGTTATCCAGCGTCAAGTCTCTGATTATGTCACGAGATGATATGTGCCCGTCACAATAGTGTGCACTGGGGCCCGTTGTAACTATCTTACACCACTGGTCACGACCCCTGCAAAATGACCCACTATCAGGATTTAATGCATTCGGACCGATAATATATTGAAAGTCTAAAAGAGCCGCAAATTAAATTATTATTATGAACAGGGCCCCGGTGCCATGCTGTATCCAGGTCTCTGAATACATCCATGGTGTGTATGCAGAGTTAGGTGTGGGTTTAAAGGTGCTGTCAGACCTGTGGTTGTCTCCTTTGGTCTGAATCAGGGACTAATGTTGTTCCAAAGTTGTATAATTGCCTAGAGTTGGTTCATGTTCTCACGGCAGCATTTACAAGCAGACCAGATCAAATGCCTTGTGTGAGAAAGCTGCTCTTGATTGGTCAGAATTTCCATGTGGGAAAAATCCAGGAAGTAAAGCAAACGTTGAAGAAGAGTACACTGTCAAGATAAATGTGACACTTTCTAATGTCACAATGGAGGGACAACTACGCAGGTTGATTTTAGCGCTGCTCATCGTGGACTATATTGCTGTCATTGTTCATTTGAGTCAAAGCATACAGTTTGAAAACGAGGCGCGGCTCCAACTAGAAAACAATGTTTTGATGCATTGGATGTGCTGAATGTGCATATTAAGGCAGTACAGGAGGAGGCACACATGTATTTATCAGTCGACTCTGTCTGACTTATAGTGAAGTGTTAAAGGTATATTTAGGATCACAGTTAATGCTGTCTGTATGTCTTCATGCTGTCTTTGTCCTGTGAATTTGATCCTTTTAACATTTTGCCAAAGGACTGCAGTTGAAAATTAGCCAGCTGGCTAACACTGGCACATTTACATAAATGTTGATTAATGTGTGTTGTACTTATAAATAGAATAAATAAATGAACATGATTAAATACATGTTTAGTAAAGGAAAAGACAGTTGAACAAGGATTTGCCCTTCATTTCCCTCGGGTGTTTAATTATATAAACTCTTCAAATATTAATCTAAATCCATACATGCACCACCTGGTGCACAGAGTGACCTTTATTACCTGCTTTATTACATTGTTCAGCTCACACTGCAGGTACATTTCATTACAGATGCACTGTTGAATTTTCTTGTAAACAAACAAAAGTTCTGATTACATTCAGGGTTCCCACGGTCATGAAAAATCTGGAAAAGTCATGGACATTCACAATGTCATTTTCCAGGCCTGGAAAAGTCATGGAACTAGTAAAAGTTATTGAAAGTTTTGGAAAGCTCATTGAATTCTGGTGTTTGTAATGAAATTAATTGTCACAGTAATCTTCCAGGGATAATCTTCCACATAATGTAACATAACAGTGAATTTATTTTCTGTCAGTTAGCCGTTGACATAACGTAGCTCTGATATGTGTCAGCTTAGGGCTGCAGGATATATCGTTTCAGCATCGACACTGTGATGCACAATAGTCACATCGAAGGACGTGCAATGTCAAGTAAGGCAAATTAACTCTAACAACTTATTTGATGCTTGATACAAATGTAAAACTGCTTGTTTGTTATGGGAAATGAGACTCTCCTGCATGTGTGTGTGTGTGTGTGTGTGTATAGAAAAGTACCGTAACCAGGCCGGCAAGTGCAGCAGACACAGTGAACTGAAAATTTCATTATGGGTCCTTGAAAAGCCATGGAAAGTTTTGAAATCTTGTCCATGAAAATGTGTGGGAACCCTGTACATTCAGTGTTTTTCACCAAACCACTCTGTGACTGTCACTGAGGTCTAACAAGTGTGTTAAATGCATTTACTTCCTCATATTAATATTAGCACAGCCGATTTTATTTCAAATCATGTGTTGTTTACTCCATGTTGGCGGACTGCTTTGCTTCTGTGCACCTTCCCACAGCAAACCCACAGCAGGGATGTGTGCATGTGCATCAGCATGACTCCATGGTGCCACTAGTAGTCAAAAACTGTTCGTCCAGAGGGGCCCATCACTTCCTTCAGCATCAAGTTTTTAGCACGAGCAAAATCAAGGCAAAATTAATTAACACACACACACACAGTTTCACAGAAACCCAAATTCACCTTGAAACAAACAAAAATCAAACGTCTCAGACATTCTAAAACAAACATGGACGAGGGAGGAGGACAGTCCGCCTTCACTTGTGTTCTTCCTGTTGGTCTGCTCAGTCCTCCAAGGCTGCTCAGTACGGCTTCTTCTACTCAGAAAACACACACAAACACATACACACATATACATACGCACAGAGATGAAATATTGTTTTGCATTGTTGACAGTGGTTCAAACAGAACATGTTTGCTTTCACATCATCTCACCTGCAATGATTGTTTTCTTGCTGTGGAGAAAAGAAATGATAATTACTTTTTCAGGTGTCGACACAAATGATACACACAGTGGTTATTGATGAGTCGTTCTTTCATTATTCTGTCTCTCCACACTCACCTGAGTGCAGGTAACGCAGCAGCACATACAGGACGATCACCAGTGCGACCACAACGAAGCCAACAGTGAGGTTAAACATCACGCTGGTCGGCTCTGAGCAGAGAAAACAAACAGGTGTCAGACATGTTCCTCTGCTGCCACAGTGTGGTCGCTCACAGTACTGCAGCACAGTGACTGACTCTGTACCCTCTGCTCACCTTCAACAGTCAGGATGAAGCTCTTCCTGATGGGCACCCTCAGAGACTGATGGGAGACGCTGCATGTGTACTGTTTCCCTGAGTCCCTGAGTGAAGCCTGGAGGTAGAAGAACGCCGTCAGCGAGTACGTCTTGTCCTGGTTGTGTTTGTGGCTGGACAGCAGAACGTTGGGGAGAACCTTGGGGAGAGGAGCGCCCACCCTCTGGCCTGACACCGCCGGGTCCTGCACGTACCAAACAATCTCCACATCCAGAGGGAAGTAACTGTCTGCATCACAAGTGACCTTCTGCTCCCCGCCCTCCTGCAGGGAGAGCGTGGGTCCGATGTTGAGGGAGACACGGGGAGGCTCTGAGGAGAGGGGAGGGTAATGGTTAATGAATGATAAAATGATTATTAAAGCAATGTCACAAAGACATTTCTGTAGTGAGTTTGAGTCCAGCTGCTAATGTTCTTCTATCTTTTGTGACTGTTGGTCAGACAAAACAAACATTTCTCTGACAGTTTATAGATTGATTACTGCAGCCTTATACTGTATATTAATGTCTAGAAGCCAGTGAGTGTGGCCTAGATGAAGTATAGAGTGGGTTTTAATGAACCCTCATATGAGGACATTACATTTTGGGTTTGCTGCACCTGATACTTCATTCTGCTGAACTTAAGTCCAGTTTCCACCAAGCAGTACAGTACAGTTCAGTATGCATTGTTTTCCATCTTCATTACCCCCTCTGTTGGGGTACCTAGCACACAGATCTGGTACTAAAAGGTGGAGCTGTGAACACTGCAGTCTGATTGGTCAGTAGAGGACGGTCACTCTGCTCAGGGCTGAGTTGTGTCTGGTTTTGAGGCTCATGTAACCACTGTTCATACTGTGGAGAGTTTTATTAGTAAACTGGAACTATAAAATGAAAGGATGTTTTGCTGCCTCTCACAGCAGCTGGAGTCGGAGAAAAAATCACTTCATTCACTGGGCCGACTGCCGGCAACTTTTAAGGTGGAACGTTAACTTGTAATGTTACTCAATGCATGAGTTGATGACGTGAATCCATCAACATACCTTAAATTTCACTGTGACAACTTTGACCATCACTTTAGTTTTTATATGACAGACACTTTTAGTAATGAGTGGATCTTCAAGAGTTTATATATATTAATTTCGACTTGATTATGTGAGGGTCATATATTCTAATCCTCACTTCCTGTGGGCTCCAGCAACACTAAACCCCTGAGCTTGCCTGAGAAGGACTAAATGCACAAAGCTGCTATTTTTAAATATCCCATGGAGAGAGACTCTCACTGCAGCCTGTTGTATTTTGTTCTGAAAATGTGGGCGTGCAGCCTCGTTCTGTGGACGATAAAGGAGGAAATACAGTGAGTGCTGGACGGAGCAGTGAGTGACAACAACCCCACATGTAAGAGGACTGTTTGCAGTGGAAACACTAAACAGACCGAGGGTCTAGGCACCATGTCTGAAGGGTTACTGTTGGTTCCAAAGGTACTGTACTGAAAGTGAAACAGGGTTTTAGATCTGTTGTCTTGGCAGATGGAGACGCTTTGTCTGTGGAAGCAAAAGCACAATGCGCAAATGCATGTAAAAAACGAGATGGCAGCCATATCTACCAAGTCAGTCACAGTCGATCCTGACACAGACGTGAACAAGGTACCAAACCTGATTAAAGCTTATGGTTGAATCTTGTTTATCAATTTATCACTTCCATAACAAACGCCGCCACACTACGTCACATATACACGTAACGTCTAAAAGCAGAAGGCTTGGCTGGTATAAGTCAAACAAAACATCAGTCTGGCCTGACTGATACTCACCTTCGATATTCAGATTTATATCCAGGCTGACGAAGAGTGGAATCACTGAAACTGAACAGATGTACGTTCCTTCACTGCTCATCTTGGCGAACGGGAGGGTGTAGGAAGCATCGCCTCCTCCTAGGCTCCTCAGCGCCACCCCCGTCCCCTGGGTCTGTGCTAAGCGGCTGTTATGACTGAAGAGTCTGGTTCTCTCTCCACGATGCTGAAAGTGCCACTCCACGGTGATGTTTGGTCCTTTGTGGTCAACAGCAAACTGACAGTGGAGCTTCTTCTGGGAGCCCAGGCCGGCTTTCACTGATGGAGTCAGTGTTTTAATCACCATGGCAACTATGGAAACAGATGTGACGAGACAGATACGTTGAGTGCATCATCACCCTGAAGATCGGCCTGGTTTTAGTTCATTTTCAAGCCTGACAAAATAAAGCTGTAGCAAAACTTTGGCTGCTTAACTTGCAGTATTTTTTATCCCAAAATGACTCGGATAAATAAATACCTGTTGTGGTGAGTGTCTCTCTGTCCTCGATGGCAGGCCACTTGCGGTAGTCCTGCTGTCCCGGGGGAGCCTGGTTGGATGGGTGTCTGAGGAAGCTGGTGACTGTGAACAGGCCCTTTGAGTGTCTGACGGTGCAGATGAACCAGCGGTTATACTCCTGGACCTCCTGGACCGGCCAGCGGACATACATGCCCTCTGTACTGTACCTACGCAGCTCACACTCCAACTGATCTGCTTCCAGTCCATCTAAATACCGCCGCAGGTCCAACTTTGATCCTGGACCAGAACAGAACAGAAGAGAACACGTCAGTACACAGCAGTTATCAGTCTGTTACTCCTCTAAGCCACAGGTCTCACCAGTGATCAGGAAAGTGATGGCGTTTGGATTAACTGGAGCGTCTCCTTTCTGACCAAACTGCAGCATGGCCTCTCTTTGGATGAGCTGAGTCTCAGTGTGACCCTCGTTATTCACAGTCACATGTTCATCAGTGAACTGACAGGGCAGCCATGACACCTGATGGACACACTGCACACCTGAGAGACACACACAAAGTCAGTCCAGTCAGCCAACATATAATAGAATAGAATAGAATAGAATAGAATAGAATAGAATAGAATATGGTGTAGTATAGTATATTACAGTACGGTGTTGTATTGTATAGTATGGTTAAAAGCTCAACTGTCTAGATGACTGTTACTTGGAACACGGGCATCAGAAATTTGAATGTAAAATATAATTTAAAATGATTCTTTATTAAAACCACACTTGGTTAGTAGAGAAAAGACCTGTGCAGTTGTAACAGCTCAGGACGGGCAGAGGAGTACGAGTTCTCATAAAATATTTCCTGGGTTTACACAGGTGGTATATTGATATTAGCAAAAATTAATATTGACAAAATTAAAATTATATTGTTATAAGTTAATTTACCTGTAGACAATATCAGATATTTAAAAGAATGTGGTATCAACTTGTGTGTTAGTAATAAATGCATGACTTAGTGCTAAAAAAAAAATCAATAAATACTTGAATAAATATTATAATAAGTGCTATAAATAATTAGTGAGTAAAAGACTGTTATGCGTGCACCAACACAGGGAATTAGTAGCTTGGTACATGTTGATGTTTTTCCTCTATATATCTGTGATTTGTTATAATGTGAGTGGCAAGTGTAGCCTGGCATAGTTTAGTGATAGTATAGTATAGTACAGTGACGTACAGCATAGTATAGTGCAATGTAGTACAGTATACTGTAATATAGTATAGTATAGTATAGTATAGTAGTATAACACAGAACGGTGCAGGATTGTATTGTATTACTATACTATAATAATGGCAAAGTATTAGTCCAGTACAGCACAGAACAGTGTCGTATTGTATAGTATAGTATGGAGCGGCATAGTAGTGTTCATATAGTATAGCATAGTGCAGTACAGTGTAGTATAGTTCAGTGTAGTACAGAATAGTATAGTGCAGTGAAGTATAGTATCACATAGTATAGTGTACCACAGAACGTTGCAGGATTGTATTGTATAGTGTATAATGGCAAAGTATTAGTACAGTATAGCACAGTACAGTGGAGTATAGTATAGTGTAAAACAGAACTGTAGTATTGTATAACATGGTATAGAATGGCATAGTATAGTATTAATATAGTATAGCACAGCAGAGTATAGTACAGTATACCATAGTATACTATGGTATAACACAGAACAAAGTAGTACTGTATGTATAGTATAGAAAGGGATGGTAGTGTTGGTATTGTAAAGTATAGAACAGTGTAGTACAGTATAGTACAGTGCAGTACAGCATAGTATACTATAGCACAGAACTTTGTAAGATTGCGTAATGTGGTATTGAATAGCATCAAATAGTAGTAATAGCATTTATCACCATTCAGTGTTGTATAGTATGGTGTACTATAATATAGTATAGCACAGCACAGAACAGTATAGTACAGTATAGTATAGTATAACACAGAACAGTGTAAGATTCTATTTATAGTATAGAATGGAATAGAAGTGTTAGTGTAGTATAGCATAGAACTGTGCAGTATAATATAATTTATATAATTTAGTATTGTATAAGACAGAACAGTGTAGTATTGTGCAGTATAGTATAAAAGGTACAGTAGTGTTAGTATAGAATAACACAGGACAGTGTGGTATAGTATAGTACAGTGTAATAGTATAATGATTTGGTATAGTAGTATAATACAGTGTATAGTATAGTATTGCGTAGTACAGTATAACACAGAACAGTGTTGTATCGTATAATGCAGTATAGAGTGGCATAGTATAGTATTAATAAAGTATAGCACAGTTATGTGTGGTATAGTACAGTACAGTGTGGCACAGCATAGTATAGTATAGTAGTGTTATAGTATAGCATAGAGCAGTGTAGTATAGCGTAGTACAATATAGTACAGTACAGTATAGTATAGTATAGTGCAGTGTGGTATAGTATCGTATGTATAGTATAAAACAGAACAGTATAGTGGAGTATTGTATAAAATGGCATAGTAAAACATTAGTATAATATAGCACAGTAAAATGTACTATAATAAAGTAAAGTGCAGTACAGCATAGTACATACTAGTACAGTGTAGTCTTAGTGTAGCAAAGTGTGGCATATTATAGTCAGGGTTGTAAATGAGCCAAATGTTGGTAAAATATGCAAATAATATTCTGTTGAGTGTCTGGAGCCGACCAATCACAGAGGCGGGTGGATAAATACGGTGATTTCCAGCCCTGGTATAGTGTTAGTATAGCATAGTACAGTATGGTACAATGATACACAATAGTATTATACTTCTATAGTAGTATAGTATAGTATTGTGTTAATATAGTACAGTACAGTAGTGTAGATAGTATAGTGTTACAGTAGTTCAGTTCAGTACAGTGCAGCCTTGTGAAGTACAGTATCTATAGCAGTCATTTCATCCATGTCTTACAGGCTATTCGCTCCTAAAACGTCACAATCAGTAACAAAGCTGAAGACAATAACTCACCCAAACAAAGACACAGGTAACCGAGTATCTTTAGGATCAGACTCATGGTTATACATTGGTAGAAGTCGCTCCTTGTCGCTCCAGCACCACACCGAGCTGTTACTTTCACTTTCAATTTACAGGAAGAAAAACTTGCTTCGCCTGCCTCCCGCATCACGTGACAGGCAGATGCAATATCACTGACAAAGCATTTTGAAATAAATATAATACATGCTGTCAGACTGTAATATTTTAAACGACACAGCGGGAGTGTGACCTACATACCATTAAATCAGTCATTCCTAGACTATATTATTCAATATAAACTAGCGTATACTATTGTTACACATCAGTCGAATCAGGAAAGCAAAGATAAAGCACATAATTTCTCACTGCAGCTGCAGAAACATAAACGCTGACTCATGGTGCATCATTAAAATTATTAAACAGGCGGTTTCGTTTTTAAGCTGTTAAACCTGCAGTACCGCCTCTGTCCTGTGTGGCGCTGTGAACACATGTGACACCTGAGCGGGGCCCTCTTTGCTACAGACACGTTGACGCGGAACGGCGGAAGCGCTTTATATGAAATGTTGACATGCTACTGAAAACGTCTGAAAAGCGAATCGTGTTGTCAGATTTTATCTGTTTGATGAGCTACAATGCGGTATATTGTGCAGTATTAGTGGTTTAACGGACTAGACAGACGATTCTGACCGACACGCTGTGATACAGCTCATTTCCGGTAGCGAAAGTTAGCAAACTAACGTTAGCTTAGCTTTATTAGCTTAATCCAGCCACTATGACGCTGACGATGAGCAAAGGTAACGTAAACTTTTTGCACGCGTTATTTTTATGTAGAAAATATGACGCTACATTTGTTTTATTTTATTTTTCAAGCTGTCTTCTTTGTAACCATTACCGTGTGTCCCAGAAATTAGATTAAAGTATGTTTTTCGCATCAAAACATGGCTCAATTGCACAAAGTGTCCTCTTTAAAAAGTAGCTGATACTGTTTTATTTTGTCGTAAAAAGACCATGAGAATATCAGGAAAACTCTTAGGAGTGGGAATCAATAGAGGATCCATGATAAAATGTTATTCCTATTTTAAATGTGTTGTGACATGCCGAATATTGCGATAAAATGTATTGTAATAAATTGTGATTTATAACCTTTTTTCAACTGTAAATTATGTCCCCAAAGGAAAATGTTGCTGCTGTCTTTAAAACAATTCAGCTGCTGAGAGACGAGAGCCCTTTGTGACCCGTTCCATCCAAAGATTCCACAGGTCCGATGTGTTTTTGAAAGTTTATTGTAACAAAAAGTCAAAAAGGCAAACAAGCAGTCCAAGCAAAAAATGGAAAAATAGTAATGATGGTAAACTGAAATAGATAACGACCGAACGTGGATAAACAAACTTAAGTACGGTCAACAAAAAATATGAGGCTCCTTCCCCCTCTGTCTTTCTTTCCTTCTTTCTTTCTTTCTTTGTTTGAACTCCCGCCACCACACACAATAAGAAAATAACCACACTCCCCGCTGTGCCCAACGCAAATGACGTAATCAATGGAAATGACGTAATACCTAAAGCAAAATGGCAAGAAATATATTTTAGCTGCTACAATACCGGCCCCTAATTATTATAATTCAAACAATAATAATTACACAATAAATGATAACCACACATACAAGTACATTTCAACATAAAGTTCATTATGAAAATCTTCTTTCTTCATAAGAATGCTAGACGTGCATGAGAAAGAGTGATCCTTATTGCCACTCTGGATCAGTCCATAGTCCATAGTGTATGTGTGTATGTACTGTAGTGCGCAAGGGGCAAAGGTCAAAGTTCAAAACAAAAGCAAAGTCAGTCTGGGTTTCAAAGTTCTTCTGACTCCAATAGAAGGCAGATTTTGTTGATTGGTCTGTTCAGAAATCCAGTCTTCGTCTTGATCCGGACATGACGAACGAGACCTCTTTTATCCGGAATAGTCTCTGTGATTTTTCCAGTCAGCCAGGTGTTTCGAGGTGCTGAATCATCCACGATGATTACAATGTCTCCTGTTGTGAAGTTGCGTTTGATTTTAGACCATTTCTGTCTTTCTTGAAGTTGTGGAAGATATTCTTTAATCCATCTTTTCCAGAACAGGTCTGACATGTACTGGATTTGTCTCCATCTGCGTCTAGCATATATGTCGTCCTGTTTAAACTGTCCTGGTGGTAATGAAGGCATGGTTTTGAGGAGAAGAAGGTGGTTTGGTGTAAGTGCTTCAAGGTCATTTGGGTCTGTCGAAGCCTTGGTGACTGGACGGCTGTTGAGGATTGCCTCAGCTTCACATAAAACTGTGTGAAGACCCTCTTCATCAAGGTTTTGTACATTTAAAGTTGAGTTCAGAACCTTTCGCACTGATTTAATCAATCTTTCCCAAACGCCGCCATGATGTGAACCAGCAGGGGGATTGAAGATCCAGTTGATTCCCTTGTTAAGCAGAGCGTTGTGAATCTGACTCTGATTCCAGCTTTCGATTGCTTCTTTCAACTCCCGCTGAGCTCCTACAAAATTGGTGCCATTATCAGATCGAAGTTCTTTAATCTGACCACGTCTGGCAATAAAGCGCCGAAGGGCATTGATAAAAGAGTCTGTGTCAAGTGACGATGCCACTTCAATGTGAACTGCTCTTATAGCCAAACATGTGAAAATAACACCATAGCGCTTCGCAACTTTCCTTCCTTGCTTCACTCCGAAGGGTCCAAAGTAGTCCACTCCAACGTAGGTGAATGGGGGTTCATCTGGAGTGACTCTGTCCAATGGCAAGTCTGCCATCTGCTGTTGACCAGGGGTAGCGTTTACACGCCGACAGGTAACACATCTTGACAGTATCTTTCTGATCAACACAGTGGCACCAGGAATCCAGTATTTTTGACGCAGGATGGATAACATATGGTTGCGACCACCATGACCCACCTTTTCATGAATATGTCGCAGAATCAGATCAGAAATGTGGAAATCTTTAGCCAATATCATTGGATGTTTCACCTCTTCTGGCATTGCTGCTCTGCTTAAGCGGCCTCCAACACGTAACACGTCTTTGTCCAACGTAGGATTGAGTTTATGAATGTGGCTGGTCCGCTTGACGTTCATTCCTTTCCTTAGACTTGCGATTTCATCTGCAAACCTCCTCTTCTGACAGAAGCAGACTATCTCCAATTCAGCAGCTGCCAGTTCCTCCACGGTGAGATGAAAATTTTTCATAGTCTGAAGATTTCTTGTGTTGTTTTGTGGTAGGTTTCTGTGATGAACGTTGTCTGAGTGAATATCAACATGAGTTGCTTGTTTTCTTTTTCTGCTGAGATACAAAAGCAGTTTCCTAAATCTGAGCATCCATGCTACTGCTCTTTTCAGGTGAGTCCAGGCAGAGAAATTATGGATGAAGTGTGTCACTGGATCCATGTTTTCAGTTGTTACCTGTGTAGCATTTACAGTTATGCCTTTGACTTCAGAGTCTTTTGATGAGATGTTTTCCAAACCATCCGGGTTTTGAGGCCACTTTTCCTGAGACTGAAGAAGAAATTCAGGTCCAGACAGCCATATTTCTTTCTGAAGAAAGGTTTCAACTCTCAAACCTCGAGATGCCATGTCTGCTGGGTTGGTAGCTGTGTTAACAAATCTCCACTGTTGTGCACGTGAGACTTTGTGAATTTCAGTGACTCTGTTGGCCACAAAAGTACGGAATCTGGTGGTTTTGTTGTTGATGTATTTGAGCACGGAGGTGCTATCAGTCCAGAATATGGAATCTGCTAATTCCATCTGTAGTTCTTTTCTCCACACTGTGTCCATCCTGCTTGCCATTGTAGCTGCGGTCAACTCCATTCGAGGGATAGTGGCTGGCTTTAATGGAGCCACTCTTGCTTTTCCCATCACAAATCCACAGTGTGCTTGGCCATGAGTGTTATTTAGTAACAGATAGCTGACAGTTCCATAACCAACTTCGCATGCATCTGAAAAGTGATGTAACTGAGCAGATGCAATAGTTCCAAAGTCTGTGGGTTTCAAACATCTATCAACATTGAAGTTTTCTAACTTATGAAGCTCCTGTATCCATCGCATCCATTCCTGCACAGTGGAATCGGTTAAAGCGTCATCCCAACCAACCTTTTTTCTGCACAGATCTTGCAGGATTTTCTTGGCAGTCAAGACGACAGGTGACAATATTCCAAGGGGGTCATATATTGAGCTCACTGTGGAAAGAATTCCTCTTCTGGTGAGTGGTCTGTCTTTGATGATGATTTTAAACTTGAAGACGTCAGACTGTACACACCATTGTACACCAAGCACTCTCTCCACAGGTAGGTTGTCATAATCCATATCCAAATTCTTCATCTCTTCTGCCTTTTCTGTTTCAGGTATGGATGCCAACACACAACGACTGTTACTTATCCACTTGTTGAGCAGGAAACCTCCTTTGGAACAAATAGCTCGCAGTTCATGATAGAGAGCTATTGCATCCTCTTCTGACGCTACTGCTGCAAGGCAATCATCCACATAAAAATTGTTCATAACGGTGTTCACAGCTTGAGGGCTGAACTGTTTCACGTTGTCCTCAGCGCATCTCCTCAGTGCAAAGTTTGCACAACTGGGTGACGAAGTCGCTCCAAACAGATGCACTGTCATCCTGTATTCCACCATGTTCTGACTGTAATCTCCGTCAGGCCACCAGAGGAAGCGCAACAAGTCCCGGTCTTCACTTGGCACCTTGACTTGATGAAACATGGCTTCAATATCAGCAGCGATGACAACAGGTTCTTTGCGGAATCTAGTCAGGACTCCTATTAGCGTACTGGTCAGGTCTGGCCCCTGTAAGAGCTGAGAGTTCAGT
This sequence comes from Cephalopholis sonnerati, assembly GCA_019142605.1. Taxonomy (NCBI): domain Eukaryota; kingdom Metazoa; phylum Chordata; class Actinopteri; order Perciformes; family Serranidae; genus Cephalopholis; species Cephalopholis sonnerati. The sequence continues at coordinate 7,268,248 of JAGQAX010000013.1, read as the reverse complement.
GAAACTCCCTGAAACGTTGCTCCACAGTCAAACACCACTCTCAGTTTCTTCTTTTGTGGATGTAGGACCCCATGATGTGGCAGATACCATTTTCTGCCGTCACTGCGTTCCAGAACACAATCCGGTACCTGTTCAGCATAGCCTTTGGCTAACATGTCAGACATGAAGTTGGTGTAGTCAGAGTGGAAAGATGAGTCTCTTTTAAATCTTTTCTTTAGGTTAAGTGTGCGTTGTTCAGCGACGCTTCTGTTGTCAGGCATACATATTTCCTTTTCTTTTAAAGGTAAGTGAATGCAATAATGGCCGTCAACTAGTGTGGTAGATTGTGAGACCAAATCCAAAAACATCTTGTCTTCTTTTGACGGTTCTTTATCTTCTCTCACACACTCAGGAAAGTCATTCCTGAACTGTTTCTCCCACAGCTCGTCCAATTTCACGACAGAGATCCTGTTCACATTGACTGTTGACTTTTCCTGAGCATCCTCGTCCCTTTTTCCAAGCGGTCCATTAACTGTCCATCCAAGCATGGTTTTTACAGCGTAAGGTCTGTCTCCAACACTCCGTATAACATCAAGCGGCTCCAGAGCCTTTGGCACATCCAAGCCAATCAGCAGTTCGATCTCAGATTCAATTTCAGGCAGATAAACATTATCTAAATGAGACCACTGTTCAATATCTTTCTGGTGTGGGATGTTTCCTTGATGCACAGGCATAGTCTTCTGGGTGTATATACCTGGAAGATCACAAAAATTGCTGCTATCCAGACCAGCAACTTCAAGACCTGAAACAATGTTGGTTCCAACGACTTTTCTTTGACCCATGGTTCTCAAAAGAATACTTGACCTTCTTCCTTGGAGCTTAAGCTTGGTCATCAGGCCCACCGTACAGAACGATGCGGTGCTCCCTGGGTCAAGAAATGCGTACGTGTGTACTATTGTACTCCCCTTCTTGGCTTTCACTTGCACAGGAACGATTGAAAGTTTGCAGTTGTCTTCACCGGCCCCGGTAAGACCACCAGTTTGGACTGAAGCTACAGAACTCCTTTTAGCTGTGTCCTTTATTTCTGTTTGCTGTGTGTCCATCTCTTTTTTCTTTTGGTGAATATGCAACATCGTCGGGTGCTTTAAACCACATATATCACAGGTGAGTCGCTTTCTACAGTCTTTACTGAGGTGCCCTTTACACAAACAGCCAAAACATATTCCATTTTTCCTCATATAAGCGAGTTTCTCATCATGTGTCCTCTTTTCCAATTTTGTACACACATCCAAAACATGTCCACCATCACAAAACAAACAGCTTTTCAAGTCCAGCGAACTTTCTCTTTCCTTCGTGCATTTTCCATTTGGTTCTTTAAGCGTCACAGTGGTAGCAAAGGTACTTCCTTTTATCCTAGGTTGAGGTTGTGACTTGAACCTCCTTACATCTTTGCTCACCGCTGGAGTGTCTTTGATATCTCCGAACACTGGGTCTGTCAAAATCCTTACTTGTCTTTCCAGGAAATCCACTACATCCTTGAAGGAAGCTCTTTGTTTGTATTTTACCTGGAAATCACAAGCCACAGTTCTCCATTGATCCCTCAGCCGATAGGGCAATTTCTTTATGATGTTGAGCATGTTTGAAGGCATGTCCAGCTCCTTCATGTAGTCAACATCTTCCATGGCGTTGCAACATCCTTGAAGAAAAAGGGTGTATGCTTGAAGGGATTTTGTGTCATCAGGTTTTATTGATGGCCATGCAAGAGCCTTGTCCATGTAAGCTCTAGCGATTTTGTGCTCGTTGCCAAAATGCTCCCGAAGTAAAGATTTAGCCTTCCTGTATCCTCTTTCCGAGTCCATGTGTAGGCAGCTCCTCACCATTTCCCTTGGCTGTCCTCTTGTGTATTGCTCCAAGTAATATAAACAGTCTCTATAGTTTTCATTCTTGTTTTCAATACTGTGTTCAAAGGATTTAATGAATGTTTGGTACTGAAGGGGGTCACCATCAAAAACTTGAATTTCCCTCTTTGGCATAGAAGAAAGGCATTGTTGCTGAATTAACAGTGCAGTTATTTCATTTTGTTTCTCCATGACACTGTATATGTTGTTCTGGTCACCATTGTTTGAGGTAGGTAAGATGGCTGGTGTTGTCACACGTGCATGCTCATCTGCATTCCTGTTGCTTGTGTTGGGTGTTCTGGGGTCTGTACTAGAAGGCTGGGTATGAGTTGCAGCTCTGTGTGCAGTTACAGGTGCTGTAATGGTTTGTGGATTGGTGCTGTTTTGATCTGGGAGACTTTGTCCCTGTGGCTGCATGTTTTGTAAGCTTGGCACGAAAGGTTTTGCGTCAACATGAAGTGCTTTCTTTTCTTGGTGCTTTTCAAGATATGACATCATACCATCCGACTTTTTTGTAGGATGACTTTGTATACTGGATCCTCTTGATGCTCCAAGTACGTGCATCTTGGCCATCGTAGCAGCAATGTCCGCTTCCAGCTGCAGCTGCTCCTTCTTTCTCTTTATCAGCTGCTCCTGTTCCTCCAGAGCATGTTTATCTTTTAGCATTTTCTGACGAACAACAAGTGCGGCAACATCGGCCTCAGCTTTAATGCGTGCAGATGAAGTACTTGATACTTTGGAGCTTGCCTTGGAAGCACTGTGTTTGCTTTTCTTGCTGCTTGCAACATTAGACACACTGTCACCAGGTTGAATTAGTTCCTGCACATCAGATGTTGCTTTTGGGTTTAAGTGAGGGGGGGGATTGTCCTGAGGAGTAATTTCCTCCTTTGATTCAACAGATGCTGTCTCAGGTAAGACTGGAGGAGTGTCTGAATCTGCAACAGTTGGTAAAACATGGCTTGTTTGCAAATAGTGTCTTTCATTCTCAAAAAGCCATTGTTTCACATCCTCCACAAAGTCTGTGTTGTACTTAGTTACACGTGCAAACCAGTCAGCCTGAATTTCTTGATCCTCCTTGGGAAGCAATACAATAACAGATTCATGCGCAGCCTTTGCACTTTCAAACAGTTGAATCAATCTATCCAAGTTCCATTGCACATCCTTTGCATTTTCATCGCTTTTCATGAGCTCTTTAATTTCACGTGTGAGTCCTTTAAGTTTCTTCACCGCTGAATTACACTCTTGTCGAAAGGTTTCAATTTTACAAGCCAGCGCTTTGGCTGTAAGCTTCACTGTCCTCTTCTCCATTCCATCTCCATTCGCATCCTTTATTTCACTCATTTTTATTTATATTTTCGGCATGCACAGTTTATCAATGATACACAGCAAAAGATAAACACGTGAGTCCATTCACAATGTCCCACAGCTCCAGTTTATAATCCGTGCGCTCTTTTAATCCAACGAGCAGCACAGTGTCATAAACAATCCAAACGGGTTCCAAACTTCGCCGATGGCTCGGCACATCCAGCGCGCACAATTACACAGGCCAAACAACAGTCCCCTCTGGACAAGCAGCGTCAAGTCCAAGTCCACATTGTGTTCCAATTTCATTCAATACACAGAAGGAATCTCAACATACCGCTTCTGATGGCTGTGATGCGCCGCCGCTGTTACTCGCCATTCACTCCCCTTCGGTTTTGCGCAGCGCTCCGCTGTGATCTCTTTTTTTCATGCCGGTGCACTTAATCCTTTCCAACGAAATTCCAATTCCAAAAGTCCAATCCAAAGGTCCGAGGTCCAAAAATCCAACACAATCCGCGTCTCCGCGATCCAAAGTCTTTGATCAACGTTGATATATTTTTTGTTGACTAAATGTTGCTGCTGTCTTTAAAACAATTCAGCTGCTGAGAGACGAGAGCCCTTTGTGACCCGTTCCATCCAAAGATTCCACAGGTCCGATGTGTTTTTGAAAGTTTATTGTAACAAAAAGTCAAAAAGGCAAACAAGCAGTCCAAGCAAAAAATGGAAAAATAGTAATGATGGTAAACTGAAATAGATAACGACCGAACGTGGATAAACAAACTTAAGTACGGTCAACAAAAAATATGAGGCTCCTTCCCCCTCTGTCTTTCTTTCCTTCTTTCTTTCTTTCTTTGTTTGAACTCCCGCCACCACACACAATAAGAAAATAACCACACTCCCCGCTGTGCCCAACGCAAATGACGTAATCAATGGAAATGACGTAATACCTAAAGCAAAATGGCAAGAAATATATTTTAGCTGCTACAGAAAACTTTGCCGACATCTGTTTCATCTAATAAGATGAAGTTTTCAGTCTGTTCATCTCACTTCAGCCATTTTATTTTGGAGCAACAAAATGTATGTGATGGACTGAAAAAGCTAGTTATTATATTATTCTAGTAGGCTACCTAAAGTTTGATTTGTATTTTTAATATTAATAATAATAAAAATAAAAAAAGTCAATACTGTGTGATGATACAATATTGCCACACAAAAATATCATGATAATATGCTGTACTGATTTTTCCTCCATCCCTACTTTCCAGTTTTAATAAAGTTAAACTAGGGATTATGTTGTTATGGTAAACGACTATTTATTGATGCATGTTGTTACTGTATGGATGGAGCAGACATGATTAATGGAGTAGTTATTTTACAGGTAATAAATGGGCAACTATTTTGATAATTGAGCAATCATTGCAGTCATTTATTGAGCAATAAAGCAACACATTTTCTGATTTCAGCTTCTCAAATGTGTAAATGTTGTTGTTTTTTCAAATATGATAGTAATTAGAGCTGTAACTAAGAACTATTTTCAGTGTTGACTAATACGTCGATGATTTCCTTAATTAATGAATTTGGTCTGTCTATGAATGTCTGAATGTCAGAAAATGGTGTGAAATGTCAATCACTGTTTTCAAAAGCCAACGTCCAGAAATGTCTTGTTTTGTTAATATTTTCTGTTTGATGTCATAGAGAAAGGAGAAACCAGACAAATATTCACATTTAAGAGAATCAGAGAGTTTTGACTTCTTTCTTAAAAAAATTCTCAAACCAGTTTATCGATTTATCAAATAAGTTGGCAATTAATTTATAGTTGACAACTCATTGATTTATTGCTGCAGCTGTAATAATAAGCTTAATGTTTCTAAGTTTTAGCTTGGACAAAAGGAGGAATTTGTTGATGCCTTTTTGGGCTTTAGGACAGTACAGCAACATTTTTTTAAATTTTTTTTTAGCATTTTATAAACAAAACAATTAATGGAAACAATAACCTGCAGATTATTTGCTAATTAAAATCAGTTTTAGTTGCAGCATTGCTTGTGTTAACCAGGCTGTCCCCTTATTTATAGGAGCAAACAGATTTTCAGAACAGAATTTTAGCTGTGCATGATTAGACAATTTCTTTTCCTCAGTTCTGACGCCTGCTGTCTTTTGCTTTCAGAATCAGCAGTTCTTCAGGGTGCTTTCCTCCTGGCTGATAAACTGTGCCACCCCTCATCCCTGACCTCCCTTCAGAAGGCTGACTGGAGCAGGGTGGGACATCCAGTGCTGGAGGCAGTCAGAGAAATCTGCGGACAGGATGAACTCCCCGGTCATCTCCCCACAGCGTCTCTCAGCTGGATAAAGAAACTAGTTTGTGCTGTGTGGCTGAAGGTGTTGAGCAGGGAGACTGGAGAGGACGTAGAGATGGCCTGGAGGGAGAACCCTTTCTTCCCTCTCCAGAACGGCCTCCCTGAGGTCAACCGTGTTGTTCTGCTGGAAATGGTAAAGTCGATGGCAGCTGCTCAGATATATGCACATTTCCTCTTGTGTCTTCCTGGATCTCAGATCTGTGCTGAGCTTGAAAGGCTGGTGCAGCATGTGAGGAGCAGCCCTACCAAAGAGGACGATGTTCGACTTTTTCTGGAGGTGTGGTGGGAACTGTGGAAAGGCAAAGATGAGGTGGAAGCGGGAGGAGAGGATAGCATAGAGACAATGTTTGCGAGACAGTTTGCCCGTCTCTCGTCTAAGTCTACCGGTCTGTCCCCTCAGGCCGCCAAGAGGCTAAAGCTTGATGCATCAGATGCACCAGCGTCTTCCCCAGCCACTGATGTCCTGCACATTCTCTTTCATGCACTTAAAGACATTAAAGATCACATATCTACAACAGACCTTTGCCTCCAGGCCCTCTCCATTTCTCTGGATGCTCTTTATACAGCCTTCCTCATAGACCAGGCAGTCATACTACAAACCAAAGAGAAGATGCACATCCTGTCTAAAGTTGTGAGCATCAGAGAAAAGAATGATGAGAAACTGAGTCCTGAACTTATTCGGGAGGCACAGAAGGACCTACGTGCATGTCACACACCATCTCAGTTTCAGTCCAGCAGGTTGCAGCTCGGCGAAGCCTTGCAGATTATAACAGAACTGGCTCAGTTTTGGCAAAACAGCGGGCTCCTGAAAGTGTGTGACCGAAGTTACTCAGTGTTTAAACTGGAACAAAGTGTACAGAGAGTCCTGGCAGCTCTACAGAAAGCAGAAGTGCCTGAAACTATGACTGAAATAGATGATGGAGAGACTGAGAGGAGTGTACTCAGAGGTTTGCTGGCGTCACTGACTTTCCCTGCCACAGAGAGCCCCCCTGAGGTGAACACCAGGGTCACCACGTTCATCATCAATCACCGCCTGGATGACTATCAGAACTTTGCGGTGTTACTTGCCAGTGAGAAGAGTTGGGCTGCTTGCAATGAGCTCTGGATGGACTGCCTGGAAAAGAACCAAGCAGCCTTCCAGCAGCATGACACACTGATCAAACTCACCTCCACCCTCATGAGTAAACTCCACAGTGAGAGCGCCGATGTGAGCCAGTGCAGGAAGCTGATGAAAGTCATTGCAGACATTTTCTCTGCACTTTCTTTAGAAGACAAGAACAAAGCATTGGCTGCCATGTTGAGACTGTCCAGCAGGGGGTTCTTTGGGCGCCCTGTCCCCTCTGCAGTGACCAGTGGGTTTGAACAGGAGCTCAACATGGCCTTCAACTGCATCATCCAAGGAGGTGGCGCAGCATCAGCAGCGGCGTCGCAGGGAAAACTAAACACAGCAGCCTCTTTAGTTGCCAGAGTTGCGTTTCAGAATCCAGAAGCGGCTTTGAGGTCTTGTTGTCATTCAGCTGTTTTCAATAAAGGTGCGTTCTCTTTGATGGCGAAGATCCTGCAGCAGCTGCCTGGACTCAGAGGACAGAGGGACAGAAAAGATGACGCTCAGAGTGATGAAGACAAAAGCAGAGAGGCAGAGGAAAGTATGGATGACGGAGAGGACACTCTGAGAGGAAGCACTCTGCTCTGCAGGTGTTTACAGGAGATGATTAAAACCAAATCACTGTCAGCCAGTGAGAAAGAGCAGTTCCTCCAGTATCTGGGTCTGCTGATGACGCCTGTCGTGTCAGCTGAGGGAGAAGAAGATGAGAAGCAAAGCTTTCTGACACCTCAGGAGGTCGTGAACACCTTCGTCCTGCCTAACCTCTCCACTGCCGGTCGTGAGTGTCCCGTCATATTCACGCTTTATGACTAATGTGTCTCTGTCCACGTTTTAATGTTTATTTATGAATCTTTTCTGTTCAATAAGTGTACTTATGCACCAATAAATGAGACAGCTAAACCAGTATGAGGCTGATATTGGCCTCATGATGTATTAATTATATATCAGTGATAGGGTTGCGGTAGTATACTGGTTGTAAGGTAAACTGTGATATTAAAATTGACAGGTACCATACTGTGTATAAAACTGGTTTATTGTGTTAGTACAACTAAAACTGGACTTTTAACATACATGTAAATATGTTAGTCCAGCTGAAATCATACTAAGTCGAATTTCTCAAAGGGGGACTAACACACCCAGATAATGCAATTAAGAGTTGTTTTACATTGTAGTGTAAATGAGTCTGTCTGCTCTGATGTACCTCTTTGTGTTCCCTCCAGGTCGGAGCTCCTGTGATATAGAACTGAGTCTCCAACTTCTCCACACTGCTTTGTCTGTGGACGTCCAGGAACCAGCCTCCTCTCCTCACTGGGTGTTGGACTGCTCTCCCATTCCTCTCCTCTACATCCTGGCCCAGCTGCTCAACCAGACTCTCAGGTTTGCAAGATAACTGTTGTTAAAGGCTCTAATCCAGATCCATATACCCTCTTATGTTACACTCTTTTACCCCTGAAGTGCAAACTGTAACCTGCCTTTGTTTACAACACATCTCCATCGACGCCTCTGTCAGGTGTTGGGAGCAGCCACCAGAGGGCAGCGTCCACCACTGGTCTATGGACACCAAGGAGCTGCTGGTGTTGGTGCTGACCACACTGGGGCAGGTGGTGGGAGCAGAGGTGGCGGCGGCCCCCAGCAGCTGGTCCAGAGCTCTATTCTGGCTCTACAACAAAATGGAGGAACTGGACTGGACCGTTCGTTTCCACCTGAAGGCGGTTTGGGGGGAACACTTTAAAAACGAGGTCCCCTCGTCTCTGCTGACTGTGTGTGAGCTACCTGAGCAGGTGAGACCTCAGCTTGATTTGGTTGAATCCAAAGTTTCTTTTAAGGGCAGTAAACTGTACACACACATCAAGGTTTCATCGTGTATTGACCGCCACTGTGTCTCTGTGTGTGACAGTGATGTTGTCATGGTTACCTGAGCTTGCGCTTGCAGACCTCAAAATTTTAACAGAAAACCTGTGTTAAAAAACATGGTGTTTGTTTGCTGCGTTAGAGGCCGTACATATGGCACGTCTTTAACCGCCTGGAAAACACCAGGTCAGGCACTGGTATTGAGAAATTTGACTCATCTAGTACTGATAAAGAACATTATCTGTACCGGATACTCATTTAATCCAAGTATTGGGTTCAACTTTACAAAAAGGGCAAATTAATTCAACTTATTTGATGCTTGATACAAATGTAAAACTTGCACAGTTCTCATTTTCCATGACTTATACCGGCCAAGCCTTCTGCTGTTAGACGTTACGTGTATATGTGACGTAGTGTGGTGGTGTTTGTTATGGTCAGTGAGACTCTCCTGTGTGTGTGTGTAGAAAAGTACTGCAACCAGGCCGGCAGCAGACACAGTGAAGTGCATGCTTTCCAAAATGAAAATTTTGTGTATAAAAATGTGTGGTGACCCTGATTCAGGTTTGACAGTTGCACATTAAAACGTATTTATGTAACTCGCCTGTGACGTTGTGCTCTGGAGTCCTTCTGTGACATGTTTATTGCAGAAATGCAATTAAGTAATCTTTACATGATTAAAGATAAGCTGTGTGAACGTTGGTCTTTGCAGCAGGATTAATAACAGTAGCTGCTGGTCACAGCTGAAACTTTTGTTACTGAGGGGTCCAAAAAAGGGCTGCATTAATTTCCATGGCATGTTTAGTGCTCCCAAACTGCTCTGATATATCATTGTCATCTCCCGTCCGTCCTCTGTAGGAGTGGTCTGGTTTGGACCTGCCTCAGTATGGCCAGGGGACAGGTCTGCTGGCCTGGATGGAGTGCTGCTCTACATCAGACTCTCTCCTGTCCACCATGTTGTCCCGTCTCTCTCTGGACCAGCGCCGGCCCGACCACGTTGGCATGTTCAGCAAAGGCCTGCTGGTGGCTCTGACCCAGACCCTGCCCTGGTGCTCCGTCTCCCAGTGGACCAGACTGCTCAGAGTCCTGAGGGAGCTCATCACCTCAGGCCGCCTCCACATTCCCTTCTCACTGGAGTATGTGGACTACCTGCCCCTGCTGGATCTGAGGAGGTTTTCATGTGAGCTCCGCCTGTCCGTCCTCCTGCTTCGAGTCTTTCAGCTGCTCTGCGGCTCCAGCTGCTCCGACTGGCTGTCAGTGGACGGCTGGGCGCATGTTGGCAGGTTGTACGCTCACGCCGTGAGGGAGATGATGAACTCCATCAGAGCCAAGCTGCCTCTTCCTTCGTCTGGTGCTTTGACCGTCTCTGCTTCTCCTAAAACACCAGCGTCTAGAGACTCCAATCCGTCCTGCACTCCAATCAAAGCTCCTAAAACCTCCAAAGACGTTCAACAAGCAGAAAGCAGTCCTCTGAAGTCTAAAGAGTCTCAAATGGAGGATGAGGTGGAGACACTTCCCAGCCAAGAGGTCCTGTTTGTTCTCAGCCAGCTCTTCTGCCACGTTCAGCACATCCAGGTAAGAAATATGAAAGCCACGGCCACTGAGAAGTCTAGATTCTGATTGGCTGAAAGGTGTCAGTGAACTTTTAATAACCAATAATGTACTTGTTTGGCTCCAGTTCTTGATTAATGTGTCTGTATTAAACGTCAGGTAAAGATGGCAACAGGCCGATGTAAAGATAACAGAGCTCAGGTTATATGTGTAACCACACATAACAAAAAGTGTAACCTGTCAGGTGTTATTCTTACCTTAGCAGAGTTTAATGTTTTTAAATCACTGACAGTCAGAAGACCAGTATTTTAGCTTTTAGGTGGCAGTAGATGATACTTGGATGGCAATAAACTAGAACAGAATGTATTAGTTTTAAATCTGTATGAAGGTCTCAGCAGTTAAATGTCCTTCTCCAGGTGATGATGCCAGGAGGCCAGAGTGAACCCTTGTTCCTGTCCAGTCTGGAGATCCTGAGCCACTATGAGGCCATCATGGCCGCTTTCCCACACAGCAGCAGCGCGCTGGAGAGCGACAACACCCGTCACTTCTTCTCCACCATCACAGACAATCTGGAGAACCCGGAGATGAAGGCTGCCCTGCAGCAGAAGATCGCTCAGCTGGTGTCGTCTGCTGCTTGAGACCGCAGAGTGTATAAAGAATGGACGTAGCTACCATGACGTCACACACTGGTTTGTAGACTGCCATTTTGAAGCCTTGAGTTCTGCATTTCGGTCAGCACCATCTTGGTTTTTTGGAGCCAGAAGTGACCGTATTTGGACGACAGGGTAGAGCTAAGGAGTGAGGGATGGATCTGACCGAGACGCCAAGGACACTATTGGCAGAAAACCTGTCAAACAGCCCCGCCCTTAAACATGCTTAAATTTGGTCCTCACTAAAATGTAAACAGGCGAGTGATGATACAAATGACCCCCGTACAGGTGTCATGGATGTTGAAATCAGCTATAAAGACCAACATTGTTTATTTCTACCGTAAATGTGGGCATTTTAACATCAGGTCTGTGGGGTTTGATTTGATTTGGGGCCAGCCTCAAGTGGCCATTCAGTGAACTGCAAATTTTGGCACTTACACATTGGCTTCATTTTTCAGTCTCCGAGGCTGCCACTTGATTTAGACACACTGATTTTTTGATCTGTATTCCCCTGAAGAGCTTTGGTTCTCAAATGCTCCAATTCTCTCTGTAGATATTGAGCATGTTCACCGATAAAATGAGGATGTTGTCTCTGTTGTCAGTGTCACACAAAGCATGAAGCTACTTAAAGAAGTTGAGTGAATTAAAGACAGATATTTCACAGCAAATGACCTCCTGTGCTGCATCAGTAATATCTACTCCTAATATGAAATCAAACGTCTGGTTCATGAACAGGATGGTGGCTCAGATCTGATGTACAGTTAACCTGGGACACCTTGTGTTTTCAGGTCTTTTAGGAGCACAGAAATACCTTCAATATGTAGTTTAAAAGTTTTTATTTGTACAAAAATATTCTCTTCATTTGCACCATCTAGTAAAGCTTTGACAACGTGCTGTAACAGCTGTAACACAACATTCAAGACAGTTTGTCACGTAGTAACAGGTGACCAACAAATTCAGTCAAAGGTGCAGTGTAAGATTTAGGGGAGATGTTCTTTAGTGTATAATGACCTGAAAATAAAAACTGCAGTGTATTCGTTTTCATTTATAAAGATCGCCATGTTGCACCGCCATGTTTCTACAGTAGCCCAGAACAGACAAACAAACACTGGCTCCACTGAAACTCTTTCACTACACTGATTTGTAACGTGAAAATGATTTATTCAGTGTTTCCAGCTATTTAAATTAGCTGGTCTGTGTGGTTTGGAGAGGAAGAGACCTCTGTGGATAATTCAGCTCCCTATAAAAACCTCCTGAACGTCTGGATCGTATGTTATCGGTGAAGAAAACTGAGGACGCATCAGCATGCGTTTGACTAGCCGCCCGCTGCTACATGCCAAACTGCACCAGAAATACGTGGAATTGTAACATGAAACTGTTTTATTCAGTGTTTCCAGCTATTTAAATCAGCTGGTGTGTTTGTTTTGGAGAGGAAGAGACCTCTGTGGATAATTCAGCTCCCTGTAAAAACACTCAAGGAAAGCTCGGCAGAGTTTTAGCTGGCTGCAATCTGTAATTCACGGCTAGACGCCACCAAATCCCCCTAAATCTTACACACCTCACCTTTAAAAAGGCTGCATAATAACGTAGTGCAATTCAAACATTGAACTTCTCTGTATGATGATATATTAGAGCCACAGTCAGGAGAAAATATCTTAGAGTAAAGAAAAGACTAAATATTTAGGGATTAAAAAAAAGTCATGATATTCTGAAAATAAAGTCAATTTGAGGGGAAAATCATAATTGGAAACAAAAATATTGAAAATTTTCAACCAAAAAAATACTTGATTTACTTGATATTGTGACGTAATTAAAATATTTTTTCTGAAAGTAGTTTAACTTTTATGATCTTAAGTGCTCTATCACAGGCAGCTGAACTTGCTTGAAGTGCCTTTGGTGTAGTACTTAAGAGTACCATGACCTGGACGACTGAGAATCTTCACCAACATTTAACAATTTTTTTCTCATGAAATTAAATTCTCAAAATTATTCTCAAAATATCAGGATCCTTCTTCCCCATATTTCTACTTATTCTCAACTACTGTGGTGTTATTTCCCGCAGCAGTGCCCATAATACTCTCATACATTCAGCGTCAGTGTAAAACCAGATTATTTTCCTAACACGTGGACTCCTCAGTCTGTCTTGGGCCTGTCTTTGTCTCCATCTCCATTCCTTCTCCTCTGTCGCAGGTAGAGTCTGTTCGCTTTCCTCAGCAGCAGGATGAACCAGTAGACCTGCGGAGCCAGGATCACCAGATTACCCACGTTGCACTGCAGAGGCAGGTGGAAGGCCACTCTGTGCAGAGGAATCCCAAACTGCCGGCCGTACATCCAGTACATGAAGGGGAAGATCAGGATCCGACAGGTGAAGAAACTCAACAGGACGATGATGCCGTTGATTCTGTGCAGCCTGGTGTCATCGAGGCCGAGCTGGGTGTGAGGGGGACACGTCAGAGGGAGACAGAGGGGACAGAAAGACGTGAACAAGATGGAGGGAGGAATAATCCAACAACATGTTCTAAGAAACAAAACTGAAACTTTAAGTCTCTGTTTCACACACACACGGTGTCAGTGACAAAGTCTGACGGCAGATGCTTCCATGTCGGGAACGAGGTCTGGCTGAGTAGTTTGATGAGTCTGAACATTAATCACATGCTGTGACCTTCACGTCTCAACCTCACTGAACACCTACAGGAGATTTTTAGGACATGTTCGACCAGGGGCCAGCTGCATAAAGCACTGTAAGATAAGATTTTCTTTAAATCTGAAATAAGGTTTCCTTTAAAAAAAAAAACACAAGGTACATCTGACTGCATCTTAACTGCACTGTTCCACGCCTGGGAGAAGCCGATGCACACCCTTAATGACGAGTGATTTATTTTGCATTGTAAATTTAATCCAACATCAGTTTGTCTCAACATCTGGAGTTGAATCACTCAACTTTCTTACAGCCCCGTTACAACTGCTCCCTGGCTTCCTGGCAGCGGGCTAGATGGCAGAGCTGAGTGCTGATCTGACCATCAGGAGCAATTTGGGGATCAGGGTTTTGCCCACTTCAACATATGGACAGGAGAACAAGAGTCTGAACCTTCAACCCGCTCTGCTTTCTCCTTTTCCACCTCCTACAGCTGCCAGTTTACTAGTGTTGAGTCACTGATGGGAGACGTGCCCACAGGAAGTGACACATCTAAATGTCCCTGAGATTGGTCACTGAAATAGACTCTGATAATAGATCTTTAAATATCTCAACATCCACGTCACTGGCTGCTGTGTAGCAGCTCCATGGTTGTAAACCTCGTCCTCTCTGAAAGGACTGATTCAGGGTCGTCGTGCAGATGGTTACCTGGATGAGAATCTTTCCTGCAGAGACGAAAGGCGTGCTGAACTCTGTGGTGAACAGGCAGCCGATGAAGAAATCCCCCAGTCCCCGTCTGAAGAACTGCAGATGACACACACCGCACAGTCAGCAGGCTCAGTCACACCCTACATACATGTGTGTTCATAACAAACCCACAGTGACTCCTCCTCGTGCGTACCAGAGCGATGGGCAGGAAAACGAGGAGCAGCGTCAGGTGATGGAGGACCAACATGCAGTCTCTACGGAGGAACGCCTTCACCGTCTGAGGAGAGTGGCTGCTGTATGAAGTGGTGTGACCTCTGACCCTCTGAGTGTGGTAGTGGCTCAGGTACATGGCGTAGATGTCGTAGGCCATGTAGGGAGCGCCGAATAAAATAAACCCATTGACGAGCCAGTGACTGTGGTGAGACAGGAAGTACACCTGATTGGACACCATCACCTTCTCCAAGGATGGAGAGGCTGATGGTGTCAAATGCCGCGCTGAGGTCATAGCTAGTGTTAGTTCACTGAGTGAAGACGTCATTCACAGTGATTAAACTTAAATATCTTAGTTGTATCTACTTGGTGATTCTCCTACCTGTCAGTCATGACATCCCTGCAGGATGTCACAACTACGACTCCAGCTGCAGTAGCCAAAGATGCATGGATGGCAGAGACCAGCCTGAAGAAACAGAGCCAGGAAAGAAAAGATGCATATACACAAAAATAAACATAAATAAATAAATAAAAACTGGGAAAATAGTCCACAAATCACTTTCATACAGATACACGAAACTCCATTGAATTACATGCTAATTTATGGTGTTTTGCTTATCGGCACCAACGCGTACAACCTAAAATATTATTTATAATCTTAACCCTTTCAGAGGTAGATTTTGGTGTCTTCGGCTAACATACTACACACATATGACCGCATAGTTGAGTGAAATTTCAACTTTCTTTACGGCTCATAACGGCGTCTCCAACGTGCAGCGGATTCAACGTAATGTGAGTGAATGAGGATTTTTTCTTACAGAAACTTTATTTAAACGAGCCCTTGGTTCGTTTTATCAATGCCGAATGTACCATCTCTTTATATTAAATAATGTAAACTACTAAGTAAGTTTAAACAACATATCTGAATGGACGGATCAATCAGACAACGTTAAATTGACGCATTTCTTAAAGGAGTTTGGTGAGGTGCTCGTGTCGGTGCTGCTGACCTCTCGCTGACAGAAACCACGTCAGCTTCACTCCACTGTGTGAAAGTATGTCTCAGTGTTTTCCTGAAGCTGAAGAAAAGTCCTGGAAACACCACAGCTCCACAGACCAAGGCGGTAAACATTGTCCTCGCCGACCTCTTCCTCTTCCTGTAGCCGCTGCACAGCCCCGATCATCGGGTTATGATCGATAACAGACTGATCAGCTCCAGAGAGAGCAGACTGGAGGGGACTGGGAGACAGAGACTAATGAAACTGGGCTGAGACCAGTCCACACTCTGTGACCTCTGAGTTTCTACATTGTTGCTCAACTTCCTTGTTGCACGGATAAGTTTTATTTAGAGGATTATAATTGGCTGACAGAGAGGCGCTTTGAACCAATGGCGACGGTTGACCTCAAGTAACCTCTGATTGTTTTCATTGTTTTCATAAACGAACATTATTTTAAAATTGATTTTCTGTTATAGTTTTTATATAAATATCAGTTTATATATATGTAGACATATGTATATTATAATCACTGAAATCAACAGGCCTGTATTTGGGACAGGCGTTTCATAAAAGCAAGATTGATAAATACAATCAAACATTTATTTAAACCAGTATAAATATTACTTGTTTAAAAATTCACCTTCAGATAACATGTCAATGATGAATCATTCATCTGATGTAGCTCCAGCAGACAGAGTGTTACAACAACACTCACAACTTGGATTCATTTTTTATGAAAAACCATTTTGTTTCTTTTGATCTTAGATAACTTAGAGGGTAATCAAGGAATGGACTCATAATTTAAGGTAGTCAACAACCTGCTTTTATACATTTATACATATAAAAGAAATATGAATTGCTTTACAACCAGACGAGGCCTCTGACTGAGACAGGCCTTTATTTGTCTAAACATGTCGCCACACCAGGCCAGTAAAAGGGACTGAGCATTTAAATGAAGTTTTACAGTGTATATATGTTCATAACTGCAACTATTTCAATGCTTGTCATTAGTGAGTGCGCTAGGAATCAGCATTTAACCGCTCACGTTCCCTCGTCTTAAAGTCAGCGAGTTTTTTGAATTGTTTTTTTGTTAGATGTCTGAAATAAGGTCTGTGGTTAACACCATCACACTTGTGAACTTTGAAGCTTCCATGTGTCTGAAGAAAGGCGGCTAAATGAGACGACAAAACGTCATCACGCCACACCGCGCCAAACACGGCTTTACAGTCTTGTTACGGTGGTGACATCAGGTCACCAAAGAGTAGTTTAGCAGACAGGTAGCCTAAAATTAGCTTTTTACTTCTGGTGATTGCATTTAGGTTTCAGTAATCACGAAGATTATCCTGCTGAACAAAACATTTGTTCACCACAGAGCTTATTTTCTGCAATAATCCAAAATCCAATGTAAAAATCCCCCCGGGCTTTTTGATGAGGGAACCAGTGCGATGCTAACTTTTGCGTCGGCCTACAGAGAAACAAATGCTGTTCAAACAAAGCTGTGAAACTGGTCACATTAACAAAACCACCCTCCACATTAAACCGCCTTAATCCGTCCACAAATATCATGGCTCAATACAAACTTCAAAAGTGGAAACAAATCAGTATTTATTTATAGAAATGTTCCAACAAGTTAATATTTTTATAAGTGATATTTGGGATAAAGATGGTTAAGATAGTGTCACACAGAGAGCTGACGTATAAGAGCAGGTCGCTTCAGTACGAGACTACAGTCGACTTCTCTCAGCCCTGCTGCGAACAACAGACGTTTTGACGTTGCCATGGATTTTAATTTATCAAATGATGACACCTAAAATTCAAATAAGTCTAAGGGAATGTAATACGAAGGTAGAGGTACTGTTGTAGGTTTAGATTAAAGCAGTAACTGTAATAAATAACAGAGACCGGTGCAGGTCACATCTGTGTCCCTCCTACAGTCTCTCCACCATCTGCAGCAGCTGATTCACTTGAGTCTCGTCTCTTGTATTTGTGTCCAACACTTGATGGCGGTGTCCACATCTGTCCATCACCCACTCCAGAGGCTCTCCGTTCTTCTTGATGTGCGTCTCCACCGTCCGTCCTCGCAGCTCCTCTCCGTACGTGAACAACACCACAGTGCTCCTCCACACATCACTCCCCAGTATGCTGAGGTACGTCTCCACAGCTCTCCTGTCCTTCTCCCTGAACGTGTCCACAGGCACAGCCAGCAGAAAGGACACTTTGCTCCTCGCAGGGCGGAGGGAGGGGCTCCGACTGATCTCCGTCCTGACCTGCTTGGGATTGGCCAGACCAAACAGACTCCACCCGGGCGTGTCCACCACTGTGACGGCCCACCCTGATACTTTCCCGTGGCCTGCGGAGCACCTGGTGGTCTTCATGTTGATCTCAAAGGTGTCACTGTCCAGGATCATGTTTCCTGCGGAGCTCTTCGCTGACTTCCTCCGTCCCAGCAGGACGAGACAAAGAGCAGGCCTCAGACCAGTCGGCTCAGCTGCTAACACTGTAATGGTTTTCATATTTTAGACTTAAACACAGTTTGTTCCAGGTGTTGCTGATTGTGGGTAACATTATAAATCTCTAATCAATCAAACCTACCTCTGGGTACACGCAGCTCTCCTGAGCTCATCTGCTTCCTCTGTCCGAGCCTCCCATCATGCACATCACACATCACTGTCATTTCTATCTCCTCTCGTCCTCCCTGCGGCCTCCTGTCCTCCTTCATGCTCACGTCTCGTCTCAGCAGCGTGTACATCCTGTCCTGGATCTCCCTCGGACGCCTGTTAGTCTGGATCATCTTCTGGATCTTCTCAAAGAGCTCAGTGAGCTGAGCCTGTGGCGCTCTGGGCTGGTTGGTCACCACATGGTACCTGTTCCCACATCGCTCCAGCAGCCAGTGAAGAGTCCGACCCTGCTGACGTACGTGCTCCTGGATCAACAGGCCTCCTGCAGCACAAACAACCTCACTGGTTCAGTTAAACCCCAACAGACGGAGAAGAAACATAATTTTTTGTAAGAGATAAGAGTCTACAGCTAAATGCTAACATTAGCATGCTAACATGATCACAGTGACGAAGCAGAAAATGGCGTCTCACAGCAGAGAGGGCGAGTGGTGATTCAAGGAGCTAAAGATTTGTGAGGGGTAACTGTGCAGTGTCTGCGCCCCTGCAGTGTGTCAGCTCTGCATAGTCCAAAGTTTTCTTAAAATCCCTTAAATTGTAAAGATACCTTGTTTATCTTTAAGTGTAATATAGGCTCCATTTTAAAGGTGCTGTACATGTTAGGAAGAAATAAAACTTCATAACCTGCAGAATTCTGATGGCGTACTTTTTTTAACCATCATTAACTTGTTCTTTACTGAAGTACCAAAAGTATTTATTATATTAAATGGAATTAAGCATTGGAAGTAAAAGGAAATATCAGACACTTAAAGACTTTTACTCAAGTAATATTCTAATAGGTGACTTATTATCTGGTAAGATATCTGCACTTTTACTCAAGTATGTCTTTCAGGTACTTCATCCATCCATTTTCATCCACTTATCCAGAGCTGGGTCACATAGGCATGGACGTCCCTCTCCCCAGCGTCGCTATCCAGCTCCTCCTGGAGGACCCCAAGGTGTTCCCAGGCCAGGTGAGATATATAATCCCTCCAGTGTGTTCTGGGTCTGCCCCGGGGCCTCCTACCAGTGGGACGCGCCCAGAACACCTCTAACAGGAGGCGCCCAGGAGGATCCTGATCAGATGTTGAACCACCTCAACTGACCCTGTGAACCTGGGAGCCATGTTGTCCAGGGCTAACAGCCCCTGGTAGGGTCTCCCAAGGCAACGTCCAGGGGGCGCCAGACTAAGAGCAATTCCAGAAGACCTTGATGACGGCATATTTGGACATGATGACGGCATTATCGACATACTCTGGGTGTGCCCCTGCTTGTCATCACAGTTTATAGTCTAACTGTGGATATTAATCATCAGCAGATAAAGCAAAGTATTTTTTTCTTGGATTATTCCATTTTAAGTCCCTAAAGGGGTGAAGATATCTGGCATTTCAGTATTTTAGAGGTTGTGGAACAAAAATAGAGGATGTGTTTTTTTTTCTGAGAACACGGGTGGACATCCAACAAATTAATTAACAAATGTACAAACACAAAAATAAATCAGACAGCATCAAGACAGAGACACATAACCAGAGAGCGCAGAGAGGAAACACATCACACAGTGATCATTAGTTTACCTAACTTGTCTCCGTGGGTGAAGAGGACCATCGCTCGCTGCCAGATGGGGGTTTGGAGCAGGCTGAGCTGGGCCTGCATGGCCCTCCACTCCTCTGGGCCGAAGGTGGAGGTGATGGGCAGCACCAGCAGGATGACGTCAGGCTCTGGGTGACACAGGGTCAGACCTCTGCAGAGCTCCTGGGACACTCTGTGTGGAGTGGTGGAGTGGGACAGCCACCCTGGGGTGTCCACCACGGTCACCTGGTGGATCAGATTTAGTCAGAGTAGAGACAAGATGTGAGGTTCAAATGCAAACTGTAAACTTGTACGTCCTCACTTGTCTTCCACAGGTGGTGCCGCTCTCTCTGCAGCTGCGGGTTGTTTTTCTGTGAAAGGCCGGTTTTCCCAGGATGGTGTTTCCTGCTGAGCTCTTCCCACTTTGTTTCTCACCCAGTAACAGCACGATCACCTGGGACAGGATCGACTCTGGACCTGACAAACATCATCATCGTTCATTCATACACACAACAACACAGCTGCCCACAATCCATTTAAACTGCTTAAAATAACTCACTGTAAAAAGCTGCCATGTCAGGGCTCCTGTTTGTTTATGATCCACAGTCAAAGCCTCCGTCTGAAATCTCTCTCCACAAGCTTCTTTTCTCGTGTGATTCCAGCTCTGCATTTACTTCTTGTTGTTGATTCAGTGTTTAATAAGTCCATAAATAGGCTGTAGCTTTGGCTGCACATGTCACAGGGCTGAGCCTGACCACATGATTACTTTAGTATTAGTTTCAAAGTTCACAACAGAGAAGTTCCTGAGAAAATGACTCATATCACACACACACATATGCCAAGGCAATAAAACACCAGGAGAAAACACACACACACACACACACACACACACAGCAGGGGCACTGTTTTGCCACACTTTCCAGGCTGAACAACATGTTTCTTTAAAACAGTGTGAAATAGGTTTTGAGGTACATTTTCTCTCATGTGGTGGGAGTGTCAGAGGTGTCACCCAATCAGCAGTGACATGTATATAAATACATGTGCAGTAGATCTTTACTTATTGTACGCACAGTTTTTGTTTATATTACACTTGCGAGGGAAACATGTTTCCATGCTAAAAAAAATTCCCTTTGAATTGAATTGAATTAAACCAAAGATACTAAAAGGCAGAGCGCTTGAGCCACCGTTTTCCTTTGAATTAATATTTCGCTGTTCGGTGATTGTAGAATTTGAAATTGAGATTAAACTCAGTCCCAGACAGTATAATATGAGGCAAAAAAGTTATATTATACTATGACTTTTTTGACATACTATACTATGACTTTTTTTACATACTATACTATGACTTTTTTGACATACTACACTATGACTTTTTCAACATACTATACTATGACTTTTTTTTACATACTACACTATGACTTTTTTTACATACTACATTATGACTTTTTTCGACATACTACACTATGACTTTTTTCGACATACTACACTATGACTTTTTTGACATACTACACTATGACTTTTTCGACATACTACACTATGACTTTTTTGACATACTACACTATGACTTTTTCGACACACTACATTATGACTTTTTTTTCATACTATACTATGACTTTTTTGACATACTACACTATAACTTTTTTTACATACTATACTATGACTTTTTTTTACATACTATACTATGACTTTTTTGACAAACTACACTATGACTTTTTTTACATACTATACTATGACTTTTTTTACATACTACATTATGACTTTTTTTACATACTACATTGACTTTTTTTTACATACTATACTATGACTTTTTTGACAAACTACACTATGACTTTTTTTACATACTATACTATGACGTTTTTTACATACTACATTATGACTTTTTTTACATACTACATTGACTTTTTTTACATACTATACTATGATTTTTTTTACATACTATACTATGACTTTTTTCGACATACTACATTATGACTTTTTTTACATACTACACTGACTTTTTCGACATACTATACTATGACTTTTTTTTACATACTATACTATGACTTTTTTTACATACTACACTATGACTTTTTTGACATGCTATACTATGACTTTTTTTACATACTACACTATGACTTTTTTTACATACTATGCTATGACTTTTTTGACATACTATACTATGACTTTTTTCGACATACTACATTATGACTTTTTTTACATACTACACTATGACTTTTTTTACATACTATACTATGACTTTTTTTACATACTATACTATGACTTTTTTTTACATACTATACTATGACTTTTTTTACATACTACACTATGACTTTTTTGACATACTAAACTATGACTTTTTTTACATACTACACTATGACTTTTTTGACATGCTATACTATGACTTTTTTTTACATACTACACTATGACTTTTTTTTACATACTATGCTATGACTTTTTTGACATACTATACTATGACTTTTTTCGACATACTACATTATGACTTTTTTTACATACTACACTATGACTTTTTTTACATACTATACTATGACTTTTTTTACATACTATACTATGACTTTTTTCGACATACTACATTATGACTTTTTTGACATACTATACTATGACTTTTTTTACATACTACACTATGACTTTTTTTACATACTATACTATGACTTTTTCAACATACTACACTATGACTTTTTTCGACATACTACACTATGACTTTTTTTACATACTACACTATGACTTTTTTTTACATACTATACTATGACTTTTTTTACATACTATACTATGACTTTTTTCGACATACTACATTATGACTTTTTTTACATACTACACTATGACTTTTTTTACATACTATACTATGACTTTTTTCGACATACTACATTATGACTTTTTTGACATGCTATACTATGACTTTTTTTACATACTACACTATGACTTTTTTTACATACTATACTATGACTTTTTCAACATACTACACTATGACTTTTTTCGACATACTACACTATGACTTTTGACATACTACACTATGACTTTTTCGACACACTACACTATGACTTTTTTTCATACTATACTATGACTTTTTTTCATACTACACTATAACTTTTTTTACATACTACACTATGACTTTTTTTACATACTATACTATGACTTTTTTGACAAACTACACTATGACTTTTTTTACATACTACACTATGACTTTTTTTACATACTATACTATGACTTTTTTTACAAACTACATTATGACTTTTTTTACATACTACATTATGACTTTTTTTACATACTATACTATGACTTTTTTTACATACTACATTATGACTTTTTTTACATACTATACTATGACTTTTTTTTACATACTATACTATGATTTTTTTGACATACTATACTATGACTTTTTTCGACATACTACATTATGACTTTTTTTACATACTACACTATGACTTTTTTTACATACTACACTATGACTTTTTTTACATACTATACTATGACTTTTTTGACATGCTATACTATGACTTTTTTTTACATACTACACTATGACTTTTTTTTACATACTATACTATGACTTTTTTGACATACTATACTATGACTTTTTTTTACATACTATACTATGACTTTTTTCGACATACTACATTATGACTTTTTTGACATGCTATACTATGACTTTTTTTACATACTATACTATGACTTTTTCAACATACTACACTATGACTTTTTTCAACATACTACACTATGACTTTTTTGACATGCTATACTATGACTTTTTTTTACACACTACACTATGACTTTTTTTACATACTATACTATGACTTTTTTTACATACTACACTATGACTTTTTCGACATACTACATTATGACTTTTTTGACATACTACATTATGACTTTTTCGACACACTACACTATGACTTTTTTGACATACTACACTATGACTTTTTTGACATACTACATTATGACTTTTTTTTCATACTATACTATGACTTTTTCGACACACTACACTATGACTTTTTTGACATACTACATTATGACTTTTTTTCATACTATACTATGACTTTTTTGACATACTACACTATAACTTTTTTCGACACACTACACTATGACTTTTTTGACATACTACATTATGACTTTTTTTGACATGCTATACTATGACTTTTATTAACATGCTATACCATGACTTTTTTGACATGCTATAATGCGACTTTTTTTAAATTACTATACTTTCACGTTTTCAACATACTATACAATGATTTTTTTTCAACATGCTATACTATGACTTTTTCGACATCCTATACTGTGAATTTTTTCGACACACTATACTATGACTTTTTTCAACATGCTATACTAAGACTTTTTCAACACACTATACTATGACTTTTTTCAACATGCTATACTATGACTTTTTTCAACATGCTATACTATGACTTTTTCCAACATACTATACTATGACTTTTTCAGCACACTATACTATGACTTTTTTCAACATGCTATACTTTGACTTTTTTCAACATGCTATACTATGACTTTTTCAACACACTATACTATGACTTTTTTCAACATGCTATACTATGACTTTTTTCAACATGCTATACTATGACTTTTTCCAACATACTATACTATGACGTTTTCAACATACTATACTATGACTTTTTTCAACATGCTATACTATGACTTTTTCAACATACTATGCTATGACTTTTTTCAACATACTATACTATGACTTTTTTCCACATACTACACTATGACTTTTTTCAACATGCTATACTATGGCTTTTTTCCACATACTACACTGACTTTTTTGACATACGATACTATGACTTTTTTCGACATACTATACTATGACTTTTTTTTTTACATACTACACTATGACTTTTTTCGCCATAGTATACTATGACTTTTTTCGACATACTACACTATGACTTTTTTCGCCATACTATACTATGACTTTTTTGACATACTATATTATCATAGTATAGTATGCCATAAAAAAAAATTATAGTATAGTATGCCATAAAAAAATGTTATAGTATAGTATGACCTAAAAAAAAAGTCATGGTACAGTTTGCCATTAAAAGATGTCATATTTCAGTGTGATGTGTGGAAAATCCTCTCCCCTTTCAAACCTCTCTCAACCTGGATCCCTGCTCTTTGGATAGGCGGAGCCTCAGAGCCTTAAACCTTTGAACACTAAGCAACTCTAAGTGGTTTCTTTCATAAAGAAAAAAGCTAGGGGAAATTTTTATTTATAATTATTATTATTAAAACATTTTGAAATTATGTCACAAATTCTAATTTTTAAGCACTTTTTCTTGGTCATTTACTTGTTTGGTTTCAACTTTTTATTTATTAGTGCACTGCTTATTGTATTTATTTATTTATCATATTTATTTTTATTTATTTAAATGTTCTTGTTTTTTATTTTCTCTTTTATTTATTTTTTGCTAATGTTTTGGGGTCATTTTGTCTTTCGTTGCTCATTGCCTTCTTCCCATGTTTTTAAAAGAAATCTAGCCCATTAACTCAGATTTCAAAGGGTAAAAGGGCAGTCAGATCACCCATGACAAACCCTCTGACAGCCAACACCTGTGCTGCATGTAGATGCTTCTTTCCTCCTATTGTTTGAAGTGTATGTATGAAATGTAATTTTTGTTTTGTTTAAATGCATTTATGTCAGCTTTAATAGTTCATGTTTCATTTGCTGTATAGATGTGTTTCATTGGTTGAAAATATTTGTCTTCATGTTTAAGTTAACACTGTGTTTGCTAGTTAAAATTGTGGACGATAATTGCTTTTGTTATTTATTTATTTATTGAAATAAGTAAATATGATGCCTAGATGATTGTCCTTTATTATTCCTTTTCCTCTGTTATCAGATCAACCAGTCAAACTGTCCGCACATTAAAGATTGAACTGGAACCTCAGCTTTGCTTTTTTGTCCTAACCAAAACTGAGATGCATGTAGGCCGGAATTAGTATGTTAAAAAAAACAAAGTCATAGTATAATATGTTGAAAAAGTCGAGTATAGCATGTCGAAAGAAATGAGTATAGTATGTAAAAAATTTAAGAAAAAGTCTTAGTATAGTATTTTGGAAAAAGTCATAGTATAGTATGACGAAAAAAGTCATGGTATATCATATTGAAAAAAGTCACAATATACTATGCCGAAAAAGCCATAGAGTAGCATGTAAAAAAAAAAAGTCATAGTATAGTGTGTTGGAAAAGTCATAATCTAGCATGTTGAAAAACTCATAGTATAGCATGTTGAAAAAAGTCATAGTATAGTAGGTTGAAAAAAGTCATAGTACAGCATGTTGAAAAAAGTCATAGTATAGTAGGTTGAAAAAAGTCATAGTATAGCATGTTGAAAAAAGTCATAGTGTAGTAGGTTGAAAAAGTCATAGTATAGTAGGTTGAAAAAGTCATAGTATAGCATGTTGAAAAAAGTCATAGTATAGCATGTTGAAAAAGTCATAGTATAGTAGGTTGAAAAAACTCGTAGTATAGCATGTTGAAAAAAGTCATAGTATAGTAGGTTGAAAAAAGTCACAGTATAGCATGTTGAAAAAAGTCATAGTATAGCATGTTGAAAAAGTCATAGTATAGCATGTTGAAAAAAGTCATAGTATAATAGGTTGAAAAAGTCATAGTATAGTATGTTTAAAAAAAAGTCATAGTATAGTATGTTCAAAAAAAGTCATAGTATAGCATGTTGAAAAAAGTCATAGTATAGCATGTTGAAAAAAGTCATATTATAGCATGTTAAAAAAAGTCATAGTATAGCATGTTGAAAAAGTCATAGTATAGCATGTTGATAAAAATCATAGTATAGCATACTGAAAAAGTGAAAGTATAGCATGTTTAAAAAAGTCATAGTATCGTATGTTAGAAAAACTCATAGTATAGTAGGTTGAAAAAAGTCATAGTATAGTATGTCGAAAAAAGTCATAGTATAGTATGTTGAAAAACGGAAAGTATAGTATGTTAAAAAAAAGTCATAGTATAGCATGTTGAAAAAAGTCATAGTACAGTATGTCAAAAAAAGTCATAGTATAGTAGGTTGAAAAAAGTCATGGTATAGCATGTTGAATAAAGTCATAGTATAGTATGTCGAAAAAAGTCATAGTATAGCATTTTGAAAAAAGTCATAGTATAGCATGTTGAAAAAGTCATATTATAGCAGGTTGAAAAAGTCATAGTATAGCATGTTGAAAAAATTCATAGTATAGTATGTCGAAAAAAGTCATAGTATAGTAGGTTGAAAAAAGTCATAGTATAGTATGTTGAAAAAGTCATTGTACAGCATGTTGAAAAAAGTCATAGTATAGTATGTTGAAAAAGTGAAAGTATAGTATTTAAAAAAAAAAAAAAAAGTCATATTATAGCATGTTGAAAAATGTCATAGTATAGCATGTCGGAAAAAGTCATAGTATAGTAGGTTGAAAAAAGTCTAAGTATAGTAGGTCAAAAAAGTCATAGTATAGCATGTTGAAAAAAATCATAGTATAGTATGTTGAAAAAACTCATAGTATAATATGTCGAAAAAAAGTCATAGTATAGCATGTCGAAAAAAGTCAAAGTATAGTATGTTGAAAAAAGTCATAGTATAGCATGTTGAAAAAAGTCATAGTATAGTATGTTGAAAAATGTCATAGTATAGTATGTCGAAAACAAGTCATAGTATAGTATGTCGAAAAAAGTCAAAGTATAGTATGTCGAAAAAAGTCATAGTATAGCATGTCGAAAAAAGTCATAGTATAGTATGTCGAAAAAAGTCATAGTATAGCATGTTGAAAAAAGTCATAGTATAGTAGGTTGAAAAAAGTCATAGTATAGTATGTCGAAAAAAGTCATAGTATAGCATGTTGGAAAAAAGTCATAGTATAGTAGGTTGAAAAAGTCATAGTATAGCTTTGAAAAAGTTAAAGTATAGTGTGTCGAAAAAAGTCACAGTGTAGGATGTTGAAAAAAGTCATAGTATAACATGTCAAAAAAGTCATAGTATAGTATGTTGAAAAAAGTCATAGTATAGTAGGTTGAAAAAGTCATAGTATAGTATGTCGAAAAAAGTCATAGTATAGTATGTCGAAAAAAGTCATAGTATAGCATGTTGGAAAAAATTCATAGTATCATAGGTTGAAAAAGTCATAGTATAGCATGTTGAAAAAAGTCATAGTATAGCATGTTGGAAAAAAGTCATAGTATAGTAGGTTGAAAAAGTCATAGTATAGTATGTCGAAAAAAGTCATAGTATAGCATGTTGAAAAAAGTCATAGTATAGCATGTTGAAAAAAGTCAAAGTATGGTTTGTTGAAAAAAGTGAAAGTATAGTATGTTAAAAAAAAAAGTCACAGTATAGGATATTGAAAAAAAATCATAGTATAGTATGTCGAAAAAAGTCATGGTATAGTATGTCGAAAAAGTCGTAGTATAGTATGTCGAAAAAAGTCATAGTATAGCATGTTGAAAAAAGTCATAGTATAGCATGTCGAAAAAAGTCATAGTATAGCATGTTGAAAAAAGTCATAGTATAGCATGTTGAAAAAAGTCATAGTATAGCATGTCGAAAAAAGTCATAGTATAGCATGTTGAAAAAAGTCATAGTATAGTATGTCAAAAAAGTCATAGTATAGTATGTCGAAAAAAGTCATAGTATAGCATGTCGAAAAAAGTCATAGTATAGCATGTTTAAAAAGTCATAGTATAATAGGTTGAAAAAGTTATAGTATAGTATGTCAAAAAAGTCATAGTATAGTATGTCGAAAAAAGTCATAGTATAGCATGTTGAAAAAAGTCATAGTATAGCATGTTGAAAAAAGTCAAAGTATGGTTTGTTGAAAAAAGTGAAAGTACAGTAATTTTAAAAAAAAGTCACAGTATAGGATATTGAAAAAATTCATAGTATAGTATGTTGAAAAAAGTCATAGTATAGTAGGTTGAAAAAGTCATAGTATAGCATGTTGAAAAAAGTCATAGTATAGTGTGTCAAAAAAGTCATAGTATAGTAGGTTGAAAAAGTCATAGTATAGTATGTCGAAAAAAGTCATAGTATAGTATGTCGAAAAAAGTCATAGTATAGCATGTCGAAAAAAGTCATAGTATAGCATGTTGGACAAAAGTCATAGTATAGTAGGTTGAAAAAGTCATAGTATAGTATGTCAAAAAAGTCATAGTATAGTATGTTGAAAAAAGTCAAAGTATAGCATGTTGAAAAAAGTCATAGTATAGTATGTCAAAAAAGTCATAGTATAGCATGTCGAAAAAAGTCATAGTATAGCATGTTTAAAAAGTCATAGTATAGTATGTTGAAAAAGTGAAAGTATAGTATGTTAAAAAAAAAAGTCATAGTATAGTATGTCGACAAAAAGTCATAGTATAGTATGTCGAAAAAAGTCACAGTATGATATGTCTAAAAAGTCATAGTTTAGTATGTCGAAGAAAGTCATAGTATAGCATGTTGAAAAAACTCATAGTATAGTATGTCAAAAAAGTCATAGTATAGCATGTTGAAAAAGTCATAGTATAGTATGTCAAAAAAGTCATAGTATAGTATGTCGAAAAAAGTCATAGTATAGCATGTTGAAAAAAGTCATAGTATAGCATGTTGAAAAAAGTCAAAGTATGGTTTGTTGAAAAAAGTTAAAGTACAGTAAGTTAAAAAAAAGTCACAGTATAGGATATTGAAAAAATTCATAGTATAGTATGTCGAAAAAAGTCATAGTATAGCATGTTGAAAAAAGTCATAGTATAATAGGTTGAAAAAGTTATAGTATAGTATGTCAAAAAAGTCATAGTATAGTATGTCGAAAAAAGTCATAGTATAGCATGTTGAAAAAAGTCATAGTATAGCATGTTGAAAAAAGTCAAAGTATGGTTTGTTGAAAAAAGTGAAAGTACAGTAATTTAAAAAAAATCACAGTATAGGATATTGAAAAAATTCATAGTATAGTATGTTGAAAAAAGTCATAGTATAGTAGGTTGAAAAAGTCATAGTATAGCATGTCAAAAAAGTCATAGTATAGTAGGTTGAAAAAGTCATAGTATAGTATGTCGAAAAAAGTCATAGTATAGTATGTCGAAAAAAGTCATAGTATAGCATGTCGAAAAAAGTCATAGTATAGCATGTCGAAAAAAGTCATAGTATAGTATGTCAAAAAAGTCATAGTATAGTAGGTTGAAAAAGTCATAGTATAGTATGTCGAAAAAAGTCATAGTATAGTATGTCGAAAAAAGTCATAGTATAGCATGTTCGAAAAAAGTCATAGTATAGCATGTTGGACAAAAGTCATAGTATAGTAGGTTGAAAAAGTCATAGTATAGTATGTCAAAAAAGTCATAGTATAGTATGTTGAAAAAAGTCAAAGTATAGCATGTTGAAAAAAGTCATAGTATAGTATGTCAAAAAAGTCACAGTATAGTATGTCGAAAAAAGTCAAAGTATAGCATGTTGAAAAAAGTCATAGTATAGTATGTCAAAAAAGTCATAGTATAGCATGTCGAAAAAAGTCATAGTATAGCATGTTTAAAAAGTCATAGTATAGTATGTTGAAAAAGTGAAAGTATAGTATGTTAAAAAAAAGTCATAGTATAGTATGTCGACAAAAAGTCATAGTATAGTATGTCGAAAAAAGTCACAGTATGATATGTCTAAAAAGTCATAGTTTAGTATGTCGAAGAAAGTCATAGTATAGCATGTTGAAAAAACTCATAGTATAGTATGTCAAAAAAGTCATTGTATAGCATGTTGAAAAAAGTCATAGTATAGTATGTTGAAAAAAGTCATAGTATAGCATGTTGAAAAAAGTCATAGTATAGCATGTTGGAAAAAAGTCATAGTATAGTAGGTTGAAAAAGTCATAGTATAGTATGTCAAAAAAGTCATAGTATAGTATGTCGAAAAAAGTCATAGTATAGCATGTTGAAAAAAGTCATAGTATAGCATGTTGAAAAAAGTCAAAGTATGGTTTGTTGAAAAAAGTGAACGTACAGTAAGTTAAAAAAAAGTCACAGTATAGGATATTGAAAAAATTCATAGTATAGTATGTCGAAAAAAGTCATAGTATAGCATGTTGAAAAAAGTCATAGTATAATAGGTTGAAAAAGTTATAGTATAGTATGTCAAAAAAGTCATAGTATAGTATGTCGAAAAAAGTCATAGTATAGCATGTTGAAAAAAGTCAAAGTATGGTTTGTTGAAAAAAGTGAAAGTACAGTAATTTAAAAAAAATCACAGTATAGGATATTGAAAAAATTCATAGTATAGTATGTTGAAAAAAGTCATAGTATAGTAGGTTGAAAAAGTCATAGTATAGCATGTTGAAAAAAGTCATAGTATAGTATGTCAAAAAAGTCATAGTATAGTAGGTTGAAAAAGTCATAGTATAGTATGTCGAAAAAAGTCATAGTATAGTATGTCGAAAAAAGTCATAGTATAGCATGTTGGACAAAAGTCATAGTATAGTAGTTGAAAAAGTCATAGTATAGTATGTTGAAAAAAGTCATAGTATAGTATGTTGAAAAAAGTCAAAGTATAGCATGTTGAAAAAAGTCATAGTATAGTATGTCAAAAAAGTCATAGTATAGTAGGTTGAAAAAGTCATAGTATAGTATGTCGAAAAAAGTCATAGTATAGTATGTCGAAAAAAGTCATAGTATAGCATGTCGAAAAAAGTCATAGT
Organism: Cephalopholis sonnerati; assembly: GCA_019142605.1. NCBI lineage: Eukaryota > Metazoa > Chordata > Actinopteri > Perciformes > Serranidae > Cephalopholis > Cephalopholis sonnerati. Next base: position 7,237,144 of record JAGQAX010000013.1, on the reverse strand, counting down.
ATAGCATGTTGGACAAAAGTCATAGTATAGTAGGTTGAAAAAGTCATAGTATAGTATGTCAAAAAAGTCATAGTATAGTATGTTGAAAAAAGTCAAAGTATAGCATGTTGAAAAAAGTCATAGTATAGTATGTCAAAAAAGTCATAGTATAGTATGTTGAAAAAAGTCAAAGTATAGCATGTTGAAAAAAGTCATAGTATAGTATGTCAAAAAAGTCACAGTATAGTATGTCGAAAAAAGTCATAGTATAGCATGTTGAAAAAAGTCATAGTATAGCATGTTGGAAAAAAGTCATAGTATAATGGGTTGAAAAAGTCATAGTATAGTATGTTGAAAAAAGTCATAGTATAGCATGTTGAAAAAAGTCATAGTATAGCATGTTGAAAAAAGTCATAGTATGGTTTGTTGAAAAAAGTGAAAGTATAGTATGTTAAAAAAAAAAGTCACAGTATAGGATATTGAAAAAAAATCATAGTATAGTATGTCGAAAAAAGTCATGGTATAGTATGTCAAAAAAGTCGTAGTATAGTATGTCGAAAAAAGTCATAGTATAGCATGTTGAAAAAAGTCATAGTATAGCATGTCGAAAAAAGTCATAGTATAGCATGTTGGAAAAAAGTCATAGTATAGTAGGTTGAAAAAGTCATAGTATAGTATGTCAAAAAAGTCATAGTATAGTATGTCGAAAAAAGTCATAGTATAGCATGTCGAAAAAAGTCATAGTATAGCATGTTTAAAAAGTCATAGTATAATAGGTTGAAAAAGTTATAGTATAGTATGTCAAAAAAGTCATAGTATAGTATGTCGAAAAAAGTCATAGTATAGCATGTTGAAAAAAGTCATAGTATAGCATGTTGAAAAAAGTCAAAGTATGGTTTGTTGAAAAAAGTGAAAGTACAGTAATTTAAAAAAAAAGTCACAGTATAGGATATTGAAAAAATTCATAGTATAGTATGTTGAAAAAAGTCATAGTATAGTAGGTTGAAAAAGTCATAGTATAGCATGTTGAAAAAAGTCATAGTATAGTGTGTCAAAAAAGTCATAGTATAGTAGGTTGAAAAAGTCATAGTATAGTATGTCGAAAAAAGTCATAGTATAGTATGTCGAAAAAAGTCATAGTATAGCATGTCGAAAAAAGTCATAGTATAGCATGTTGGACAAAAGTCATAGTATAGTAGGTTGAAAAAGTCATAGTATAGTATGTCAAAAAAGTCATAGTATAGTATGTTGAAAAAAGTCAAAGTATAGCATGTTGAAAAAAGTCATAGTATAGTATGTCAAAAAAGTCATAGTATAGCATGTCGAAAAAAGTCATAGTATAGCATGTTTAAAAAGTCATAGTATAGTATGTTGAAAAAGTGAAAGTATAGTATGTTAAAAAAAAAAGTCATAGTATAGTATGTCGACAAAAAGTCATAGTATAGTATGTCGAAAAAAGTCACAGTATGATATGTCTAAAAAGTCATAGTTTAGTATGTCGAAGAAAGTCATAGTATAGCATGTTGAAAAAACTCATAGTATAGTATGTCAAAAAAGTCATAGTATAGCATGTTGAAAAAAGTCATAGTATAGTATGTTGAAAAAAGTCATAGTATAGCATGTTGAAAAAAGTCATAGTATAGCATGTTGGAAAAAAGTCATAGTATAGTAGGTTGAAAAAGTCATAGTATAGTATGTCAAAAAAGTCATAGTATAGTATGTCGAAAAAAGTCATAGTATAGCATGTTGAAAAAAGTCATAGTATAGCATGTTGAAAAAAGTCAAAGTATGGTTTGTTGAAAAAAGTGAAAGTACAGTAAGTTAAAAAAAAGTCACAGTATAGGATATTGAAAAAATTCATAGTATAGTATGTCGAAAAAAGTCATAGTATAGCATGTTGAAAAAAGTCATAGTATAATAGGTTGAAAAAGTTATAGTATAGTATGTCAAAAAAGTCATAGTATAGTATGTCGAAAAAAGTCATAGTATAGCATGTTGAAAAAAGTCATAGTATAGCATGTTGAAAAAAGTCAAAGTATGGTTTGTTGAAAAAAGTGAAAGTACAGTAATTTAAAAAAAATCACAGTATAGGATATTGAAAAAATTCATAGTATAGTATGTTGAAAAAAGTCATAGTATAGTAGGTTGAAAAAGTCATAGTATAGCATGTCAAAAAAGTCATAGTATAGTAGGTTGAAAAAGTCATAGTATAGTATGTCGAAAAAAGTCATAGTATAGTATGTCGAAAAAAGTCATAGTATAGCATGTCGAAAAAAGTCATAGTATAGCATGTTGGACAAAAGTCATAGTATAGTAGGTTGAAAAAGTCATAGTATAGTATGTCAAAAAAGTCATAGTATAGTATGTTGAAAAAAGTCAAAGTATAGCATGTTGAAAAAAGTCATAGTATAGTATGTCAAAAAAGTCACAGTATAGTATGTCGAAAAAAGTCAAAGTATAGCATGTTGAAAAAAGTCATAGTATAGTATGTCAAAAAAGTCATAGTATAGCATGTCGAAAAAAGTCATAGTATAGCATGTTTAAAAAGTCATAGTATAGTATGTTGAAAAAGTGAAAGTATAGTATGTTAAAAAAAAGTCATAGTATAGTATGTCGACAAAAAGTCATAGTATAGTATGTCGAAAAAAGTCACAGTATGATATGTCTAAAAAGTCATAGTTTAGTATGTCGAAGAAAGTCATAGTATAGCATGTTGAAAAAACTCATAGTATAGTATGTCAAAAAAGTCATTGTATAGCATGTTGAAAAAAGTCATAGTATAGTATGTTGAAAAAAGTCATAGTATAGCATGTTGAAAAAAGTCATAGTATAGCATGTTGGAAAAAAGTCATAGTATAGTAGGTTGAAAAAGTCATAGTATAGTATGTCAAAAAAGTCATAGTATAGTATGTCGAAAAAAGTCATAGTATAGCATGTTGAAAAAAGTCATAGTATAGCATGTTGAAAAAAGTCAAAGTATGGTTTGTTGAAAAAAGTGAACGTACAGTAAGTTAAAAAAAAGTCACAGTATAGGATATTGAAAAAATTCATAGTATAGTATGTCGAAAAAAGTCATAGTATAGCATGTTGAAAAAAGTCATAGTATAGCATGTTGGAAAAAAGTCATAGTATAGCATGTTGAAAAAAGTCATAGTATGGTTTGTTGAAAAAAGTGAAAGTATAGTATGTTAAAAAAAAGTTACAGTATAGTACGTCATTAAAATTATAATATAGTATATCATAAAACAGTCATAGTATCCTGTAAAAAAAAAAAAACAGTGTAGTACGATGTAAAAAAGTATAGTGGTAGTGTAATTGTATAGCAGCAGATCATACGTTCATCAGATCATCACGTTGAAGCTGTTAGCTCTGAGGATTTTTGTCTTCGGTAGTGAAGAGGATTTGGAAACCTGTTGTCAAACCGTCAAACTCAGCAGCGCTGATCAAATATGAATCAAGATTCTGTCACTGCACTGCCTGTTTCTGACCTTAAATGTTTTCAGAAACATATTTTAGTGTACTGTTTAGCTGTGAAATGAGAAAGTCTTTTCAAGGTTCTTTCATCACTGCAGCTCAGCAGCAGTCACCTGAAGTGTTCAGGTTTTGTTTGTTCAAATGTGAGGACAAAGATCGAACACCTGAACCTCTGAATGAATTCCTCTGTGTGCCGCTAAACTCATCCGCCCAGCTGAGATCTGACTTCCTGTAACATCTGCACCTGCACGCTGACTGCAGTGAAATCAGCCCTGATGTAAAAATATAGAGTTAATAAAGATAAATAAAGAATTGTTGTGGACTATTGTTCTAGTTCAGCAGAATGCGTGTCACTAAGTGAAACAACACCAGTAAATCAGTCTGATAACATGAACGTCATCATGGTTAATTAACGTTTCTCTACATGAGGATCAGGTCCAGTGTGATGTGGGAGCCTTCAGGCTGTCAGCCTAAAGACCTAATTATGTCTGCAGGACCTTTTCATTGCATCAGATCAACACTCTGAGGCCGCAAAGCTCGGACTGCAGAAATAGGCCACGTACGGATAATGGAGCAGCAGGAAGTAGGCCAGGCCGCGGCCCCCACATAATGATTACAGAGCGATCCATCAAAAGAAAATGGTGTGTGTGTCTCTGCGGTGCCGAGCTGATAAGAGAGACGGTGAAGATGAATTATATCACTGACTCTACTGGGGGCAGTGCCAAAAATCTGGCAGCTAAATGATACTTTCAGGCAGAAGTAGACGTTTATGAATTTACACAGGGCTGAAAACAGAGTTACAATTATTATTATTCACAGTTATATGCATGTAAATAGTTTAATTCCCTGCTGCAGTAGCAACGGCCCCTCAGACATATGGATTAAAAAGAATGGGAACTTCTGAAGATGGAGCAGATGGCACATGTACTTCAAAAACACCTATCGCTGAAGAAGATCCACATCAGAGGTTATTTTATGCATCCTTCACTCTCTAAAGCACTCGGATACAATCTCTAATAAGAGACACTTATTCTGCTCCATGTTATTTCAGTTTAGCTTTTATTATCTGTGTCACTAAAAGTATTTGGTCTCTTTAATGTTTTATGTTTTTGTAGCTGGAAAATGGATGAAAAAAATATGCTCAAATGAAAAACACATAGGGAGGGAGGGAGCTGAGCCTGTAGGCGAAGCTTTGGATTTACTGGTTCATCTCCGTCCCAACCCTCACCTATGGTCATGAGCTCTGGGTAGTGACTGAAAGAATGAGATCATGGACACAAGCAGTTGAAATGAGTTTCCTCTGTGGGGTGTCTGGGCTCAGCCTTAGAGATAGGGGGAGGAGCTCGGACATCTGGAGGGAACTCGGAGTAGAGCTGCTGCTCCTTCATGTTGAGGTGGTTCAACATCTGATCAGGATCCTCCTGGGCGCCTCCTGTTAGAGGTGTTCTGGGCACGTCCCACTGGTAGGAGGCCCCGGGGCAGACCCAGGACACACTGGAGGGATTATATATCTCATCTGGCCTGGGAACACCTCGGGGTCCTCCAGGAGGAGCTGGAAAGTGTTGCTGGGGAGAGGGACTGGAGTACTTTGCTCAGCCTGCTGCTCCCTCGACGCAGCCCTGAATAAACGGTTGAAAATGGATATAGTAAAACTACGTCACTCAGCTTGTGTTGCTCAAAGCGCCAAAAAATAGATTTGAAAAACTCAACATCGATGTCTCTTTGCAGGAGTCACTTACTCAAGATAATCCACAGACCTGGTTGTGAGCAGTTTCATGTAGGAACTACTTTCTGTTGACCAAACTAAACCTGCCGGCTGTATCACCGTACAGCAGGAAGCGTGCATCTCCGGGGCGTTTTCAGGATTTGAGAATGCTATTCAGTGCTCTCTGAAACCTTGTTAACCCTCACAAACACGTTACACTGCATGAAAGGTTATCTACAGAAGATTATTTAAAACATTTCATTAAACAAAAAAGAAAAACAATCCACGAGGTTTCCAAGACTTTCAATGACTCTGACTTGTTCCATTAAATTTTTCAGGCCTGGAAAATGTGATTTCCAGGTTGTCCATGACCGTAGGAACCCTGTTTATACTTCTACTCCTCTACATCTCAGAGGGACATATTGCACTTCTCACTGCATTACATTTATCTGTCTGCTTTAGTTACTTTGAGAACTTAGATTATTGATACACAATATAATCAGCTAATAACTGACGATGTATTATTATAGATTAATCTGCCCAGCAGTATATGAAGCGTTAAAATGAGCGCCACCTTCACCAGCTGCCACATTAAAGTGATTATTGGTGCACTCTCTTTTTACATGATCACACAAAACATGCTACCAGTGACACAAAGGACCTGAAACTTGTGTTCATGATCTACGACATCATTTTATATCGAAGGCTTTATGAACGAAATGACACAGTATCAGATCCTTTTTTTTAAAATTAGGCCTAATATTATGTTTTAAAATATATGTGTACAGCCTGTTTGGATCAGGGGGAAACATAAATCATTCAGGGCTGAAGCCACGGACAACAAGGCCTAACAATGCCTCTGGTGCATCTACTGCTAGCTCACCTAGCACCACTGCGCTAGCTAACGTTATAGCGTCACTGTTTTGTGCTGCGCTCAGACGTCCTTCACGAGTATTTAAAGCTTTGGATCCTGGGCAAATTTCTTTTGAAAATGTGGGGAAAAGGCAATTAGCAATTTGGCAAGAAATGATCTGCAGGAAGTTAGTAGGTTTGTAAATTATTTTAAAAATTATAATAAAATTAAAAAATAATAATAATTATAATATTCATATTTAAAAATGTGCACAGAATGTATTTATTATTTTAAAAATTATGTTACCCTTTTTAAAAAAATATTTTAAGCACTTTTTTCAGGTCATATCTTTGTTTGTTTTTGTTTTTTTTTTATTTTTCTTTCTTTTTCTTGCTAATTTTTTAAGGTAATTTTTTCTGTAACTTTTTGTTCTAATTTCTTGCAATTTTTTTTTTGCCATTTCTTCTTTCGTTGCTCGCTGCCTGCTTCCCATGTTTTTGAAAGGAATCAAACCACTTGGCTCAGGTTTCAAAGGGGCAGTGTTTACATGTCGCACCTCCATGAGTCCACGAGTATATCCACACTTCCTTCTGAGCGGTGAAACGGCTGACCAGTTTCTTGTTTAAGTCTTCATGTACTCATCTGTCACCGTGTGTGAACAAAACCTGCATTGTCTTCATCATTAAAGCTAAAGAGAAACAAACACTCGAGGTAAACCCACTGTTTTGTTAAGTTTTATTCATATATATATATATATATTTATATACTCATGTGTTTGACTGCCACTGTTAAAAAGTGTGACTCATCACATTTTCACCTGTAAGCATAAATAATAACTTTTTTTTCTCTCTTGAAACCTGGGAAATAAACCAACTGAAAACAGTTATGGGTCATTTTCAGCACCATTGAATAAGTACATTCTCTATATTGCATCAGGATATAAAAATATACAGATATAGTGTTTTTTTCTTCGTTAAAACATTCTTTCCGTGTTGTTCAATGGCATGAAACAAGAGAGGAAGAAAAGACCTCATACTGACGATGAGGATTGTTACTTGTTATTATCGTCTGTGTTCTTCGTCCTCAGCAGAGCCGCTCTGCTCCGTCCGCTCGCCCCTTCACAGCACTTTTAAAACATCAGTAGCAGCCACACGTGGGAGAAACAAATTAAATAAAACACAAGTTAGAGGGTCGTCCTCTCAAACATGTAACGCTCACAGTGCCACCGGCCTCCCAACCACCGCCGGAGAAAGAGAGAGTGATGAAGACGCCGACAGAGACACGGGAGTGTTGTGGTGCAGTGGGAGGGAACGCCGTGAACACGAAGCAGGCCGGTGGGCTGCGGGCTCCTCGTAACCACGACCAGTCCGTTACAGTCACACTCTAAGCACAATTCATCCACAGTCCAAAGTGGTGCTGATGATGATGATGATGCTCGAGGCGCTGGGGTGATAAGCCCCGCCCCCGACAAACATAAAAACAATATAAATTCAAAGCAGAAAAAAAGGTCAAAAATTGCAACATGTGAGTTTCAATGGTTCGAGGCAAACGAGAAGATCGAGAAGAAGCGAAGGCGCGGTCAGGATGAGAGTTCGGTTTGCAGTGCATAGAGAGGGACAGATTCACCGGTTGGTCGGTCAGGTGGGATTATTGCCCTGTGTCAGCCTCGCACACTCACACACACATGCACACACACGCACAAACACACACACACACACACACACACACACACAGTAAACACACACCTCCACCCAGAATGAGCAAGACACGAGTAGAGACAGAGAGGAGGACAGCAGGGCTGGTGGATCAGGTTCCTGTGGTTTCCAGAGTGTTCCCCTCTCTGCGGAGAGAAGCAGCCTCCAGGCTGGTGGGGGTGTGTGTGTGTGTCTTCGTGTGAGTGTGTGTGATATATGTCCAAATACAAGTCCAAAACAGGCCCGGCTCCACCAACACTCTTGTTTTTTCCATCCGTCTGTCCGTCAGTCAGAGTGGTGCTGTGGCCCGCCGTCCTCGAGGAGGCTTCACATCCGTGAGGAGGAAGCCAGCTCGTAGAACAAGACGTAGGCGTCGCTGCTGCGCACTTGGCTGGAGGACATTGGCGTTACTCTGGAAAGAAAGAGAGGGGAGAGAGGTCACACGGTGAGAAACGAGAGTGTTGAGGTGAAGACAAAGGCCAGTTTATAACTGGTATCAACAGTGATTTTGGTTGTAAACGACCACCAAGACACAGTGTGATCAGATCCCTCACACCACTCACTGGTCTGAGACACATTTGAGCACATACAGTATGTTTTGTAGTTTAAACATTAAGGAGGTACACTTGGTTGAGATGGGGTTTGTGTATCTAATATCTAAGACTGTTGTTTATTTATCTTTATTAATGGTTGTAAGCAAGTTTGGGACAGTTGTTGACATGTTTAAATGAGACATGAGCACTGAGGGGGGGTCGGATTATATAAGTGTTAGTACCAAATTTGAAGAAACTCCCTCAAGGTCTTCTTAAGATAACGGGTTCACGAGAAAGAGAGGTTGCAAGGTCACAGTCACCTTGACCTTTGACCACCAAAATCTAATCAGTTCATTGTTGAGTCAGAGTGAAAATTTGAAAAAATTCCCTCAAGGCATCCTTGAGATATCGTGAGAGATGGGTGCCAAAACCCGGTACTAATGGAGATCCAGGGCTAAATTATCAAAGAGCGCAGTATTGATCAGCTCTGACGTTATCGGTTCTTTTATCGGTACTGAACACAGTGAATCACATCAGCAGAGAACTTCAATTTCTATTCTTGCACAAAATACATAAATTCAAGCACTTTCAATGACCCATGCAGATTTATGTCTATATTCAAGTACTTTTTAAGACCGTGATTTTTCCCCTCAAACTTTCAAGGACTTCAAGGACCTATAGGAGCCCTGGGATTGGTTTGTGTTTCTGTTTTGAACCACAGTGCGGTCGTGGTAATTAATCTGATCAGGTCACTGATGACAGACTGTGTTATGATGTGTTTATATTTCACTAATTCATAACAGCTCTGCAGTAAATGTTCCTCTGCATTCAGTTTTTCCAGTCGTCCCATTAATGAGTAATAATCGTCTGAATTAATTTGAGCAGGGTTCATTTGTTTGTTTATATTGTGTGTTTATATGATCAGCTGTGTGTGAGCTGATTTACAGCAGCTACATGTTGTTTATGACACGGCTCAGTAATAAATCAAACAGCTGTATAATTAGTCCACAGTGTAAATGTTTTGAACAAGCAGCATTTTCTGATATCAATAATTAAATACACTCGGACACAAGCTGTTTAATCACCAACACGACGAAATGCTCCACAGTCTGTGATCAGTGACGGTTTCTGGGTGGACTGGAGGCAGCTGGTCCGACTTCAGAGCCAGAGAGTGGAGATTAGACTCTGATGACATCAGCATGAATCAAATCTTAATTTAGAAAGTTGTATTTTTGTGTTGGAGGAAGTTGGATTATACTACCAGCTGTAATAAAGTCACTGATTTCAGATCAGTTTTGAATGGTTATCCCCAACAAGTGTTTTCCCCACACAGTTTTACCCGCGAGTTTTCAAAACTTTTCTACTTTTCCAAATAAATTCCCCCATTTCTATGACTTTATTTTAGTATTTTAGGATAAGTAGGCCTCTGTAACACAGCCGTACATTGATACACACGCACTTCCCAGGCATTTGTGGATATGCAAACTGCTAGTGTTTACGCAAGCTACACAACTAGCTGCATACACCAACAGCCTTCGTACGGGTACATCCTAAGACGTCAATATGTTTTCACATCATCACATGTTTTGTTATTTTAATGATATTTTAAATCATAGCCAAAGCACTGTATATTCAAAACCTGGAAAAACATTTTTCTAATTTCCCAGCTTTTCAAGGATTTTCATGACCCTGGGAACCCTGATGTCTAAACTGATGATGACGGGTGTTCAAACCTACCTGGAGTCATTAAACGTGTACCATTCTCCCGAGCTGGGGTTGCGACAGTAGGCTGTGTAGTGGCCGCCCATGGTGGTGCCTGAGTGGTTGGACACTGCGTACAGGTTGTACACTGCGTTTACTGGAAGAGGACACAAACAAAAACAAACTTGCATTGACTCGCCTGTTTCTAACAAACATCTGGTTTATTCTCCAGAGCTGTTTCATTACCAGTAGAGAGACCTGAACAGTTTTTAAATGAAATATCTCCACTGACAGTGAAGGCAGATATTTTTCAGATGTTGTCTGAAACTTTTTCTAAAGCTCGGTGAAACAGACCTGGGGCCAGCTGCACAAAGCACCTTAAGTTTGCTCCTTCAGTGTGACACTTACATGAAATACCGCACCATTGCTCATTGGAAAGATCCCGTTTAAAAAATTCACAGAGCAGTCATTAATCATAAACGGGCTGGACGAGCGCAGCTTTGCAGAGCTGAGTGATCCTAAACCAGATGGTCGCAATCGTAAACAACCGTAAAATTTGAAGTGAAAAATCATTTGCTTGTCATTAAGGGTGTTCATCAGGTTGTCCTGGTCATGAATCGGTCTTTTTGAGATGCCTTGATTTTTCCCATTTATCTCCATAAACTGAGACATGTTGTTGTTAAGATGGAGTCAGAGGTGCGTCATGTTTTTGTCCTTACTTTGGTTACGAAGGTTCTTTGTGCAACGGTTTAACAGACTTTAAACAATTAGTTACGTATAAGACAAAGATAAGGAGAAAAACTTAAATCCTTAAGGTAACGTTTAAAGAAAACCTTAAGAAGACTTGTGCCACCGATTTTTTTTCAAAGAAACCTTAACTTGGACTTTAAGGAAAATCTTTAGCTAAGGTGCGTTGTGGGTCTTAGAGTCAGTACTCACTGCTGTTTTCAGAGGCAAACTCCCGCAGGTCGAGATCCTTCATGGGGAAGTTCACAAAGGTGGACAGTTTGCTGGTTCTGCGTGCCTCAGAGAAGCGTTTCAAGTCTGGACAGCAGGGGGAGTCAAGGGACAACTGCTCTGCGTGTACGGTACCTTCAGATACACTTTGTACAACTCAAAACATTAATTACTGACTTTTTCCACAGGTCTGATAAAACTCAATAATTCTTGATTTGCAGTCAACTGTTGTGTGACATTATTCATACACACTATCCACTGATACCGTCACGCTCTCCCAGCTCACTGTGTGTAACACATCAGTATCAGACACTTATCACCAGAGTAAAGGATACGAAGCACTAAGATCTTGGGGAACTTCTGTATTGTGAACTTCTTAGTGCATCTCCTCCTGGCTTTACACCTGTAGCACGTCTGTGGAGAAGAAACAGTTTGTTCACCTCGCTGTTTGCAGACAGACATGACTTTAATGCTGCAGCTGGTGAAGGTGGAGCAAGGCCACAAAACTATTCTTTAATACAGTCCCTGAGTAAATATACTTTGCTCCACCACCCTTCTGTGGGTCCCTGGACACTCACCGGCTTCTCGTCCCCGTCGAGGACATCTTCTTTGGTGAAGAGCCGCATGCAGTCCATCAGACTCACCTCACCGTAGCCCTTCTGAGCACAAACATAGACGCATTGACATTAGCATGCGCGACATCAACCACACACACACACACAAAGCAAAGCACAAACAGAGACAGGGAGGGAAACACAAAGCTCATGTCAGGAGATGAATTAAAACACAACCACAGAGAGAGAGAGAAAGTCACCTCTGCACCGCTCAGTGTGCTGACGTGTGTCTGTTGACCTTCTGGGACTTGTTATGCAAGGCTGACCAACATCCACCTGTCTATGTTACATCTGTACGTGTGTGTGTGTGTACGTGTGTGTGTGTGTGTGTGTGTGTGTGTGTGTGTGTGTGTGCATGTGTGTGTGTGTGTGTGTGTGTGTGTGTGTGTGTGTGTGTGTGTGTGTGTGTGTGTGTTTTCTAACCTTGGCGATCGGTAGAGAGAGATCCCAGAAGGGGTCGAAGACGGTGGAGCAGAAACCACAGTGGCTGCAGGTGAGAGAGCTCTTCAACTGCCCTACAAACAGGTCTGGAGGAGCAGGAAGAAGGATGACGTGGAAATAAATAAATAAATAAATAAACATGACGCTGATCACTGGCTCAACACGTTTAGTATTAAAAATATCAATATATCAGTTTCTAAAACCAAAAGTCAAATGTACTTACCGACAATCTTACTGTCTTCCCTCTCCAGATATTTACTCCACATCTTCTTCCCTTTCTCTTCATCCCTGAACATGAAACACAGATGAGACATGAGGCTGTTATAAAACTAGATCCATCACAGAGTGATGGAGAAGACGACCAGGACGGGCGGAGACACTGATGATAACACTCGGCTGTTCTGATTCAGTAAAAGGGTAGATAATGTAATGGGTCACAGCAGAGAACAGCCACTACTTAGAGACCTGACCTACTTTATTATAGGTGGCAGAGTAAGAGATTAAAAACACACTTTCTCCCCTGACACACATTTTTAAACACAAAATAAAAATGTATCTGTATTGTTTTTAATATTTAGGTGAAGTGGACCTGCTTTCAGGGTAATACTGACAGTTGCAGAGATTAACTGTGACCCTTAAACAAGCTGCGGTTAGATAACTGATAATTATATCCAAGAAGAATTGGAGCATTAAGCTGATCTGGGCCCCAGAGAGGCAACGACTCCACTCAGGAGGTGAAACTGTCACACGCAGCCTTAAATTAAAGCTTAATGATGAAGCCTTAATGATTCATGTTGCCTCGGTCGGCCCTGTTTACATGCTGTGTACCACACAGAACATATACGAGGTGTTCACAACAACCCTGATGAGCTTAATTCTGCTTCTTCCTCTTCACTCAGAGAGATGCTTCATTTGTAAAAAGTCCCATTTTCAGTTCAGTACATACTCGAGTATTATTTGTAAACAGTGTTGGGCTAGTTACTCTAAAAATGTAATATATTACTCATCATCCTTTTCAAAAGCGGTGTTATTACTGTACTTATTACTCCCTGCCAACAGTAATCCATTACAGTACTCATTATATTACTTTTCTGTTACACTCCATAAAACTGGCAGTTGCATATCTCCTTAAAATTCAGACGTCTCATGTGTGCCTCTGTGTGAACGTCAGGGTAATCACCGGTAAGTGTAGCTAAGTTTTCAGTCGGGTATTTTCCCAAAATCTGTCTGAAACATGGAGAGTCACTCGTGGGGCAACTTTCATTCACAACATATCCAACCACAAGCTTCATCTCTTCTTTGTAGCTCACATTTCGTGGGGTGTATTTCCTGGAGCTTCACGTTGTTGTGCTCTCGGTCACAGTGTGTGTTTCAGACTGGGGTTTCTTGCAGTTTTAGTTCTTCTACCTGCAGCAGTCACGTTCTTGTCATCTTTACATCCGACAAACTCAAAGTAATGGGAATATTTCCAGCTGCTGAGGCAAACGTGTCCATCTTCCAAACTAGCTTCCTGCTTTGTGACGTGTATGAGCAGCGTGATGATCATGAAAATGAAGCCACTGATGTGACTCTTGTATTTCAAGACAAAAGTGATGTGATAACAAAAGTAAAAGTGGTTTTGGGGTAACTGTAATATTATTATAATATTATTTTATTAGTAATTAGTTACACTACTTGTTACTGGAATAAGTAATATTATTGTAGTGACTTTTAACAAAACAAAATATCTAAACAAGCCACTGAGGGGCGAACAGGTGAACTTGTTCTGGACACATGTTCTGGGCTAACAATAAACCAGTGTCCATTGCATGCTATATATTGGATTTGGCGATCTATTTATTTTCAATACCATATACACATGCTCGCCATAACAAAGATGGCAAAAGCATAGTCTATATTCAATCATTATTCCACGCTGATAGTCCAGGCTTTCACAACACGCTTCCATAACACAGCCAAAAACTGTCTGCTGGATTGCCACTACCTGGAGTTTACCTCTATGTACTCCACCCTGTGTTCAGTTTCATAACTGTATATTTATATCTTGTGTTTAGATAAGGATAAAATAAACAAAATATATTATGGCTCCAACAATGATTACTGCCCAACACTGTTTGTAAAGCATTTCTTGGATCATACAAACATTTTCCCTGAGCAGGAAGGCGTCTCTGCAGGTAAACACACTGTCTAGCGGGCAGATTACTTACGGCAGGTGGTCAAAGTCTTCTACGGTGCCTCTCGGCCTGACGGTGACCCTGTTGACCTCGTTGTGCAGGCCGTCCAGGAGGAAACGCAGGAACTCCTGAGCATCCTGTTGGCTGCGAGACACGGAAACAGTCAGTCAGAAATAGAAATATAAACCTGGAAAAGTCATGGAAAAGTTTTGAACGCTGAAACATGATGATGTTATTGATTCAGATGAATCTCTCTAGACTTACAGTCGTATCATTATCAGACAGAGATGACTGCTCCTAAAAGATGTACGACAGCCTGTCAAAGTTAGAGTGAAGAGTGTAAAAACTTACTTGTATCCCACAAATCTGGGAGCATATCTCTGGATCTGAGTTTTGAATTCGGACGGGCTGACCGCCTCACTGCTGGATGACGACCACATGGTCTGTATCAGCTTGGCAAATTCTGCCAGGAAAGAAACACCCAAGTTACTCACACACTGGGACGTCAGAAGAACTTGGTTAATTCCACATAACTCTGTACTCAGGTTGATGGTGAACTGGAGGTACAACTCATTGTCTTACAACATTTTCATGTGATCCTGAACACTGATAAGACCTAGATAATCCCTGTCAGCGCGTCTCCAGGAGACATAAGAAGACATAGGAAGAACCAGTTTGCCTCTTTCTCTGACACACGTTCTGAAAGATGCAAATCTGATCCAGAGGTAAAGACGAGGAGCAGCTGTGCGAAGTGTTTGATTTGGACTCTAGGGGGCCTGCGTGACACGTCTCTCACCTTCCATGAGGGCTGTGTTGGTGCGGCTGTTGTTGTTAAGGTCTCTGCGGTGCGAGTTGTGCAGGCAGTAGTCTCGCAGGCTGTGTGTGTTGCTGAGACACTGCAGGATACTGTTCATGAAACACTGCAAGGGAAAACATCACACACACAGTTTGAGTCTCTGACAGATGAAAAAGTTTCATTCAACTGTGTTTGCACCTATTGTAAACAGTCGTCATGTAAATATCAGTTTTACATTGTTTACAGACGGCAACATCCACCATTATCCTTACAGTCTAATTCAAACTATAACACACTGGTCAGTATGTGCTCTGCTTGTTGCCCTGCGTGATCTCCACAGCTGAATCTAGCAAATTAAAGGAAACTAGAATGACTGGCTCGCTGTAATTCTAGCCTCTGTGCACCAGTCCAGTTTCTCTGACAGTTTACATCTATGTCCGTAAAAACAGCACAGTCTTAATACATTCATACACACTCACACACTGATGGCAGTCACTGGGAGCAATTTGGGGTTCAGTATCTTGCCCAAGGACACTTTGACATGTGGACTTGAGCAGGGTATTTAACCACCAACCTTCCGATCAGAGGAAGGTTTCACCTCCTGAGCCACAGCTGCCCCAGCAAAATTGGGGCCGGTGAAGACAAAGTTTATGAGCTGAAGAGCATTTCATTTATCCTGGAAACAGGACTTTACTTGGGTGGTGTTGGAGGATGGGGGTGAAACTCCAACTATTGGTATGTATTGTTTTCATGACAATAAACTTCAATCTTTGTTGTTTCTTACAATCTGTATAGGTGCAAATAAAAGTAGACTTTTTGTTAGTAGACTTCTGACCCACTTGGCTGACTGGGCAAGTTGTTTCACCCTTTAAAACCTGAGCAGATTGGCTTGATTTCTTTTAAAAACATGGGAAGAATGCAATGAGCAGTAAAGGACGGAACGGCCCAAAAAAATTAGCAAGAAACTAGTAAAAAAAGAAAATTTAAAAGAAGAAAATTAGTTAAAAAAAAAACAAAAAATGGAAACAAAAGAAGGAAATGACCTGTGTGTGCTCCAAAATTTTCATAATTTTCATAATTCTGTAACATAATGTGAAAATATAATGATTAAAATAATTATAAATATATATTTTTTCTTTTATTGCCTGTTTTTTTTTTTTTCCCAAATAGTGGGACATTTCTGACCAAGTTGCTCACTGCCTTTTGATCCATGTTTTTGAAAGAAATCGCACAAATTTGCTGAGGGCTCAAAGGTTTAATTACTTGTGAAAAGTGTCTGAAAGCAGCACAAGAGAAGTGATGGTGCTCCAGGTTTTAAAGGGTTAAAGGGAGATATTTGATACTGATTTGGTATTCAATTACAGTACACTCTAGATACAAGTAATATACAATGTTGAACAATTCATTCATCAGATCATTACATTTTGTAAATAATCTTGTAATTATTATTTTGTAAGGAGCCTGATTTTTCAGTGTTTTTCTTGTTCCCTTGTTTTCTGTCTTTTTCATACAGGCTATACAATGTGACAGATGGTGCACACGTCGCTGTCAATTACTGAGAAACACACCCACAGCTGATTAATTGTCCCACACCTGTGCAAATTAAATGGGTGGAAGACTATCTATTCATTTATTAATGTTGTAAAAGATGGTGTTAAATACTGTTGACAAGGGTCCAGAGGGACAGATGTGTTAGTATAACCAATAAATTGTGAAGCTAAGCAAGAGCAGAGTGTTGGATCTTCTTTTTTTAGACCGACTGGGCAGGTGAAAAAAAAAAAACATTCAGTTTGAACCCTGTGGAGACTCATTACTTTTGCACTTTGTTGTTGGTGTGTCATTTCATGTCTCTGACCTCCTCTGGAGGGCAATTTTCAGACGGACTGATGTGCAATATGTGAAATCACACCTGAAATTACAGTGAGGTCACAGCATTTATCCAGAATTTAACCCCGACCTGGTGCGCTTCAGCAACACAAACTCTCGTCTGCAGTCATGTGATACACGCCAACAGAAAACATCCTTTAGTCAACACAGTTTACATTTCTGCGACACCTCTAAAGGTCCTGACACACAAAGCCAACAGTCAGCCACTGGTCAATGTTGGGCCGTCAGTGAGTGTCTGGTGCCGTGTCCTGCCGATTCGGCATGTTAATTCAGTGACTGCAGAGCCTCTCGGAGAATGAAATCACTCTGACTGGCAGTTTAGCTCAGCATATGAGAGGAGAAATGGAAGTGAGGCATGTAAACAATGAGCTTAAGTCAAGCAGGAGTGAGGCCAAAACAAACTTGTTCAATAAGGTAAGATTATTTTTCTGTAGCCTCTTCATCAGAAATGTTCCTGGATGGTTTATGCTATTGTTCACTTGCGCACAGTGAATATGTTTTGTTCTTTCTAGATTGGGTTGTGTTGTTAATGTGCTAACTGGCTAACTAGCATCAAGACGGTCTTTTGGTGTCCCATTTTGAGTGACAAATGCAGACAGAGTTATTTCCCCTCACGCAAGCACAGAACGTTGTGCTGGTTGGCCGTGGGCTGTAGTCTTTGCAGTGTGTCCATGTGCAACTTTTTTTTGGCTGAGACATGGTGACGCGCGGGGGGCTTTCATTTCCGCTAGTTCTCTGAAGTCGGTTTGGTGTGTCTGGGCCTTAAATCTAAAGATTACTCCTGACAACAACGATCAGCCTACAGACATAGCTATATATAGCTATAAATATTTAGACATGCATCAATGATGACTAGAAAATGTGTCATCATTTTGGAGCAGTCAAAATATATCAACAGATGTGGACATGTATGAGTTGATTTTTACAGGTTTCCAAGAGAAAGTGAAAAAAAAAAATCTGAGTATCATCACTCACACACACACACACACATACAAACAGACATGTTGTCAAAGACAGCTCTGTGTATATACTGGTCCCATCACGTGTCAACATGAGACACGTGCAGCAGTTTGGTAAGATCAAACCAGTCAGAGAGAGAAAACGAGTCCTCCCGGTCCATAGTTCAGAGCTCTCTGATTAGGTTACTGTACACACACACACTCAGCAAGACACACACACACACACACACACACACACACACACACACACACAGACTCACAGCAAGACACACACACACCACAGCACACATCGTTTATTTTAAGAGCCGTCCTTCTGCCTGTTGCCTGGTAGATAGATTCTCTGCTGGACCACCTCTCGTGTGTGGACTCCATCAGATATCAACAAACTGCTCTCAGCGTGACACCAACAGGATGATGGGGATTTAGTGTGTGAAGAATAAGATGTCACTACTGCAGGACTTTTGGCTCCACACAGATGTAATTAGACGTCTATGTGGCTGCTGTACTTACAGTGTTTCCTAGGTTCTTTAGTCCCACCAGGCCCTGGGCACTCTTTGAATTCTGAAAGACAAAAGACACAAAATATAGATTAAACTCTGAAGGCAAATCCACCTTATAATCTTCTTACATACTGAAATCCACCCAAGAATAAAGATCCTGCCAAAACATATTCCTCCAACCATAATTAGCAGTGAAATGTTAAAAAGTCCAGAGCATGCTTTTTATTCCAGGAGTTTTAAAGGAGTTTTTGTTTGAAAGCTTTCTTTCTTTCAGTCACTGCTTCTGTTGTAGCTCCAGATTCACTACATTTGCTAAAACATCTCTGGACAAACCAAAAGAACTGATTGGAGCAACTTCTCTTTAGCTGTGACTGGAGTTTATATTTGAGAAGAGTTTTGGCAATACATTTCAGTTCTGGATTGTTTTGGTGTGAGTTGCTGAGTGTTGGAGATATCGGCCGTAGAGGTGTCTGCCTTCTCTCCAGTATAATGGAACTAGATGACACTCAGCTTCTGGTGCTCAAAGTGTCAAAATATAAATATCAAAAACTCAACAGCAATGTCTCTTTCCAGAAATCATGACCCGGTTGTGAGCAGTTTAAAGTGGGAACTACGTCTTTCTACAAAAGTACACCCACCAACCCTATCACTCATGGATGAGAGGCTCGTACTCATGACAGCAAGAGATGTAAACATTAATGGCGTTCTCCTTGGCTGAGCTGTAAAGTTTGGTAGCTCAGTGGTGCTAGGTGAGCTAGCAGTAGATGCACACTTCCCTCCGCGGAGTGATATGCTTGGTGCTGTAGTTTGGGAGAAAGAAAATAGTTCCTACATGAAACTGCTCACAACAAAGTCTGTGGATTAGCTTGAGTAACCAGGTCATGATTTCCGGAAAGAGACAATGCTGATGAGTTTTGGTTTGGTTTTTTTTTGGCGCTTTGAGCACCACACGTTGATTGTCATCTAGTTCCATTATACTGAAGAGCAAGCAGACATCTCTACGATGTCCTCATCACACCAAAACAATCTAGACTGATAAATAGCTCTACTGGTACAGGTCTTGACACACCAAGCCGTTGGTCAATGTTAGGCTGTCAGTGAGTCGACGCTAGTCAGCTTTATTTTGGCTGATTCAGCATGTTTGAATCTGTGTCGGAGACGACGGAGCCCGTCAGTAAATGAAAACACTCTGATTGACAGTTCAGCTCAGCACACAGGAAGAGAAATGGAAGTGAGGAAAGTAAACAAACAGCTAAAGTCAAGAGGGAGTGAGATCAAAACAAACTTGTTCCATAAGGTAAAATTATTTTTCTTTAATCATTGAGTTCATTAGCAGAAATGTTTCCTGATGGTTTGTGTTATTGTTCACTGGGGCACAGTGAATATGCTCTGATTGTGTTGTTAATGTGCTGACTGGCTAACTAGCATCAAGACAGTCTTTTTGTTTCCATTCTTGAATGACGATTATAGGCGACCACCGTCTGCTGGTGTTGAGAGTTACTATCTCTCACACAAGCGCAAAAAGTACATGCTGATTGGCCATTAGAAAAAGTCTTTGCAGTGTGTTCTTGTGCAACTTTCTGGCTGAGATGCAGGCAACATGAGGCAACGCATCAGGGGATTTTGTTGCTGTTAATTCTCTGAAGTCGGTTTGGTGTGTCTGGGCTTTAAAACAACTGTACCTTGAATTTACCTTTAATTACTTGTAAGGCAAAGTATCTAAACACTGAAATTGCAACTGTAACTAAAACTGTAACCGTAAATAACTATTTATGATTACCAGAGGACAAAGAATAAATTAAAACCACCAGTTCTTGGTCAGAGAGACAGTCTGTTATACACTGAAACCTCAGGTTGCTTTACCACCAGATACACACATTCAGCGCCATGTTTTTCCATTGAATAACCAGGACTGTAAACGCATAGCCATCAGCTGTTTTCTAACACTGCTGAAGTTTTTCAGGCTGGATTTCCCAAGAGTTTGGAGAATCAGCAAACCCAGACAAACACAAATATGAACTCTCTGCACTTTGCAGATGAACGTGCGTGTTACGTCCGTCCAGGAGTGACAGACATTATCTTTAGAGAGGAACTTGTTTTTGTTATCTCGCAGTCAGTTCCTCTCTTGGTAATCACTCCCAGATGGCAGAGATCTGATCAACAACAGCAGATAACATGGAGTCAGTGTACCTTAAGGATTTTCTACACTGTGGCTTTCACTGTTTCAGACTCTCAGAGCAACAAACCATGAAACACAGACATTTTTAGCTCAGTGAAACACAACAGATGGCAAAGCATATTATGATGATTTCAACATCTTAAAATGGTACAAAATGCTTTGCAGAACTTATGTCATCACTCGCTGCGGTTAAATTTCATTACATAAGTTGAGTGGTTATGTAATTGAGTAGCTAGAGGAAGAACTAACAAAGAACACGGGGGCGGATAAGAAATGCACTTGTGCCCTCGACTAAGGAGCAGAGGCAGCAGACAATTATGCTTCAGAAAACACAAGTTATGTCAAACTTAATTCAGTTTTTACATCATCTTATCCACCTACATCACCGACTGAGCTGATGTCATGCCTCATCAAAAGACGTGTCGTATTGATCATGTTTTTGTCACTAATATTTAATGAATGAACTTCAAGATCTAACTTGAACTCCTCACGCAGTCCTCTCTGTATGACAGTTATTGCTGTGTCATAATAAAGTCTATAAAGAAGAACTAAGAAGATTTTCTGACCAGCGTCAGTTTTAATGAATAAAAACAAGCTGACGAGAGGCCAAGCAGAGAAACCAGCAGTGTGGTAACTTGAGCTTGTATTTTCTAGGCAGAGAGCAACTCTGCAGGGCCGGCAGCCTAACACCAGTCACCTGATCTCACTGGCAGCTGAAATCTATCTCACCCACATGCCCCTGTTACCCTCACCTGTGGTGAAGCTGGAGCAAATTTACCGGCAGTGCTATCTATCAGGACCACCGTGAAAACAGTTTGAGACCACATGGAAGATACGATCATTTAACCACCTAACTCATTAAATCAAACAGAGCATGTGGAGATGATGGAGAGATGGTTTTTAGAGGCTGAGTTTAAAGTCCTCATTAGGGAGAAGGGGCATGAAGCCGTGTAAAACTAGAATCACCTCTTTCCCCTTTCTGCGAACCAATCAAGTTGGAGTTACAGTTTACATCCACATCTGTAAAAACATGGATGCTTCACACACAAAGGATCTACTCAGTCAGCACAGCTTCAGGGTGGACACCTAAGATTAGAGTCACCAGTTCAGTATCTGACCAAATGTCTCTCCTTCTGTTACTGAGATATGAGGCTGAGTAATGGCCAGAAAAGTGTTTTAAGAAGAATATTGTGATGTCATGATCTTTGACCTTTTGCATATAAAATGTCATCACTTCATTGTTTTATCCTGTTAGACATTTGTGTGAAATTTTGTCAAAATTAGCGAATGACTTCTTGAGTTATGGCCACTCTGAGGTCACACTGACCCTGACCTTGAACTTCAACCACCAAATTCCAATCAGGTTATTTTTCAGTCCAAGTCGACATTTGTGCCAAATTTGAGGAAATTCCCTCAATTTGTTCGTGAGATATCACGTTCATGAGAATGCGATGGATGCAAGGTCACAGTGACCTTAACCCTTGACCACAAAAGTCTAATCAATTCTTTGCTGAGTCCAAGTGAACATTTGTGCCTAATTTGGGGGGAAAAAAACCCTCAAGGTGCTCTTGAGATATTGCGTTTATGAGAATGGGACGGACAAGTGGACAACCCCAAATGATAATGCCTCCTGCTAAGGCCAAAAACATGTTTTTCGAGGTCACAGTGACCTCCAACCTTTGACCTTCTAACACCAAATTCTAATCAGTTCAATACCGAGTCCAAGTGGACATTTTTACCAAATTTGAAGAAATTCCCTCAAGGCATTTGTGAGATATAACATTCACGAGAATGAGACAAAAGAAATGGACAGTCGTAAGTGCAAACAGACGGGCATACAGGTGGACGGACAAACCAAAAACATAATGCCTCTGGCCACAGCTATAACCAGCACAGAGGCACACAAAGTGATGGTGATAGCTCGTTACCTTGAAACAAAACTTCAGTCAATCAAAGGAACCAGTTAAGAATATTTGACTAACTCAGATGATGTAAAAAGCGTCTACAATCCATCTTAGTGAGGCTGGACGCGGCTCATAAACACTGAGTCTTGTGGTCAGCAGCCTCACCACACCCTGGATGTGACCTGACAACCTCACAGAGTCATCCGCACACATGAGTGACCACGATCTGTACGCTGGATGACCTCACTGACCTTAAGGAGGCGTCCTCTGTGATCACACTGTTCAGGAAGATATCAGCAGCCCAACAGTCTCAGAGGGTGTTATGTGAGTGTGCTGGGAAATGCTCTGAATTGTTGTTACAGTATCCCCGACCTGCTGAGCACCAACATGAAGAGAGCAGGTTCAGCTGATCTGGAGATGGTGATATTACAACTTAATTTCCATCCAGCAGAATGTTTTCTAAGAGGCTGTAGGAGCAGGACTAACACTGTCACAGTTCTGCACTGGTTTTTAACTGGTGCCCAATACATGGATCAATATGAGAGCCTTTTACCTAAAGACCTTTACATTACCGATTAATGTGCAAATTATGTTTCTGATATATCGACCAGGGCTAAAAATCTTAGAAAGCAGAGAAAAATGTCATCACAGTTTCT